>CM038147.1:402446795-402787201 GCA_021437245.1 Aegilops speltoides
GGTGCTCAACACCCAAGAGTAACAAGATCCGCAATGGATAAGTGGGGAATCAAATATCCTTTGGTGGAAGTGTAGATCGGGCTCTTGTCACCCAATCCCGAGCAAATCAACAAGTTTGATTGGCTAGGGAGAGATCGAGCGAAAATGGAGCTTGGAGCAACAATGGAGCTTAGAGGTGGAAGAGGTAGTCAACTAGAGGTAGAAGACATCCCTTATATAGACGGGAAAAGATCCAACCGTTACCCACTAATTCTGCGCGACTCACGGTACTACCGCTCGGGGAGCGGTACTACCGACGACGACAGCAGATACTATCGTCGTGACCACGGTACTACCGTGGCAGCTCCACAGTGCGGACCAAGCCTGAGCTAGGAGCGGTACTACTGCTAGCGCGGTACTACCGCTCCCCCTTGCGGTACTACCGCAAGGCAGGAGGGTCACGGCACAGGAAGGGCGCGACGAAATAAATTTCATCCGTGCCTACTTCCGCAGAAATTAGGGTGGTGCAAAACCCGACGCGTACTACCGCCCATAAGGCGCTGATACTACCGTGGTAAACACGGATGTAAAATTACATCCGCACCTACTACCGTGACGCATCGGTACTAGGCGTAAGGGCCACGATACTACAACTCCAAGGAGCGGTATTACCGTGGGCCCCAGCAGTACTACCGCTACAGAGCGACTACCGTGGGTGCAGCGGATGTAAAAATTACATCCGCCCTACTACACGCACCGAGCGGCACTAGGCAGTCTTGCGGTACTACCGCCAACGGAGCGGTATTATCGTGAGGGGCGGATGTAAAAATTACATCCGCCCTACTACATGCTGAGTGGCACTAGGCCAAGGTACAGCGGTACTACCATACCGAGGGGCGGTACTACTGTGGTTCGCCAGCGGTACTATCATTGGTACTTGCGGTACTACCGCAAGTCAAAGACAGCGATCGTCGATTTTTCACAACCATGATAACGATGGGTAGCTCCAAGGTGCAAGGGAAGGAGGGGCAAGTGTGCGTGTGATTCCACCCTACCTTTCCAACGCGACCCCTCTTAATAGTACGGCTCTCCTATGACTCAACTCCACCAAAGAGAAACGAGAACACGCCGCCGCTTCACTAATCTCCGAGGGCACCGAATCGTCTTGTGCCTAATGAAGAAGTATCTGTGGGACTCAAGGCACACGATTAGTCCAAGATTTAGTATTGTCATCAATCACCAAAACACTTAGGGATAAATGTGCCCTTACAATCTCCCCCTTTTGGTGTATTGATGACAACACGGATTTGCACATAGATAAAATATGTTTAAAGCAAAGGGCAAACCCACTTCTCTAAAATATAGACGAGGCTCCCCCTAGATGTGTGCACTATATATGAATGCTTTGGACTGCATGTCACACAACCTAGGATCAACACTCCCCCTATATTTTAGAGACCAAGACATGATAATAAACCTAGCATAGCATGAAGGTAGCACAATATAACACAAGCTAGCTAGGATAGATAGAGTGCATATGTCTTACACCATATGAGATAAGATAACCAAGGTTCAAACGATAAAAGCAGCAAAGAGTTCAACTGGCAAACACACAAACTCGCAAATCCAAATCTCTCGCTCTCTCCCCTTTGGCATCGAGACGCCAAAAAGGCAGAGAGGACACCTAAACACACAAGAGGTGGCTCAAGCAGAGCTGTCCCACTCCTCTTCGCCGACTCCTCCATGGTGGAATGGACTCCTCGGCCTCCTCCTCGAAATCAGTCCACTTGAATCCTTGCTTCTCCATCCACTCGGTCTCGGGGAGTGATGTGCTCCTCGACCCTTGAGACACATCCTCGCCATAGAGCTTCAAGATCTTGTTGTGCCGGCGACGACTCTCCTTGGACTCCACGTGAGCCCTGTACTGTCCCTTGGCTTGCATGCAAAAAAGTGACTTCATCTTATCCGTCAACCTCTTGGCCCAAGATGGCCTAGAGTCACTCTGAGTAGGCCTAGCAGAGCGGCCCCGCAACATCCTCGGCTCAGTGAAGATCCTCATCAACAAGAGCAGCTCTAGCAGCAGACGCCTCGGACGAGTAGCAGTGTTGGCCCGTTGGGTTTGACCCTCGGACAAATGGGCCCATGGCGAATCGATGAGCCAGAACTCCTCCGTGGGTACATCTTCTCCCAAGTCTTGAAATCAGCGTAAGCATGTAGGGTCCATAAATGGGCACCTTGCGGTTGAACACAAGAAACCGAAGCTCGCACCACATGATGTGAGAGACATCAAGTGGCTGAGTCTCGAGAAGAGCGAGCCTCCTCGCATGAAGCATCATGTCCACCATGTAGGCATGAACCTTGTCTTTGTCACCGTCGTGGGAGCAGAGAGTTGCGGAAGATGCGGTACATGATATCCAAACGGGTTGAGAACCGAGACTATCTTCCCAATGGCGAGCTTCTTCTCAACCATGAACGGAGCGAGCTTGTCCTTGTCGTGAGTCGGCATTGCCGTGAGGGCTAACACCAACAGAGTGTCAAGTCCATCATCGACAACTTGAAGCAAATCCATGAACTCCTTCCGTGTAGCAGACGGTGGCGGCCATTGGTCATCCACGCCATCCTCCTCTCATCATTGGTGTGGAAGTACACCGAGGCAAAGAACGACAAATGATCTCGTGGTCATAGTCCATGTGGAACGAGATCACATGCTCAATTCCAAACTGCTCCACCAAGTCCAGAGCCTCCCCAAAGTAGTCACGAAACTTGTCCTTCCTCATGTGGTGCATCTCAATCCACTTCACCTCTACATAGGTGTTCTCGCTTGTTCTTGATGACATCCAAGTAGATCTGGGTTTGAGTCTTGTTCCGAACAGTTCACATCCTCGATAGTGGGCGTGGGGTCGATATGGGTGAAGCTGCCCGACACGGACATACTCTTGAGCGCCTATCTCATCCATGCCTGGCGGGCTCCTTGTGCTTGTCAAGCGGTGGACTTGACATTGCGCTCGATGCAGATGATCCTCGAACTTTGCTGGTTGCACAGACACTTGGAACCAGTGTCACGGATGGGATTGGCCCGGCGAGAGCCACCACCTAAAACACACATGCAAAGCACCAAAACAAGTCGAAAAGGATCAATGCAAAGGCTAAAAGACCGCACATGAAACCCATAGAAGATAAACGAGAAAGTTAGCATGCGATAGAGGTGAGCCACGGTAGAACTGCCATGGGGTGTGATACTAAGGTCTTACTACAGCTCCAGACGTTGTAGTACCGTGAGGGGCCACGGTAGTACCGTGGCTGGGGCAGAAGTACGACGTTAGTACCGCACGGCGCACGGTAGTACCGCGCCATACGGGCGGTAGTACCGCGTCGCGTCGGATCAAGCAGGATTTGAATCTGAAAAGACCCGCGAAGCCATGGCGGTGCTACGGTGACCAGATCTAGTGCAAGACAACAATACAAGTATAAATGCTATGCAATACTACACTCCTTCATCCTACTCTTGCAGAGATCTAGCCGAGAAATCTCAAGAACATGCAAGCCTCCCCCAAGACCTAGAAGAACCAAATACAATCAACACGGAGAAGGATTTGGGGAAAAACCTTGGTCCATAGCAAGAGCACGTGGTGGGGAACGATCCCACCGGACGGAATCACGGGAGGGCAGCCGATGGAGGAGATCCGGCGACGAACGTCGGCTCCGTTCGTGAGCATGAGAGAGGAACGAGCTATGAGGAGAGAAAGGGACGAATCGGTATGGGGGAGTTAGAACTCCCCCTGCCCGACCTTATCCCCGTGAGCCCGAACCGGCGCGGTAGTACCATGAGTCATCATGTAGTACCGCCGAGGCGAAGTACTGCCCGTGGCGGTCGTACCACTCCATCAGGCGGCAGTAAAAGTACTGCCGCTTGGGTGCGGTAGTACCGTGCTCCCATCAGCAGTAGTACCGTGATGGGCCGCGGTAGTACCGTGGCCGACCGCGGTAGTACCGTGAGCTCACGCCACCAAGGGTTTCGAACAAGAGAGAAAAACACGCCTTTGCATCGGAAAACAGAGACAACCCAAAGCAGCACAAAGGCAAAGGAACAACAGTAAAACCCTAGGTAACAAGGTCTCTCGAGGAGAGAGAGGGCGGTGGCCAAAGCCACCTATGTTTGAGTTGGATGGTATGGTACCGCGAAGAATTATCCTTGGGCCCATGACCAAAACTCGTCTTTGAAGCACAAGTACCATCAAAAATGGCTAATGTGAAAGAGGTGATCTATTTATGCATAATGGGGAGGAGAGTTCATTGAGAGAACAACACTCCCCTATGTCCATGCCTACATCTAAACTAGACAACAAGTTGAGTGTGGTGGGGGTGCACGGTTCAAGTCACATTGCTCAAATCAATGATATTTAGCTCATGCCTTAACTCGCAAATCTTGCTTCATCCAATGGCTTCGTGAAGATATCTCAAGGTTATCATGAGTGTTGACATACTTGAGCTCGATCTCCCTCGCCTAATGTGATCCCGAATGAAGTGATACCGAATCTCAATGTGCTTCGTCTTGAAGTGTTGCACGGGTTGAGTGAAATCTTGATGGCACTTTCATTATCACACCAAAGAGGCACTTTGTCACAAATGACACCATACTCCTTTAAAGTTTGCCTCATCCATAGAAGTTGAGCACAACAACTACCGCCGCCACATACTCCGCTTGGTGGACGAGAGAGACACACAACTTTGCTTCTTGGAAGACCAACTTACCAAAGAGCAACCAAGAAATTGGCACCCTCCGAAGTGGACTTCCTATCCACTTTGTCTCCGCCCAATCGAATCCGTGAAACCTTCAAGCTTGAAGTTTGCTCCTCTTGGGTACCATAAGCCAAAGTTTGGGGTATGAGCCAAATATCGAAAGATTCGCTGACCGCCACAAAGTGACTTTCCTTTAGTGCGGCTTGAAAACGTGCACACATCCCCACACTCAACATGATATCCGGCCTAGATGCACAAAGGTAAAGCAAGGATCCAATCATGGAGCGATATACCTTTTGATCCACCGCTTTACCATTGGGATCGATGTCAAGTTGGCACTTGGTAGGCATTGGTGTAGTAGCCGGCTTGACATCACTTAGCTTGAATCTTTTAAGCATGTCTTGAGAATATTTGGCTTGGTTGATGAAGGTTCCTTCTCTTCTTTGCTTGATGTCGAAACCAAGGAAGAACTTCAACTCTCCCATCGAAGACATCTTAAACATGGAGGTCATGAGAGCAGCAAATTCTTCATTGAAAGCTTTGTTAGGGGAACCAAAGATAATATCATCAACATATAGTTGGCATACAAACAACTCCCCGTTGACCTTCTTAGTAAAACGAGTGGGGTCGATTAGCCCTACTTCAAACCCACGATCTTGTAGCAACTCGGTAAGGTGATCATACCACGCACGTGGGGCTTGTTTAAGGCCATAGAGTGCCTTATCGAGTTGATACACATGATCCGGAAAGTAGGGGTCCTCGAACCCGGGGGGTTGCTTGACATAGACCAACTCATTAATGGGACCATTAAGAAAAGCACTTTTCACATCCATTTGTTGCAACTTAAAGTTGTGATTGGAAGCATAAGCAATCAACAAACGAATGGATTCAAGACGAGCAACGGGAGCGAAGGTTTCACCGTAGTCGATACCCTCGACTTGGGAGTAGCCTTGTGCTACCAATCTTGCCTTATTGCGAATGATGTTCCCATGGGCATCTTGCTTGTTCTTGAAGATCCACTTGGTCCCAATGACATTGTGGTTCCCGGATGGTCTTGGCACCAATCTCCACACCTTGTTGTACTCGAAGTTGTTGAGTTCTTCATGCATGGCATTGAGCCAATCCGGGTCTTCGAGCGCCTCATAGACCTTTTGGGGTTCAACACAAGAGACAAACGCGTGATGTTCACAATAGTTTTCCAATTGTCTACGAGTGCTTACCCTTTGCGTATGCTTCCAACCACATTTTCCATGAGATGGCCTTGAGAGGTGAGCTTGAAGCAATCTTGTGCACGACGCTCTAATTCCTCCTCAGGTGTGGAAGGAGGAGGGTTGACTTGATGATCTTGAGCGCCGTCTTGAGTTTGTTCTTGATCTTGAGGTTGATCTTGATCTTGAACTAGCTCGAGGGGGAGAACTTGACCTTGGGCATCATTTAGTGGTTCATCACCATCTTGAGGTAGATCTTGCCCTTGGTCTTGTTCACGAGGTTGAGGGCCTTCACGTTGTTCTTCGGAAGCGTGTGGGTCTTGATGAGGTGATGGCTCTACTTGAGTAGAGCATTGTCCTTCTCCTTCGGCCACAAGGGGTTCCTCAATGGGTAGGATGTGACCAATACCCATTCTTCTTATGGCTTGGGAGGAATTTCATCACCTACATCACAAGTACCACTTTGCTCCACTTGGGAGCCGTTATTTTCGCCAAACTCCATGTTACACGCCTCCTCAATGAGTCCGTGGACTTGTTGAGGACACGGTAAGCATGAGAGTTTGTAGCATAACCAACAAATATGCCCTCATGAGCTCTAGCTTCAAATTTAGACAACCGAACACCTTTCTTGAGAATGAAACACTTACAACCAACACCCGAAGTACTTGAGGTTGGGCTTGTTGCGGTGAGGATCTCATAAGGAGTCTTGTTCAAGCCTTTGCGAAGATAGAGCCGATTGGATGCATGACATGCGGTGTTGATGGCTTCGGCCCAAAAGTTGTATGGAGACTTGAACTCCGCCATCATGGTCCTTGCCGCATCCATCAACATCCGGTTCTTCCTCTCCGCAACACCATTTTGTTGAGGGGTATAAGGTGCCACATATTGATGCTTGATCCCCTCGTCACTAAGAAACTCATCCAAGGTGTAGTTCTTGAACTCGGTGCCGTTGTCGCTTCTTATTGTCAAGATTTTTGCATTATGTTGACGTTGAGCTTCATTTGCAAAGTTGATGACGGTTTGTTGGGTCTCACTCTTCCTCTTGAAGAAGTATACCCAAGTGTATCTTGAATAATCATCCAAAATCACCAAGCAATACTTTCTTCCTCCAAGACTATCAAAAGATGGAGGCCCAAAGAGATCCATGTGAAGGAGCTCCAAGGGTCTCTTCGAGTAGATGATGGTTGAGGGAGGGTGAGCCTTTTCATGAAGCTTTCCTTCGATACAAGCACTGCAAGTACGATCTTTGGCAAAGCTCACATTTGTTAGTCCACGAACATGGTCCCCCTTGAGGAGACTTTGCAAAGATCTCATATTGACGTGGGCTAAACGGCGATGCCAAAGCCATCCCACGTCAACTTTAGCCATTAGGCATGTCGCGGTCTTAGTGGGTTGCTCCGAGAAGTTAACCACATAGAGACCGTTCTCGACATGCCCAACAAAGGCTACTTTAAGAGTCTTGCTCCACAAGAGGGCCACGGTATCAATATCAAAGAATGTGGCAAAGCCCATGAGTGCAAGTTGACGAACGGAAAGTAAATTGAATGCAAGGGACTCAACAAGCATGACTTTCTCGATCGTTAGATCATGAGAGATGACAACCTTGCCGAGACCCAATACCTTAGAATGTGATGCATCACCCCACTCGACATTGGTGGGCATAGATGGAATCTCTTGCACATCCACCACCAAGTCCTTGCTCCCGGTCATATGATTTGTTGCTCCACTATCGAGCAACCATGATCCCCCACCGGAAGCAAACACCTACACGAGATCAATGCTTGGTTTTAGGTACCCATTTAGTAATGGGTCCTTTGATGTTAGTAACAAGGGCCTTGGGAACCCAAATAGACCATTCAATGTACTCATAAGGAGAACCAACAAATTTAGCATAAACATGTCCATCACTAGCACGACATAACACATATGAAGGGTTAAAGTCGCCGGCTTTGTTTGAGGAAACGTTCTTGCCCTTTTGAACATCAACTTCCTTCACTTTCTCCTTCTTCTTCTTGGAAGCTCCGTCTCCCTCTTTCACAAAAGTTTGTTTGAGGGGAGGAGGACGGTTGGCCTTGTTGTTCTTCTTCTTCTTGCTCTTGGACTTGGGTGCAAACCCAATTCCTTTTTGCCTCACAACTTCCTTTTGATTGCTCAAAAGGTCGTTGAGGTTTTTCTCACCTTGAATGCAAGTCACAAGGCCCTTCTCAAGTTGATCCTTCAACTTAGCATTTTCCTCCACAAGATGCACATGCTCACAACAAGGGTTAGTAGCACATGCATTATCAATTAATACCATATGAGGAAAGGTGGCTTTTTCCTTGATTAGCTTAACTTGGAGTTGAGCATGAGACTCTTTGAGGCTAGCATGAGTACCCTTTAAGACCTTGTGGGCCTTGTCAAGTATCTCAAACTCCTCTTTGAGTCTAGCATGATCAACCCCAAGTTTAGCCTTCTCGAGGTTAGCACACGAGACATGACAAGAGCATGATCAAGATCTTTCTTTAACTTAGCATGGGCATCATTGTGTGACTCCTCAAGAGTCAAACGATGCGCACGCTCTTCCTCAAGAGCATTAGAGAGATCCGATATCTCATCGGCATAGTCACGACTATGACCTTCCATCTTGGAGATGGTTTCTTCGTGAGCCTCGATCATGTCATTGGCCTCACCAAGTTGTTCCAAGAGAGCAACAAAGTGCTTCTTGGACTTTCCCTTGAGCTTACTCATGAAGGACTCAAATTCATTTACTTCCTCATTAGACTCAACATGTCCATCAATACAATCCTCCACGGAGGGATTAGTAATGATGGTGGTTGTGATGTTGGGGGTTACCTTGGTTGAAGCCTTCGCCATGAGGCATCTAGCGGTGATGTTTTCGTTGGGTGATTCGAAGAGAGACACCCGAGGAGTAGCAATGGCAATGGATGCCATGGCCGTTGCTTCTTCATTCTCATCATCATCATCATCATTCTCTTGGTATTCTTCTTGAACTACCAACCCACGAGTGGGAGTCTTCTTGGCGAAGTTGTTCTTGTTGGGGATGGACTTGGCTTTGTCTTTCCGAATGAACTTGCCACCATTGTCTTCCCTCTTCTCGTAAGGACAATCCGCAACGAAATGGCTCACATTGCCACAGTTGAAGCAAGTTCTAACTCGTTGCTTGCCCTTGACGCCACTTGAGTTATTCTTGTTGAAGTTGGGTCTTGAGCTCTTCTTGCTCCAAAATTGTCTTGAAGCAAGGGCCATGTGCTCATGGTAGTCGAACTTGGTGTCTTCGGGGTTGCTTTCCTCATCTTCCACTTCTTCCTCTTCTTCGACAATGACCTTGGCCTTCAAGGCAAGGTTAGGCTTCTTAGCTCTTTGAGAACGGAGCACCGCATTTTCGGCGGTCTTGTCCAAGATGCTCATTGCAACAAACTCATCCAACACTTCACTTGAGGTCATGGTGTGGAAGTCCGATTAGCTGACGAATGACGGAGGACATGGCTTTGTTGTAGGGCATCATGGCCTTGAGAAACTTTCGCTTGATCCAATTGTCATCCGTGTCCTTGCTTCCATGATCTCGAAGTGCCACCGCGAGTTTGGTTACTCTTCGAAAGAGCTCACGAGGTTCTTCATCTTCTTTCATTGCAAACTCATCGGCTTCATCTTGCACCACTTCATAGTTGGACCGTTGAATGCTAGCACTTCCACGATAGAGGCCCTCAACACATTTCCATGCTTCTTTAGCCACCACGTGGGGTCAAGGTGAGGAGATCTTCGGAAGAATTGCATCTTGAATGATGAAGAGAGCACTCTCATTGAATTGATTGTCCACGGCTTCTCGAGGGGTGAAGTTGCTTGGGTCATGAGGATAAAAACCTTCTTCAATGACTCTCCAAAGGTTAGTGTTCACATGTTTCAAATGACGCTTAAAGCGATAGACCCAATTATCAAAATCTACACCTTTTTCATACTTAGGAGGTGGACCGCATGATTTAAATGAGTGGAGGGATAGGCCCTCCATAGACCGGGGTTCCACATGGGCAAAGATGCGGTGCCATTTCTACCACTAGTAGAAGGACTCTTTTCATTGTTAGCTTCCCCTTATCGGAGAAAGCATCCGTCACCTTGTTAGTGGGATCACCCACTTTCATAGGTGCGATAGATAGTTTAAGTCCTCTAAGAAATCATTAAACATGCTTTTAACCTCGGCATCATGGAGGTTTTCAATGTGTCCAAAGCCACATTGAACTCCTCACGAGACCGAGGTTCCCCTTCGTCAAGATGAGATGGGATTCACACCGAGTGTTCCTCCACACCATCGTTGGTGTCAACCATACTCTTCGGACGGTAAAGTCCTTAATAAAGAGACGAGGCTCTGATACCAATTAAAAGGATCGATATGGTTGACTAGAGGGGGGGGTGAATAGGCAACTAACAATTTTTAAGCTTTTCTTTACCAAATTAAACTTTGCAACAAATAGGTTGTCTAGATATGCAACTAAGTGAGCAACCTATATGATGCAATAACAACTAGCAGGCAAGCAAGCAAGAGATGTAACAATAAGTAAGCTTGCACAAGTAAAGGCACGAAATAACCAAGAGTGGAGACGGTGAAGACGAGGTGTGTTACCGAGTTCCTTCCTTTGAGGGAAGTGCGTCTCCGTTAGAGCGGTGTGGAGGCACAATGCTCCCCAAGAAGCCACTAGGGCCATCAGATTCTCCTCACGCCTCACACGATGCGAGATGCCGTGATTCCACTATTGGTGCCCTTGAAGGCGGCGATCAACCTTTATAGCAAGGTTGGGGCAATCTCCACAACAATCGGAGGCTCCCAACAACAACAACACCACGAAGCTTCACCACAATGGAGTATGGCTTCGAGGTGACCTCAACCGTCTAGGGTGCTCAACACCCAAGAGTAACAAGATCCGCAATGGATAAGTGGGGGGAATCAAATATCCTTTGGTGGAAGTGTAGATCGGGCTCTTGTCACCCAATCCCGAGCAAATCAACAAGTTTGATTGGCTAGGGAGAGAGATCGAGCGAAAATGGAGCTTGGAGCAACAATGGAGCTTAGAGGTGGAAGAGGTAGTCAACTAGAGGTAGAAGACATCCCTTATATAGACGGGGAAAAGATCCAACCGTTACCCACTAATTCTGCTCACGACTCACGGTACTACCGCTCAGGGGAGCGGTATTACCGCGACGACACGCGGTATTACTACATATGCGTGACCACGGTACTACCGTGGCAGCTCCACGTGCCGGACCAAGCTGAGCTAGGAGCGGTACTATCGCGGGCGCTGTACTACCGCTCCCCTTGCGGTACTACCGCAAGGCAGAGGGTCACGGCACAGGAAGGACGCGACGAAATAAATTTCATCCGTGCCTACTTCCGCAGAAATTAGGGTGGTGCAAAACCCGATCGGTACTACCGCCCATAAGGCGCGGTACTACCGTGGTAGGGACGGATGTAAAAAATTACATCCGCACCTACTACCGCGACGCAGCGGTACTAGGCAGAAGGGCCACGGTACTACAACTCCAAGGGAGCGGTACTACCGTGGGCCTCATGCATACTACCGCGAGAGCGAGCGGTACCGTGGGTGCCGCGGATGTAAAAATTACATCCGCCTTACTACCGCGACCGAGCGGCACTAGGCAGAGTCGGCGGTACTACCGCGCCAACGGAGCGGTACTACCGTGAGGGGCGCGGATGTAAAAAATTACATCCGCCCCTACTACATGTTGAGCGGCACTAGGCCAAGGTACAGCGGTACTACACCGAGGGGCGGTACTACCGTGGTTCGCCAGCGGTACTACCGCTGGTACTTGCGGTACTACCGCAAGTACAGCAGCAGTCGTCAGTTTTTCGCACAACCATGATAACGATGGGTAGCTCCAAGGTGCAAGGAAGGAGGGGCAAGTGTACGTGTGATTCCACCCTACCTTTCCGATGCGGACCCCCTCTTAATAGTACGAATCTCCTACGACTCAACTCCACCAAAGAGAAACGTAGAACGATGCCGGCTTCACTAATCTCCGAGGGGCACCGAATTGTCTTGTGCCTAATGAAGAAGTATCTGTGGGACTCAAGGCACACGATTAGTCCGCACGAGTATTGTCATCAATCACCAAAACACTGAGGGATAAATGTGCCCTTACAATCTCCCCCTTTTTGGTGTATTGATGACAACACGGGATTTGCACATAGATAAAATATGTTTAAAGAGTGGCAAACCCCACTTCTCTAAAATATAGACGAGGCTCCCCCTAGATGTGTGCACTATATATGAATGCTTTGGACTGCATGTCACACAACCTAGGATCAACACTCCCCCTATATTTTAGAGACCAAGACATGATAATAAACCTAGCATAGCATGAAGGTAGCACAATATAACACAAGCTAGCTAGGATAGATAGAGTGCATATGTCTTACACCATATGAGATAAGATAACCAAGGTTCAAACGATAAAAGCAAAAAAGAGTTCAACTGCAAACACACAAACTCGCAAATCCAAATCTCACGCTCTCTCCCCTTTGGCATCGAGACGCCAAAAGGCAGAGAGGACACCTAAACACACAAGAGGTGGCTCAAGCAGAGAACTGTCCCACTCCTCTTCGCCGACTCCTCCGCAATGAATGGACTCCTCGGCCTCCTCCTCGAAATCAGTCCACTTGAATCCTTGCTTCTCCATCCACTCGGTCTCGGGAGTGATGTGCTCCTCGCACCCGCCAGACACATCCTCGCCATAGAGCTTCAAGATCTTGTTGTGCGGGCGACGACTCTCCTTGGACTCCACGTGAGCCTGTCTTGTCCCTTGGCTTGCATGCGTAAAAGTGACTTCATCTTATCCACAACCTCTTGGCCCAAGATGGCCTAGAGTCACTCTGAGTAGGCCTAGCAGAACGGCCCCAAAGAACATCCTCAGCTCCAAAGAAGATCCTCATCAACAAGAGCAGCTCTAGCAGCAGACGCCTCGGACGAGTAGCAGTGTTGGCCCGGTTGGGTTTGACCCTCGGACAAATGGGCTCATGGCGAATCCAAGATGGAGCTAGGAACTCCTCCGTAAGTACATCTTCTCCCAAGTCTTCAAATCAGCGAAGCAGGTAGGGTCCATAAATGGGCACCTTGCGGTTGAACACAACAAACCGAAGCTCGCACCACATGATGTGAGAGACATCAAGTGGCTGAGTCTGAGAAGAGCGAGCCTCCTCGCACAGAAGCATCATGTCCACCATGTAGGCATGAACCTTGTCTTTGTCACCGATGCGTGGGAACAGACCCCTATAGCATGTGGTATGCCAGACCCCTACCGATGAATAGGATCCCGTTTCGAACGTGGCCGGTCGAACACAAGGCCGTTTCCTCCGTTCAGTGATACGCCAGGCCTCGTTTCCATCGCCTGTTCCATCGAAGCCGGTTGGCTCCCACGTGTTCCATTGCCTCCCGATGAACATGACGCATTCCGTTGCCTCCTGATGAACACGACGCATTCCGTTGCCTCGACATGAACACGACGACGATGCTGTTTCTCCTTTCCGACCCAGCCATGTACACAAGCCATGGCCGTATGTATGGGCGAGTAGGCGTTCGAGACCCCAACCATATGTACGTACGTGGCCATATTTACTTTCTTGCACCCTAGCCGTTGTATGTACGTGTACATGCTACATGCGCGCCTCTACTACGACACGTGCGCGCCTCTACATCTACCAGCATCTACGTACACGTTTGCGACCAGAATGACAACGCTACGTATGCTTCGACCAGGTGGGTCCCGACTGTCAGGCACTTCCTTGTGTGCGAAGATGTAGCTGGTGGGTCCCAGCAGTCAGGGGGCGAATCGTTTTTTGCCCAGACGCACTTCCTTGCGTGCAAAGATGTAGCTGGTGGGTCCCAGCAGTCGGGGGGAACATTTTTTCGTGAAATACAGTGGCCCGTCCGGTGGGTCCCTGCTATCAGGTGGAGGAATAATTATTTTGCACGTAATAAGGAGGCACTTCCTTGCGGCCGCCATGGACCCAGCTGTCAGTCTCTCCACGTACAATACTCTTCCGATGGAAGTCGTTCCTTGACCATGTTGACCACACCGTGCCGAGAGCACCAGGGCGGTGGACGACGGCATGGCCTAGGAAGGGGACGATGCGGAGCCGGGGGAGACGCGGCGTGGAAGCCCGTGCGGAGAGGAGTACGAGGGTTCACTAGTTCGGTTGTGGTGTGAGGCTGCCGTCGCCGCAGAATAACAGGGGGTGTGGTTGAGTAGAGGGATGGCCTGGCCAGCAGTGGGAGTAGTAGGGGGCGGTGAGGCCTCTGCGGCATCACAGCCGGCCACGGGAGGCAGGAGCAGGCGGCACGACCGGCGCTGGTTTGGGCGGCTGGAGCAAGAAGACCAGAGGTTGAAGAAGCACTACGGCTGTTGAATGGACATCGTGCGGTCACTGGAGCTAGAATCGTTGATATTGACTAAGTTGACAAAACCCTCCGTACCCGTCAACTTAGTTGGCCCACAAGTCAGCCTCCCACTGTGGTGGGTCCCAGCTAGCAGGGGGTATTCATTTTTTTGTGGGTAATAAGGAGGCACTTCCTTGCGTGCGAAGATATAGCTGGTGGGTCCGACCTATTGATGTCTACTACACAACCTTCTTCTTGTAGACGTTGTTGGGCCTGCAAGTGCACAGGTTTGTAGGATAGTAGCAAATTTCCCTCAAGTGGATGACCTAAGGTTTATCAATCCGTGGGAGGCGTAGGATGAAGATGGTCTCTCTCAAGCAACCCTGCAACCAAATAACAAAGAGTCTCTTGTGTCCCCAACACACCCAATACAATGGTAAATTGTATAGGTGCACTAGTTCAGGGAAGAGATGATACAAGTGCAATATGGATGGTAGATATAGGTTTTTGTAATCTGAAATAATAAAAACAACAAGGTAACCAATGATAAAAGTGAGCGTAAACGGTATTGCAATGATAGGAAACAAGGCATAGGGTTCATACTTTCACTAGTGCAAGTTCTCTCAACAAGAATAACATAGATAGATCATATAACAATCCCTCAAGATGCAACAAAGAGTCACTCCAAAGCCACTAATAGCGGAGAACAAACGAAGAGCTTATGGAAGGGTACGAAACCACCTCAAAGTTATACTTTCTGTTCTATCTATTCAAGAGTTCGTAGTAAAATAACATGAAGCTATTCTTTCCGCTCAATCCATCATAGAGTTCATACTAGAATAACACCTTAAGACACAAATCAACCAAAACCCTAATGTCACCTAGATACTCCATTGTCACCTCAAGTATCCGTGGGCATGATTATACGATATGCATCACACAATCTCAGATTCATCCAACCAACACAAAGTACTTCAAAGAGTGCCCCAAAGTTTCTACCGGAGAGTCAAGACGAAAACGTGTGCCAACCCCTATGCATAGGTTCATGGGCAGAACCCGCAAGTTGGTCACCAAAACATACATCAAGTGGCACGTGATATCCCATTGTCACCACAGATACGCACGGCAAGACATACATCAAGTGTTCTCAAATCATTAAAGACTCAATCCGATAAGATAACTTCAAGAGAAAAACTCAATTCATCACAAGAGTAGAGGGGGGAGAAACATCATAAGATCCAACTATAATAGCAAAGCTCGCGATACATCAAGATCGTGCCATGGAGAGAACACGAGAGAGAGAGATCAAACACATAGCTACTGGTACATACCCTCAGCCCGGAGGGTGAACTACTCCCTCGTCGTCATGGATAGTGTCGGGATGATGAAGATGGCCACCGGTGATGGGTTCCCCCTCCGGCAGGGTGCCGGAACGGGCTCCCGAGAGGTTTTTGGTGGCCACAGAGGCTTGCGGCAGCGGAACTCTCAATCTATCTTCTTTTTTCGATGTTTTTAGGATACGTAGGCTTATATAGGCGAAAGAAGTCGGTCGGGGGAGCCTCGAGGGGCCCACAAGAGGGTAGGGCGCGCCCAAGGGGTGGGCGCGCCCCCCTGTCTTGTGGCTCCCTCGATGATCCCGTGGCTTGCACTCCAAGTCTCCTGGGTCATAATCTTCCAAAAAATCACGCTGCCGAAGGTTTCATTCCATTTGGACTCCGTTTGATATTCCTTTTCTTGAAATCTTTGACAGTAATAAAACAGCAATATGGGCTGGGCCTCTGGTTAATAGGTTAGTCCCAAAAATGATATAAATATGTAAAATAAAGCCCATAAACATCCAAAAAGGGGTAATATAATATTATGGAACAATCAAAAATTATAGATACGTTGGAGACGTATCACCTATCAGCGGGGGGGACGTTTTTTTCGTGAAATACAGAGGCCGTTCCGGTGGGTCCCAGCTGTCAGGTGGAGGAATCATTATTTTGCGCGTAATAAGGAGGCATTTCCTTGTGTGCGGTCGTGGACCCAGCTGTCAGCCTCTCCACGTACAGTCCATGTCCGATGGATGTCGTTCGTTGACCATGTTGACCGGGCCACGCCGAGTGCACCATGGCGATGGACGACGGCGAGGCCTAGGAAGGGAACGATATGGAGCCGGGGAAGACTCTGCAATGGTTGCCCACGCGGTGGGGAGTACGAGGGTTTACTGGTCTGGCTGCCGTCGCCATAAAATAACAGGAGGTGTGGGTGAGTAGAGGAATGGCCTGGCCAGCAATGAAGTAGGGTGGGGCGGTGCGGCTGCAGGCGGCAAAGACACCGGCCACGGAGGCGGAGCGAGCAGTCCACCGGGCGCTGGTTTGGGCGACCGAGCAAGAAGATCAGATATTGAAGAAGCGGCCGCGGCCGTTGGATTAACATCCAATGGTCACTGCTGCTAGAATCGTTTGTGGACTAAGTTGACAAAGCCTTTCATACACGTCAACCTAGTAGACCCACAAGTCAGCCTCCAAATCTGTCACAAACAGCATACAGCCCGAAATTTCTAGCCAAATTCAAATTAATTTTAAATCTAAATATACCTTAATTTAAATTCAATGAAATTTTACCCGCACAAAAACAATAAAATTTAAAATATCAAAATCCAAAAGAAAAAAGTATTTTGGAACTAATTGCCTATTTGTTGTAATTTTTTTTCCATTTTATAGCCCATTTATTATTACTTATAGCCCATTTCTTATTACTTATATCCCATTTTCTGGGCAAAATGCATCCCTCCTCGTCTTGAAAGATTTTCGGCCCAGCAGGGCGTAGAAAAGCAAGTAGGCCTACGTTGGTTATTCTGCAAAAAAACAAAATAGCTGGCTAGCCATTTTGAGAAAGGAAAAAAACAAAGGTCATGTGCTAAACATATGAAATAAAAGCCTGGGCTAGACGGGCCACAGGTCCTGCACAACCCAGTTGATACCCTTCTCCGTCCTGAAAAAACAAAATTATCACACAGGCTCTTTGGGTCCCTCCGCTCATCCTCACCATGTACATTCATCTCCTTATTCCTCTCGGTTGTTGACCATGTTGACAACACCGAAGGGCGGCGCCGCGGTGAGCAAACCAAGGCGGAGGACGATGGTGAGGCCTCGAACGGGAATGAATAGGAGCCGGGAAGATCTTGCGAGTTTAAAGTGCGATAGGGCCACGATCGTCTTGGCAAAGACAGCCACCGTGGGAGGCGGGAGTAGGCGGTCCCGCCGGCGCTGGTTTGGCTTTGGCGGCTCGAGGAAGAAGAGACTGAAGAAACATGACAGACGTTGAATGTCAATACAACGGTCAAGGTTGGCACAATCGTTTGTTGACTAAGCCGACACCAAGTAGCATACTTTTATATATATAGGAACAAAAGAAAAACTGGGCTCGTTGGCCTGATAACATTCCCGAAACTGCGACTGTTCGATCTTTTCTTGCAACTAAAACTGCGAGGAAAATGTGGTCGTCTGTCGTCCTCCTCCCAAGGAGCGTTCGCCACATAGGTGACTAGCACCCTTGGTTTTCAACCGAGAGGTCTTGTGTTCAAGTCCCAAGAACTTTCAATTTTGTCCTCCTTCCTTCCTCGCAAAAGAAGGGAAAGAAAATCAAAGACTTGGGAAGGCGTACAAAACAAGCTAGTGTACCAGTAAAGAGACATTGCTGAGTTTTAGAAAAAAGAGAGACGTGCTCTTCTAGCTGGTTCGAATCCAAACCTAGACAATGACTATATATGGTGCTATGCTACTCTGCAAGTAATGAAACTGACATATCCAATGTTTGCTTCTCCGATTCTCTACTTACTCTTCCTAACATCAGAAGCTCTGGCCACAGCAACCATGTCCGCTGGCTGCTCATCCACCTGCTCTTCAGCAGGCAACAACCAGATATGCGCCAAGTCGCCACCCATACCATCGCTTGTGGGTCTCATCACACCCTCGCCGGCACGCGCACTGCAGCCGATTGCTCATCGCAACCCGCTGCCATTGGTGTGGTGTCACTGCTGCAAATCATGCAGAGTCATCCGTCGCGTCTCAACCACAATCCTCAACCCTGGCCGAGTCTTCTACAAATGCCCGAATCATGGGGTAATAATATGTTTAAGTGTTGTTCTGCTGCTTTCAGTTGCTGATTTTTTTAATAGTTTGGTTGATGATCTTCCAATTTGATTCGTGCAGAAAAGGGAAGATTCGTGTGATTTGTATTTCTGGGAAGTTGCTGATGTGGGGGAATGCAACTATGCTGATTATTTGGTTAGCCGAGGAATCCCAATACCAGCAGGTTGGGGTGTTGGACAAGTAACTGAAGGAACGGAAGATGCAAAGCAGAAGGTTAAAGATGCAGTTCCTCTGATCATGGCCAAGCAACAGCTGATGAACAGCCTTGACATCAAGGAGGAGATGAAAGAGCTTGTGAAGATAATGGGCAAAATCAATGTGCTCTGTAGGATGATTGTCTCTTTATTTGCAGTGTATGTAGCACTCGTGATGTATTCAGTGGCTATGACATGAGCAATTTGCTGAAACTAGTAATGAATGAAACCTGTGTAGCAGGCTGGGCATAGTGTTGTCAACATCTAATGATTTCTATTAATGGAAATCATGGGGTCCCCTTTTGCTCATAAATAAATAAATAGCAGAGGCCCTGTCGGGTCAGCTTTGTTCTCATTCGAAGACATCGAGCAAATTGCATTCTAACAGCAAACTATGTCATCAAATTCAAGTTTCACAACCAAATATGAGTACAACTAAACAACAATGTCATCATGTTTTAGTCGTCATAAAATCACCAAACACAAATCAGCATACATAACAAGTGATGTGCTCACAACAAAATACTAAACATGTTCATCAGGTTTCAGTTGTCATAGCAAACACAATTTCACATAGTAGATAAAAACGTCTTCTCACAGGCAAATACGACAAAAGCAATGTAATCATCATCCGCAGTAGCAGCGTCAACATCCTCGCCATGTGTATCAGTCTCGTAATTCCCCACGGTGTCATCTTCTTCTTCGTCCTCAACGTCCTCGAACATTGGCTTCTTCTTGATCAACTCTTGTATGTCCACAGCACGACAAGCAATCTTTTCACTGGCATCATTGACGTGATGGTTCTCAAAGATATTAGGAACATCTATGTTATCTTGTACACCAGGAGCAGTGTAAGCATCACCTTGTTGTGCAACTTCATTAAACGAATTCCTCTGCTCAAACCTTTGCAATACTCTCCAGTCATTGCTACGTGCAAATGTGTCTTCCAAGAAAAATATCTATGTTGCTTGATTTGCCAACATAAAAGGCTCGTTGGTCTGGTACGCCGCCTTGACATTGATGGATTTGAAATAATCATCAGCTCTGGGTTTTGCGATCCTGGAAAACAGGTTATACCAACGACAGGACAACAGAACCACACACCGATAATCCTCAAAATTGGAGATATACTGCAACTGAACAATGTATGTTATGTTAGCATACATTTCAGTTATCTCTTTGTCATACGTATCCGTGCTCATGATGGCACTGTTTTGTGTCTTCCTGCCTTTGTCTTGTGCAAGGGTGTTGTAGCGCACATCTCCAACAACGTAAGATTCATAATGTCTTACCCGAGTATCAGGACCCATTGCTAGTGAGTAAAGGGCATCATCAACTGCCTGCCCATCCTCCCGCATCTTTTTAACATATGGTTAGAAAATAGACAAGCTTATCATCTTATGTTCTCAATATATTAAAAGAACTGACAGTGCAATTCAAAAGCTTACATGGCTCTTGAACCATTTCACAAATCTTGCCATAACCAGTTTGTCAATGTTTCTTGGATTTTGCGGCAGTAACTCCTTTTGTAGATGCTGCACAACATAGTGATCGCGTCAAACATCTAAATATATAAGAATGTGCTGCAAGTTTAGTAGATTATGATGTATAAGATGCAGTACTTAGCACTTACTTAATATAAGGTAGTATCTCAGGACAGTTATTCAACACATACCAAACCATTTTGTCCAAATCTTTAGGTTTGTCCTCTTGTCGACTCTTCCTCGTAACTTTCGAATGTAATAATCGAAAACATTGAGCCCGGGATTGTCTTCACCCACCTCTTTGCTAAGCTGATCAGCTGTTTCAATCTATTTTGAGCAGAATGTCAACGCTTTTGTAGCAATGTAGGCCTCTGCAATGGAACCCTCAGGTCTAGCTCTGTTCCTAACATAGCCTTTGAAAGTGCCTAGCCGCCTTTCAATAGGGTACATCCAGTCATACTGTACTGGACCTCTAAATAGTGCCTCATCGGGTAATGAACAGCCAAATGCACCATCACATAAAAGAAGGCTGGAGTATATATCTTCTCAAGGTCACACAGGATAGTTGGTATATTGTCTCTAAGACGCTCCAAAGCATCTATCCTGATATTTCTACTGCAGAGTTCCCTGAAAAATTGTCCCAACTCTACAACTGCTCTGCATAAGTCAGGGCGGCCCAATCCTCTAAGGAGAATAGGTAAAACCCTTTGAAGTAGGACGTGGCAGTCATGAGTTTTCAACCCTTGTACCTTGTTTCCATCTGCACTGACTCTCCTTTCAGGGTTGGAAGCAAATCCATGTGGGAATCTCACACGTGAGGACCTCGTAGAATTCTTTTCTTTTACCTTGTCCAAGACGCACACCGGTGGTGCCATATCCCGTGGTTTACCTTCATCTTGCACCGCAAATCTGCTCGATACCTGTGTGTCAAATCAATCCTAGATTTTATGGTATCTTTTGTCTTGCCTTCAATATTAAGAAGTGTGCCGATAATGCTGTCACATATATTTTTCTCGATGTGCATCACATCAAGATTATGTCGCAGATCCAAATCTTTCTAATACTCCAAGTCCCACAAAGTGGACCTGTGGGTAAACAATAATCTCTCTTCTGCCTTGCCACACTTCCTTTTCCCGCTACCATTACCAGGATGGTTTCCTGGTGTAATATGCCTGACCTTCTCTAATTCCACTTGCAACTCATCGGCGGTGAGCCTCTTTGGCACATCACCGTTTTCATGCTTTGCATTGAACACATGTCTTCGGTATTGTCTAGGATGTGGCTTGTCCTTGGCAAGGAAACGACGGTGCGTAATGTAACAGATCTTGCTAGGTATTGCGTATGACAACGGATTCCTATCATAGCGAACACATGCATTGTAACCATGTGTCGTTCGCCCTGACATAGTGCCCAAAGCCGGATAATCATGGATGCACCAAATTATAACAGCACACATAAAGAAATCAGCTGGTGGGCTGCTATATAGGTCTCGAGTGAGAACACCCCTCCATAGCTGTTGAAGTTCCTCCACAAGAGGCTTCATGAACAAATCAAAATCCTTTCCAGGACTTTTTGAACCTGGGATGAGCAAGGCTATCATGTAGTTTGATTCTTTGGTGCAGACATTTGGATGCATGTTGTAAGGGATAACAAGCACTGGCCACATGCTATATGTGGCGCTCTGGTGGCCAAATGGGTTAAATCCATCCGAAGCTAAGCCAAGTCTAATGTTTCTCGGGTCAGAAGCAAACTTTTTGTGTTTATGATTGAAGTTTTTCCACTCACTACCATGAGATGGATGGCTCATTACATTCTGATCTTTGTACTCCTGGTTCCTAGAATGCCACAGTACATCTTCTCTTGTTTCAGCATCATGAAACAACCTCTGCAATCTTTGTATAATTGGAAAATGTCTTAGAATGTTATGAGGAGTCCTCTTCACAGCATCGCCATCTTTCCATCTTGATGATTTGCATTTCGGGCATTCACTTAAGTTGGCATAATCCTTCCGAAACAGAACACAATTATTCTTACAAACATGGATCATATCATATCTAATTCCAACTGCATGAAGGAAATTCTTCATTTTACTGTAGGTGTGTGGCAGCTCAGACACATCTGGGAAAGATTTGCGGGAAGTAGCCAACATCGCATCGAATGATTTGTTGGTCATCTGCTCAGATGTCTTCACCTGAAGAAAGGTGACCATAGCTGAGAATACTGACAGCTTATTTCCTGGGGTGACAGCCACGTTGCATTGTTCCAACATGCGGGCCCATCGTTTTTCTTCTGCAGGTGAAAGTTCACGGAATGAATGAGCATTTCATAGCATTGTTTCAATGTTAGTCAAACTCACTGGCTCCGCCACCACCACCTCCTCCTCCTCCTCTTCCACCTGAGCATCAGGCAGATCAAGATGGTGATCTGCTTCTTCCACGTAGTCAATAACATTGATGTTCAAAGTTTCACCATGATGAACCCGCCTAGTATATGTGACTGACATCCATACAAACGTAGAAGATTTTGCACTGTTGATTGGTGTCTTGTAACTGAATTCATACAACTGCTACACGGGCAGAGCACATTTGATTTCGGACCACCGTACTCAGCTCTGATAGAGTTCATGAAGTTTTCAACCCCTTCGACATATGCAGTGGAGAATCTTCGAGCAGAAGTTATCCAAGTCCTGTCCATCTGTTAGACATACACATTAGTTCTCCTAGTCGATATTACAGGAAAAACATATATGCTTTTTTATGAAGTCTAGAAGAAAAAAATACCTAGGTCGATGTCTAAAGCTATGGCATGATATTTGGACGAGCATATCTAAGTAACGAAATATATGTAAAGCTAATTCAGCAAACAGATTTGAGTGCTAAATTATGGCAGGCTGTTTCAAAGAAATAATGAGGCCGAGCACACAACCATCAAACTATCAAGGCCATCGCAACAACAAAGATCGAGTATAAAATGGTGTAGAGCTATTTCACCTAACAGATTGGCTACTAGACCATGGCAATCTACGTCACAATAAATATATGGTAGGATATTTTAGCAACTAATCGGCCTTGGCATGCCATCTCAGCTAAGAAGATTGAGTGCAGAATAGGGCAAGGAAGCTTCTTAAGTAGAGCATATTGATCAGTAAACTACTTGACAAGCAGGAGATTAACAAATGTCTATCGGCTAACATTCGGCGCTACACCGACATGAACGGGGCCTCAGTCTAGAATGCGCGTACCGTGGGAGAAGCTGACCGCCGTGTGTCTCCACACGAATGTTGCTAGCGGTGGCGCCACTGACCGTCGTGCGCCTCCACAAGAACATAGCCAGGGGTGGCGGCGCGGCTAGAGGACGGCAATCTATGAGAGCATACTGTGGGAGCGAGAGTATCACCGTGCGTCCCCTCGACGAACCGCGGCGCCGACGTATCGGCACTGCAGGGAGGGCGGCTTTGGTGGAGCGAATGGAGTGGAGGGGGACAGGAGGAGGGGGGTTTGGGGAATATTATTGGCTAGTTGGTCGAAGGGCGGTTGAATTGGATTTGGGGGGAATTTTTGGGTGGGGGAGGGGGGAGGATTTTCGTGCGGTGGGCGGGGGGAGTTTGGCGCATGGTTGGTTTCTCCAAGTGCAGTCCCACATGTCAGTGAAGAGGCAAGCCGAAGTGCGTTCCGTTTGCGTGAGCCGTGTGCAGGACAGAACGTGTGTGGGGTGCAATGCGACCACGACAGGAGTTCTGTGAGTGTACCGCCTTTTTTTCTTTTAAACTAGGTGCTTCACCCCCTCAAAAAAAACTTGTTGCTTCGCGCGATCCATCAATACTACTACTAGTAATCCGGTAATCCTGACTACAACAACGCGGCCGGGTCTTTTCCCGCGCGATATGCTGGGAGGTTGGCTTAGTTGGGTTTTTTAGGACGAGTAATGCCACACCTACGTAATCCCAGTTACGTAATTAACGTAATGTGAAATGTGTGAGCTGTTGATTGTAGATTGGGGGGAGGGAGGGGCCCGCCACCATGAAAATCAGGGGAGGGGAGAGAGAGGCAATTTACGGTAACCCTTTCGTAGGTTCCCGTAGATGTAGAAAGATGTGAAATGCGTGAATGTGTAGTGGACGTACTATTGGAGTGCCTAAGATAAATTGTGTATGTATAGAATGTGTTTATTTTACTTCGCATGTTAGATTTGTCTCGGTTCAATAAAAAGCAGAGTTGGTGATGATAATTTGCCTGTCATCCGGCAATATAGGCCATCTAATCTATATCTAACAGATAGGAAGGAAACTATGACAATTTACCCGCACTCCTCTCCACATTTGCAGATAAGGCTTCCCTCGTTCATCCTTTTCTCCCACAAGATCTTGATCTTCCGTGCAACATACGGGCATCTTACTAGTACTCCTACAATATACTATATTATTGTGAAAGTTCGTATACACCGGCCGAGATTAATGCAAACACGGCATATTTTCATTACATTTTGAACTTTTATAGGACAGAAAAATAAAAGAAACCCGACCCTAAACTTATTCTACGGCGGTGACCGACGTCCTCCATCTGCGATCTCTATGTATGGGGCGGGGTTCAAGACCCGTGAAGTGAAGGTGCGGTCTCCGGCGAGGAAGAGTAGAACACGGGATACAGACTGGCCAGTTGGCACACCATGCCCTGCCGCCTCCCATGCCCTACTCATCCTCGGAGGAGTCCCCGACCTCGACGGTGCCGGACGTTGGACGGCGGCAAGTAGGACGCGTGACTGACAGTGCTCCCGTCGTTGCCCACCAGTGTGGCCACCGCTTGTGCGGTCGCGTCGGCATTCGGCTACACCGCTATTGCGTCGCGAGAGGTGACTTGAGCGAGGGCAGCGACCTTGAGCTTCATCCCCGAAGACAAGCTCTCCTGCAGAGCGTTCGTGCTTGCAGTCATGGCGGACGTGGTGCCAGGTAGGAGGACGATGTGCTATGGTGTGGAGGTTAGCTGGGCGTTGCCGCTTTAAGTAGCGCATTCCAGTGAGGCCAAGCGTCCGGGTGCGTCATTAAGTCACCGGAGTTGGTTCCTCGGGCACCGAGCCTCTTAACAACAGCATACGAACAGACGGCATGAATGCGGGCAGCTGGCGCTGGCTGGGAACGCACTGCGCGACGGCGCGAGGTACGAGGGTTTTGGTGTGCTAGGGTAGTCAGCTGCGGTCGTGGCAACGTTGGAGATGCCCTTTGCTCACATGTGATCCCCGCATGTCATTGAAAAAGCAAGACGACCCGACATGGTCTCAGGTCCTGAGGATGCAGTTGGCCGTGCTACACCACTCCGCGGACGTGTCGCGGCGCCCCGTGCATCCTCGACGAGCTGGGTGTTGGGATGTGTTTGGATTGTGGCCAAAGTGCACCTTACCAAAATTTTGGTCATGACCCAAATATTGGTCTTTGTTTGGATGGTTGCCATTTTCTTAGCATGCCAATGAACTCTAGCCAACTCTAGTTCATTTTTCTTGCCAATGTCAGCCAAATCATGGGCAACCAATACCTCAAGCAAATTTTTGGCCACCCAATGCTTTGATGGGACAACCTTGGGCACAAACCAAACATACTGTTGGTCGTGCCACAACACTAACGCCACCCCCGGCACACTGAAACTGACCGTGTCTAGCAACGATGAGTGTGTCGCTCACCGCGGTCGCCGTGTCCACAGGCGATGCTGGAGCTGCGCCACGTTGTTGGCCCCAATGACCCACATGAATGGTTGTCGGTGGTGAGGAGGTCGTGGGCCAGCTCCTCCATTGGACTAGTATGCGCTACGTCGTCGCGACGGGTGTGCCCCACATGTCGGTTTCTGATGGTGATATTACCATTGGGTGTGAACCGGCCTACCTGGGCCGAGTTAACTTCATTAGTAGTATAAAGGTGATTAAGCAGATGAAGGCCCAAGGCCTGTAGTCGGTTTAGAACCTGTAGCCGTAAACCGGCTTGATATATAAACTCGTATTGTAAGTTAGGAATAGAGAGAGACCAACCGGGATATGAATATGAACCGGTGTGGGACTCTATGGACCGACGGGCGTCACCCGTGTATATAAGGGGACGACCCGGCGACGGTTTAAGGACAGGCAACAACAACTCGAGGCCTAGGCGAAGCTTGTTTGCTCCCTAGTCATCGAAACCACATCAATCCCATCACAACTAGACGTAGGCTTTTACCTTCCTCGAAGGGGTCGAACTACTATAAACCCTTGTGTCTTTGTGTCCGCTTTAACCCCTTCAAGTTAACCCGTAGCGATGGCTCCACGACTAAGTCCTTTCACAAGGACATCTGCCGTGACAAATCCACAACAGTTGGCACCCACCGTGGGGCTATCGCACGACGGTTTGATGATCTTGGAGGGCTAGTTCGAAGGACTCGAAGGCTATGATGTGGGCTGGATGACCAAGAGTCGTCGCGGCAAGCTCTACATCGACGATGCAGGATGGGGTCCCGAAGCCGGCTCGATTGAGTACGGGTACCGGGTCCCCTTTGGTGGCATACACGTTTTTATCGGCAAGATTGGTGAGCCAGGGCCTGAGCCGGACATCTGCACCGACCTCGTCGAGACAGCTCAGCGTGCGAGATCTACCCAGGTTAAACCGGTCGTAAAGCATGCCTTCGTGGGAGTCATCCACGGAGGAGAGCATGAGGACGAGTCAGAATACGGAAGCGAGACCGTCGTCTATTCCGGCGACGAGTCCTCAAGCGGAGAGACCGAATCATTGTACCAGTTGCAAGATGACCAGATTAGGGGATGTTCCGATGGCGACAGTATTCCGGATCCCCCAGATCAGATCAACCTGGTTGGAATATTCATGGCCGGCACGCAGGCGGTGAATCACTCTTCGACCGCAGCAGCAATGCTCTCCGGATCGGCAGCGTAGTGGCAACGAGGCGAGGAGGCCTTGTCGCCCACCGTTCAAGTTCTGTCGACTGTTTGACGATGAGTCTGTACTTATGGCGAGGCCAATCCGCGGATCAGAGGTCCATGATGCAGAGGTTGCAAAAGTGAGAGGGCAGATCGTACATGCCAAAGCCGACTGGCGGCGAGAGAAGGACAGATGGCCGCAGAGTGGGCGCTTTGGGCGCCCGAGCCTATAAGCTCATGCTCGACGTAACGCATCACAGAGGTCTTGAAGCGGAAGCACAGATCACGCCTGCCGTTAGGGTTCGACCCTAGAAATCTCTTTCACACTTCGGAAGCTGGAACCAGCAATCGCCGGGGCACCGGGAGGTAAACCGGGTCGAGGCACCAGGGCCAGGAGCAATGGTCCAACCCCGCTTGATGGAACCTCCTCGGCAGAACATTGTGATTCCTCCGCCGGTCCAGACACCTCCGGGTCATTATTCTAATCCTATGGACAATCTTGTCGCAGCTGCTGCATGATTAGAAGCTATCCCAATCAAAGGAGACTCTCCGCAAGCAATAGAGACGCGCCGGGTTAAGGAACTTCTCCGGACCGCTTTGATTCAGCAGGAGGCATATTCATACAGCCGCGATCGGATTCATTCCACACCTCGTCCAAGCCGGTGCTATAGTAGGCGCATGGATGAACCGGCCGTATCAAGCAATGCGCGGAGCCGAGAAGCGGCCCATGGCAATAACCCGGCAGGTGGTGTTCGCGATGCTCAGGATGTAGTGGACCGGGCCCGGGCGCGAAGGGAGGCCGAGTTAGCAGCACAGAACGAGGCGGGTCAGCTTACACCGGTTCGTCCTACCACCTCTGCCGGGCCAGGGGTCGCATCTAGCTTGGGAGTGCCCTGTTTAGTCCCCGCTTTACGCAATGTACGCCTGCCCAAAGACTTCAAGGGTCCGCGCAAGGTGCCGAATTACACCGCTAATTTATCTCCGGAAGCGTGGGTAGAGAGTTATGAGATGGCCATGGAGATGCTGGATGTGGATGAGACCGCGTGTGCAAAGTACTTCACCATGATGCTTGAAGGCACGGCCCGTACTTGGTTGAAGAGCCTGCCGCCTAATTCTATCAGTTCATGGGCCCAGTTGCGGACCCGGTTTATCTAGAATTTCAAAGATACGTGTAAGCAGCCTAAGTCCATAGTAGACTTGGCGACTTGTGTTCAGGAGGACGGAGAGTCAACAACCCATTGGGTATGCCGCGTTTCGGAAGTCTTGCACTCGTCTGACAGGATCAATGCTGACTCTGCGATCTTAACCCTGGAGGGCAACTGCCGGTTTAAGCCTCTAAAGTTGAAGTTGGGGCGTATGAAGCGGTTCTGTAATGACATGGGAAATCTCATGGCCGCTTTAGTAAAGTATGCTGATTCTGATAGTACCAAGGATCCTGAGACTGACGATGACGAAGCACGGAAGGGAAAGAAGAACAGCAGTTCCAAGGGGCATCAACACAGGCCGGCGGGCCATGGGAACGGAGGCAAGCATAAAGCGGATGGCAGCATGGACTTTGTGGCTAACACTAATGCGCAGGACAAGGGTCAGCGGCGCAGAGGTAAAGCGGCGAATCGTAGTGGAGCTCCGAATCCTAACCCGGATCGCTTAAACTATTTGTTGAATCAGCCTTGTCCAAAACACGGGACGAAGGAAGCACCGACGAACCACCTTTGGAAGGATTGTTACATTATGCAGGAGTTTAAAAACTCTAATGCCTTCCGGTATGACCATGGGTGAGGTGGTGGCTCAGGATCCGGTTTCCATGGGCCGAGCCACGATGGAGCTTTCGGTTCAGGCTTCCATCAGGGCGGTCATAACAACCAGAATAATCAGAGCAGTCAAGGAGGTTACAACCAGCAGCAGCAGCAGCAGTCGGGTTATCAGAGCCATCCGAAACAATTGAACAATGGGCAGTATCACGTTTTCACAACCAGCTTGGATAAGCGCGACCGGAAACTTCACAAGCGAGCGGTGAACTCTGTTGAACCGGCCGTACCACGTTACTTACGCTGGTCAGAACAGCCTATCGTGTGGAGCAGGGAGGATCACCCACCCCGGGTCGACAATCCGGGCCAGTTGGCATTAGTGGTAGACCCTCAGGTGGGAGGTTATAAATTCACCAAGGTGCTCATGGATGGAGGGAGCAGTATTAACATCCTGTACTATGAGACATTCCGCTGCATGGGGCTAACAGACAAAAATCTCGCACCGCCTCTGTCGGTGTTCCATGGTGTGGTGCACGCAAATCAGCATATCTGTTGGAAAGATAGCCACGAGGTGGCTTTTGGGGACGAGCATGATTCGATCCGAAACACTAACCTTTGAGGTGGTGAAAATTCGAAGCCCGTATCACGCCTTGTTTGGGCGGCCGGCTTATGCCAAATTCATGGCATGGCCTTGTTATATCTATTTGCAGCTCAAGATGCCGGGTCACAAAGGGACAATAACGGTTCATGGGAGCCGCAAGATTGCTTTGGAATGTGAGGAAGGTGATGCGGCCTATGCAGAGTCGGTTTGTGCCACGGAGGAGTTGAAATATTATAGGGACAATGTTTATCCGACAGACATGACCCCTTTGAAGAAGCCGACTACAAAGCATGATTCAGATCTGAAGTTCAAATCAGCGGCTGAGACCAAGCTTGTTGACTTCGTGCCCGGCGATTCGTCCAAGCAGTTCACTGTCAGTGCCAACTTGGACCCTAAATAGGAAAGCGCGCTCATCGAGTTCATCTGTGAGAATCGTGACATTTTTGCATGGAAGCCTTCGACATGCGGTGTCCGAGGAACTCGTGAGCACACTCTTAATGTTGATCCCAAGTATAAACCGTAAAGGTTTCTCCGCGGTTTAACGAAGAAAGGCGCAGCTATTGGAGAGGAAGTGGCGGGCTCTTAGCATCCGGCTTTATCATTGAAGTGTTCCATCGAGTGGCTTGCTAATCCGGTCTGGTTCTTAAGAAAAATGGCACTTGGCGTATGTGTGTGGATTACGGATCTTAACAAGGCTTGTCCAATGATCCTTTTGCCCTCCCGCATTGACCAGATTATTGATGCCACGGTGGGTTGTGGCGTTTGAGTTTTTGGATCGTATTCGGGTATCATCGATCAAAATGGCGGTTAAGGACCAGGAGAAGACGGCGTTTATTACTCCCTTTGGAGCCTTCTGCTATGTATCTATGCCTTTTGGGCTCAAGAGCACCCAAGCCACTTATCAACGGTGTGTACAGAACTGCCTGCATAAACAGATCGGCCGTAATGTGCACGCCTATGTGGATGATATTGTAGTCAAGTCAAGGCAGAAGGAGACGCTAGTTGATGATTTGAAGGAAACCTTTGACAACTTGCGGGTTTACAAGATGATGCTTAACCCGGCCAAATGTGTCTCTGGTGTTCCGGCAGGCAAGTTACTGGGTTTTCTTGTGTCCAACAGAGGAATCGAGGCTAATCCGGAGAAGATTACGGCTATCACCTCCCTGGCTAAACCGAAGTGTATCAACGATGTTCAGCGTTTGGCAGGATGGATTGCCGCGCTGAGCCGGTTTATCAGCCGCCTTGGAGAGAAAGCCATTCCTTTATACCAGATGCTGAGAAAGACAGATCAATTCATCTGGAATCCGGCTGCTGATGAAGCGTTGGAGGACTTGAAGCGGCAATTAGCCAATCCACCCGTTCTGGCAGCTCCGGTCGACAAGGAGCCGTTATTGCTATATGTAGCGGCCAATGCTCGCGCAGTTAGCGTGGCTATTGTGGTAGAACGCAAGGAGGCGGGCAAGGAATATCCGGTTCAACGGCCGGTTTACTATATCAGCGAGGTGCTTATTGAATCCAAGCAAAGGTATCCGCATTGGCAGAAGGTGGTATATGGAGTTTTCATGGCAAGCCGGAAGTTGAAGAAGTATTTCCAAGGGCACCCCATCACAGTGGTCAGTTCAGCTCCCTTGGGCGATATCATACAGAACCGGGAGGCGACTGGCCGGATTGCCAAGTGGGCTATAGAACTTGGGCCACACGGATTGAAGTACGTATCTCGGACGGCGGCGAAGTCTCAAGCACTTGTTGATTTCATCAATGATTGGACTGAGTTGCAAGCACCAGAGGAGAAGCCGGATCACACATATTGGACTATTCATTTTGATGGATCCAGGCAATTGGAGGGCTTGGGGGCTGGAGTCGTATTAACTTCCCCACGAGGTGATAAGTTTTGTTATGTTCTCCGCTTAATGTTCCCTTGTACTAATAATGCAGCTGAGTATGATGCTTTGCTCCATGGTCTCCGGATGGCTAAAGAGATGAATCTAAGTCGGGTTAAGTGCTTCGGTGAGTCGGACCTCGTGGCTCAACAGGTGTCTGGCACTTGGGATTCTAAAGACCCACTTATGGCTGCATATCGTCGTGAGGTGGATAATATTGCGGGTCACTTCAAGGGTTATCAGGTGGATCACGGGACCGTCGAAAAAAATGAAGCGGCGGGCGCTTTAAGCGGTTGGGCTCTCAACGTAAACCGGTCCCGCCTAATGTCTTTCTTGATGTGTTGCACAACCCGTCGACCAAGCTCTGGGTGAAGCGGATTTGGCTATTCCCGATCCGGAGGCTCAATTGGTGGCAGCCCCGCATGTTATACGGATTGGACAGTTCCTTATCTTGCGTCTTTAACCGCGGAGAGTTGCGGAGGATGAGACTCTAGCCAGCAGATAGTCCGCGATCCAAGTCTATGACTATTGTCAATGGCGAATTGCATCATTGCGATGTCGTCGAGGCGTTTCAGCGCTGCGTTTCTCTGAGGAAGGCTGTGAAATTTTATGTGAAATCCATGAAGGGATTGTGGTCACCACGCCGGTTCAAAGTCTCACGTGGCTAAGGCGTTTAAATCACGGGTTCTCTTGGTTGACAGCTCATCGCGATGCGGAGGACTTGGTTAAGCGGTGTGATGGCTGTCGAGAAATTTTCACGGCGTGCTCATGTGCCGCTCAAGAGTTGAGGATGATTCCAATTACTTGGCCGTTTGCAACATGGGGGCTGGATATGGTCGACCTTTTAAAGGTCCAAGGATAAGAAAACCCACCTTTTGGTGGCGGTTGACAAATTTACCAAGTGGGTTGAAGCGAGCTGTTAGCAAGTGTGATGCAGCTACATGGTGCGCTTCATTAAAAAGGTGATTTTCGGTTTGGCTTTACACACAATCATTCTCGACAATGGTACCAATTTGTCCAAGGGCGCTATGAAGGAATTACGTGGCGTGAGCACATCCGACTTGACGATCGCCGCTGGCTCACCCAGTCCAATGGGCAAGCGAACGAGCTAATCAAGAGATCTTGCGAGGCATCAAACCCCGCTTATGGTTCCATTGCAAAGAACACCGGTTGTTGGGTTGAAGAGCTACCGTCTGCGTGCTATGGAGTATCAATACTCGCCCAACCGATCTACAGGATACACGCCATTTTTCATGGTCTACGGAGCAGAGGCGGTTCTCCCTAGTGATATCCGGCATGATTCGCCTCGTGTAGCGGCTTATGTTGAAGTGGACAATGAGATAGCACGGCAAGACGCTTTGGACCTATTGGATGAGGAGCGTGACATAGCAGCTGCCCGCTCGGCGATTTATCAACAGGATCTTCGTTGCTATCATAGTCGCCGGGTCAGAACCAGAGCTTTTCAAGAAGGAGATTTGGTGCTTCGACTCATCCAAGACCAGACGGATATGCACAAGTTATCCCCACCTTGGGAGGGACCTTGCGTGGTCGAAGAATCGCACAATGGGTCGTATTATCGATTGATATTCGAGAGCATAAAGACTCACACACATCAGAGGAGGAGACCAACAGGCCGTGGAACATAGCTCATCTTCGGCCTTACTACACTTGAGCCATTGGCTCTATCTATGTACATATTATAACAGTGTATATATTATCGTTGATATAATAAAACCGGAGCCTCAGCCAAAGCGGGGTCTCTGTCCTTTCATATCATGTGTGGTTACATGGAGTTGTTCTGTCTTAAAGCGGCCTCCGGTTTACCCCTTGAAATTTGCTTTTCAAAAAAAAAGCATTGTGATATCACTTGGGGGCTTGGTCGTGTCCGAACCAATGCAACACCTCTTGATAGGCGAAAGCCACCAGATCACTTGGGGACATGGTCAAGTCTGAACCATTCACGCCTCTTGATCGGCCTAAGGCCATAGAATCACTTGGGGGCTTGGTCGAACCCGAACCATTGCCATGCCTTTTAATCGGCATAAATGCCACGGTTTCATTTGGGGACCTGGCTGACTTGAACCATCGCCACACCTATTGGGGGCTTGGTCCTGTCCGACCATGGTAACACCATCCGATCATAAAGAAGCGTTTTTGCAAATGGTTTTATTATTACCTTTGCTTCCATGATTCTTTTATGACTATTCTTCGACTTTTGTTGCGTTTTCTTTAAACCGACAACACTTTTTTAACCGGATCAGCTGACGGAATTTGGTTCATTTTTAATCCGGAGATAATGGGCCCGGTTTAACCTTCCTGTTAACATTATGGAGTAGCAGGGGGGCTTACAATGACCCAGCACGGTTTACATGGCAAAGCCAACTTCATGCCCAGCGATGGCAGGTATTTTGTATCGCATATTTGATTATATGTCTTAAATACATTAATGATATATACATAAAGGTCATAAACCGTCAAGCGGTATAACCATCATCGCAGATTTAAGATTTTCTCGATTGCAGGAAATATAAATTGAGGATTTCAAGCAAAAGCATCAGTACTTATGCACGAAGGCATATTTAAAGCAACAGTATTTGCTATTCTATTAGAAGGCAACGCGGTGCCCAAATAAGATCATTGTTGTTCTAGCAGATCATAGTAAAGCAGCTATTTAAACCGGCTTCCGGTTCAAGCCTGCTCATCGCCCGATCGATGGTTGTGGGTCGCCCCATCGCCGCTTCAGACTTCCTCATCTCTATCCATTGGCCGAAATCAACGGTGGTCCAACGATTCCCATTAAAGCTTGAAAGACAGCCTCTTCATGGATCGTAGAAGACGGTTCAATATCGAGTGTAAGTATGCTTATGGATTGGAGGAATCAGATTCTCCGCTTGAGAATTGGTGCAGCCACTCGTTTGTTCTGATCATTATACTGAGCTTGATAATGCAACAAGTCTGCCTCTTCAGCCAATTGACAAGCCGAGGGCGACTTTGCGGTTTATCGCCTCGGATCATCTTCATTGAACTCTGAGCCATCTTCCTTCAAACTGGGATAGCCTTGAGCTGCTTCAACAGGATCGAAATCCGGCACCCATGCTTTTGCCCGGATCAAGGCATTAATGGCTCCGGTTCGAGCAGCAGATTTTTTCAGTTCTTCAATCCGAGCAGGAAGCATTGGCAACCTCTTCAGAGTATCTTGGATCAAAGTGGGTGCCGGATTGTTATGAGATGCAGTGGTGATGATCCGCTGCGCTCCGGTATACAGCTGTTCAATTAAAGTGTAGGCAGCTTTCAACTTCTTTCGAACATCTGACCCTAAGTGACCAATGCGTGTACCTGCAACAATACAGGAAAGATCACAAACCGGATCTATTATAAGAAGGCCAAATTTGTCAAAGAAACCAAAAGGAACTTACCAAAGATAGCAGTGGTCATGGCATGCACTTGCCGCTTTATGGTAGTCAGCTCATCTACCACCGGTTTAAGGGCAGCTTCAGCGTTTTCAGCTCTTTTTATTAAAGCGGCCTTCTCAGTGGCCCAATCAGCCCGCTCCTTCTTGAAGCCCTCCTTCAGCTATTCCGTGATGCTCAAAGCGCTGGTTAATTCCTCCCTTGCTTTGTCGGTTTCGGCTTGTTGAGTTTTCAAAGTTTCTTGCAGATCAGTAATCCGGTCCTCTTTGATCCTCACTTCAGCCTGCATCAAGACAGTGCTTGGCTTTAAACAAACGGTTCAAGAATTTGAAGTACCAACCACATAACAAGTTATACGCTTGATACTTGGGGGCTAATGCATCTTCAATCTTCATCTATTACTAAATCGCAAAGTCCCAAGCTTAATACAGGTATTCAACTTGGCACTTGGGGGCTAATGGATATTTGCTCAGTTATGTTCTGATGTTAGAATCTTTATTGGAGTCCCGGTTTAACTATACTAAGTTGAACCGACCCTTGGGGGCTACATTGATGGATTTCAAAGTATTGAGGACTATATTAAAGTCCTGGCTTGAAGAAGGTTACAAACCGGCCCTTGGGGGCTAGGAGGATTAATAGAGTGGCGGTAATTAAAGAAAGAAGAAGCACAAGGAAGTTACCTCAAATTTATCTCTCATCATCTTCACCAGACCAGCTTCACAGTCACGACTAGTGTATAGCCGGTTCAAGTAACCGGAATGAAGGTCTTGGGCATTCAGAGCGGCATACGTCGTCAGATCAGCATCCCATTTGCCTTTGTTCATGGCAGAAAAATCTTCCTTGACAGTATGCTTAGCTAAAGTGACATGATTCCCTGGGTCAAAGCGACCTACACCGGTAATTACAACGTCATCGTCCTTGGACTCGCTGGTTTGCATTGGTGCTATCGGTTTGTCGGCAGGTTTGGAAGGACTGCGGGATTTTCAATCCGGATGGGGCTGGCAGTCTGGTCAACAAGAGGATCATCTTGCAAGGGAGGATCATTGGGAACATCCTCATGAACGAGCGCTTCAAGATCTGGTGCTTTATCTGCTCAAGGCAAGATCTTCCTCGGCGCTTTATCCAAAGCGGGCTTTTTGCTCGGTTTAGGTTTCATACGAAGAGAAACAAAGAGTCAAGAAACATAAGTTATAATGCAAGATACGAAGCATATGTTCAGCCTAGCTTACCCAAGAACCGCTTTCGGTGGTGGCAATGAGTGGCCGATGATTCACCAGAGGATGAATGAGAAGTAACCCGATAATCGAGTCGGACGGATTAAGAGGTTGACGGATGAAACCCGCTTAGGATAGAAATTAATAAGAAGGTTGGAGACCTCGAGCGGCGTTCGAACCCGACTGCTCGTAAACCGGCGGAGGTAACTACTGCATTGTCACCGGGTTGTCGGCGAGCTTCATGTTGCTTTGAGTCTTCATAAGAAATTTGGGATCCAAGTAAGCAAGAGGATGAGAAAATTTAACTTTTCGGTTTGCCTGGCGAAGTTTTGGCAAAGGCAAAGGATCTGAATCAAAAGAGAGAATAGTTACCTCAGTGACATCAGCATTACTGGCTTCAGCATCGTCCTGACAAGTATCACCATCAATAAGGCGTGTAAAAAGTAAGCCTAGTGAATCGAGTTCTACCTCAAGGTCCGAGTTACCCACATCATCATCAACAGCCGGATCAGATGAAGCGGTGGTCTTCCTTTTTTGAGCCGGCTTCTTGACAACCTTAGTCTTTGGCCGGGTTGATCTTTCCATTTTCTCTGGTTTTTCTTGTGGAAGCTTCTTGCTCCAGAACGGATTATCACCCTAATTAGGCAGCAGTTGATGTTATACAGAAATAGCAATAACAGGTTCAGTAAAAAACGACAAGCAATATCTTACAGCTGGCGGTTTGTTGGTAGTACGTATGGAGCAGCCGGTTTGAGCGCAGAGGTGTTCCGGTTCGTTCAACATTTTCTTCACAGCTTCTGTGACTTCGTCATCTGAGAGCTGGATATTAGTGTGTCGGAGTGGGTCATCGACGCTGCCGGTATACTTGAACATTAAACAGAGCGCCGGCTCAGAGGCAGTATGCTCCAGGATATCCAACAGCGTGCAAGATCTATTCCTGTCAAACCATTGGCCATGAAGGCTCGGATCTTGGACAGTTGCGTAGCATATTTACTTCTCTCCTTGGCACTTAACCTTTGCGGGAAGGGGTGTGTGTTGCTGAGCCACTCCGGACGAAAGCCAGGCAAAGGATTTTCATCATCAGGGGAGGTATCTTTGCAGTAGAACCATGTTGAATTCCACTCCTTGGGGTGACTGTGTAGTCTGGCGTGGGGATAAGTGATCTCTTTCCTTTTACGAATTGCCATACCGCCTTGATTTGGTATTGGGGCCATCGATGAATTTCTGCGGCGGTTTAAGGAAAACAGATCTCTAAACAATTCGACCGAGGGCTCCTTTGAAGGTATACCTCACGAGCACTTGGAAGTGACATAGGTTGGTAATGAATGGGGCCGATATCTTGGGCGGAGCTGAAAATTGGCTAACACGTCCCGGTAAAATTTAGAACCGGGCGGCTTGAAGCCCCGGGCTAAATGATCTGCAAAGATCACAACCCCTCCCTCTTGAGGTGTGGGAGGACATTCATTACCAGGGACCCTCCAGTGGATAATATCTTTGCTATCTAAAGCACCGATCAAGACTAAATTATCCAGCTGAGTTTCTGTGACGCGAGAAGGAACCCAGTTGCATTCATACACTTGTTTGGCCATGGTGAGATCTACAAAAAATAAGTGATTCCAGTTCAAGAATGTGTTGGATAAAAGAGTTCGCTGGTATGAACCATGTTAATCCGGAGGCAGTACATTTAAACCGGATTTCTATGAGGTGACATAATATGACAGAAGAATTCTGGCGGTTCAACAAGGGGACTAATGGTATATACCGGTTTACTAACTTTTTCTACGTTAAGTTAAACCGCCGGATCTAAACATTGAAGGCAATTGAGGTTGTGTAAGTGCACAGAAACAGGTTTCGCATAATCTCTCTATAAAAATGGATCTACAGCCAGTTCAGAAAAGAAGGAAAAAATGTCTACAAGCTTGAAGCAGAACAGTATGGGTTCAAGAAACAAGAAGATTGATGAGATCTATGGACTTGAGCATGAAACTACAGGCGGATGCTAAAAAGCTACTGCTAATCAGAGCAGGGTTTCACAGATCTATCCAGGAGTCTGGCTACGAACATGAACAAGTGATGAACACGGCAAGAACACGAAACCCTAGAATAGATCTATGTTAAGAAGAACAGAAGGCTTACCAGAATCGAGGAAGGCGCGGAAAGCTACCGCAATGCTCTAGTGCGTTCAGGTTGATGCAGCGGCCCAAGATGGTGTAGAGGTCAACGGCGGCGGCGGAGCTCCGAGGCTGGCGACGCGAGGAAGACGAAGAGAAAGGGGACGAGGGGGAGAAATGAAATGACCCATCAGTCCTATTTATAAGGCAAAAGACGTGCGTCAGGCGCGCGAATCCAGGAGCCACAAATTTCGGAAGTGGAGCGGTTTGCTTTGGTTATCGCAGATCTATTAATAAAAGAAGGTGTCATAAATGTTAACCTCATGATGACGTCATACCGGTTTACAGCAACCAGAGATGATGACGACATGGCGGTTCACCAATTACCAGAAGATGTTGAAGACAAAGATTTTTGTGAAGGATTCACATGAACCAGTTCAAATCAATCTGGGGCCTAATGTTGGGGATATTACCACTGGGTGTGAACCGGCCTACCTGGGCCGGGTTAACTTCATTAGTAGTATAAAGGTGATTAAACAGATGAAGGCCCAAGGCTTGTAGTCGGTTTAGAACCTGTAGCCGTAAACCGGCTTGATATGTAAACTCGTATTGTAAGTTAGGAATAGAGAGAGACCAACCGGGATACGAATATGAATCGGTGTGGGACTCTATGGACCGACGGGCGTCACCCGTGTATATAAGGGGATGACCCGGCGGCGGTTCAAGGACAGACAACAACAACTCGAGGCCTAGGCGAAGCTTGTTTGCTCCCTAGTCATCGAAACCACATCAATCCCATCACAACTAGACGTAGGCTTTTACCTTCATCGAAGGGGCCGAACTAGTATAAACCCTTGTGTCTTTGTGTCCGCTTAAACCCCTTCAAGTTAACCCGTAGCGATGGCTCCACGACTAAGTCCTTTCACAAGGACATCTGCCGTGACAAATCCACGACAGTTTCCCTGTTTTCCCGACCATATTCGAGCGTCAGTGCTCCGCGCCGCGCATTAGGGCTTTCACTATGTAGGCCAAGCGAGACAACTTATTGTTTATTTGAGCCGTTCAAGTATAATCATGTGGCGTTTGCTTATTTCTCATTCCTCTCCAACCCTCTTCTCCATCGATCATGTCGCCCTCCGATCGAGTCCATCCTCCCGCATGTCTCATTTGAACATTCACCGAGTATCATTCGCATGTACCCACCCTAGTCCTCTTTCAATCGATCTCCGGACCCCGAGATGAAATCGAGAGAGAACGAGTGGGGGCACGTGATACCTAAGGCGGATTCAAAATTTTGAACCGGTGATCATAGCATCCGGAAATCATATATAAAGGGTATTCAATGTTTGTTTCATTTTTGAACGTACAATATACTCCCTCCTATCCTTTATAGTTTACATATAAGTTTTATGTGTAGTCAAAGTAACTCTACTTTGATCAAAAAAGTATCAACATTCAACAACGCCCAATCAATATTGTTAGATTCATACGTACTCCTAGATTTGTACTCGAGATGGTTTCCAATTTGTTTTCAACCATGTGAATGTGCTTGTTCTCGCGCATGCTCTTCCTACTAGGATTTCACAACGTATAGCCAGTCCAATAGAAACTTTTTTAAGCTCCCTGTCCAGTAGTACTAGTGGAGTACTGACAACATCTGTACTAGAGTATGCATTGCTCATAGTAGTACTCCCTCCTTCCATTTATATAGGGCCTATGTGGAGGAGAGAGATGTGAAAAAGTAAGGGGAGTGAGCTCTCATGCAAGAGCCTAGCTATATACGCATTCCTAGTTAAATACAATAAATATGAAGAAAGGGATAGAGAGGAGATGGGAAGAAGTACTAATACAATAGCCAACCTTATAATTTTTTTGCGGGAAATATCCAACCTTATAGCCCTCACTACTGTATGAGTGCATATAATAGATGATGGCTATAGATGACATGGCAATCCCTCATAGCCATCGACTGGCTATATTATTAACCACTAGCAAAGTGGCCCGCTCGATGCGCGGGCTAGGATTTTACAAATGTAACTTACATAGTCAACATCTTAGCCTTTTATTTGGAGAACATGTCTAAAGAAGAATTGGGAGCAAATTTTTTTCTTTGAAAAGTCGATCCTTTCGCAACATAATTTCATCTTGTGTATATCATATATAAAAATACAAACTTGACTTCACAAACTGAATATAAGTGAAAAGTTCAATATATTTTCCATAGAACAATACTGGACAACCTTAAAATTTTGAATGTTCTCTCGCATCACATAATGGTGATATTAGAATTTTTTACCGATCAAACATTCCGCTAATGGTGTTTTTCATATCTTGTAAGAAGTGACATCTCTTATGTCGTAAGTATAGGAAAACTATATGCATTGCAAGATTGCACTTAATCAAGAACCTCTAACAATAGCAAAGAGACATATAGAAGATTTAAAATCTTTTTCTAAGCACATCTCTTCTGTCGAGAGGTATTTATATACTTTTGACTTATAATTTTTCTTTAGGGATGAACATAATTAAGTGCTTGTACTCAAACAGGATCAATATAACGAAAATATGGGAACAATCCGGGGTAGTAATAACACTCTTATCTTCTGAATACCATGGCATATTTTTTGTAACTTAAATGTATAATCATACTTGGCATTATTTGTTGTTTACAACAGTTTAACCAAAATATTTTTTTCTTCTTGAGTCTCATCATATGCACATAGCTTGCTTTTCTATCTTGCTCATGTTGTTTTTGCCTATTATACATGGTCGTCCAAATTGTGGCACTATAATTATCCGTGAGAAACTGATCCTAGCTCATGTGAGGTTAGAGTTAATGTACAGTCTAAACACCTAGATAATAATCATCGCAAACATTAATTTATTTTCATATGTATTATATTATCAAGGACATCCTAGAGATATCATCTATGAAAATTATATATTGATTGTACATTCTGGAAACATCTCCTTGCCTCACTCGTGTCATACCCTTATTATTTTAGATTACCACACATTGTTTATTACGACATGTATCTTTCAGAGGAACCGAAATGACATTTTTTCCATAATGAACATCATAATTAATGTATGTGTGCCTTTATGTCGCTCTAAGTTGTCCATGCATCAGTTTGTCTTGCATTGTAGTATTTCATTAGGCTAATTGGTCTTGCATTGCATGGCTGCATATATGGTGCTTACCTAGGCAAGATTAAAATCTCACAATGCTAGTATGCATGTACGTGGAGGCTACGAACGGCCGGCTGAGGGAACCAAGCCAAATATGGATGATGGCAGACGGAAGCTTACATACCTGAGCTGATACATAGACTGGAACACGACGGCGGCCGGACAGGGTACATATCTGAGTTGATTCCTAAAACTGAATACGGCAGTACGGGGCCGAAAAGTGTACGTACATACCTAAGACGATATGTAGATCAGAATACGGCAGCAGCGGCCGGACATCATACATATCTAAGGGACACCATACATATCTAAGTTTATACGTAGATTGGAATACGGCAATTTTGGCTGAACAATGTACATAACTTGAGATGATGCATAGATGAAATATTGCGGCGGCAGCAGCCGAAACATCGGAATACAACTGCACTGGCCATAAGTTTAAGAAATATGATTTGGCAGTAGGGGCGAGCACATGGTCACAAGATTTTCTTGGCAGTTTGGCATCATCATTATCGAGCATGCACAAGTAGCTGATCGATCTAGTTGACATTGTGTGCATGGCTAGTCTTCAAGCGATCTGGTACCTAGTTCCTTGCTATTAGGATGCATGCAAGACATGTTTTCTCCATGCGGTGGATGACTGGACGATCATATTATATGTGGTTCTCTGCTAATTTTTTTTATTTTGACAGGAAGATGTAGTAATCTAATTTTTTGGACTTTTGGGATAGTTAGCTTCCGTAGGACACGTTCCAATAGAGAGTTTTAGTTTTCGTGAGAGACCAGGTATGGCACTTTAGCTATATGCATTAGGTTCTAAAAAAACTATGGCATATTAGGACTCACGTTTGGTGACCACGATGTTGTATATGTTACGCATATCTGACGGTTACATTGTTATAATTTTAAAAGGCCCACCAGATCGAGGGCCAGTATTTACTGATTAACGTGGAATTTTATAGAATAATTATCTTCTTTTCCACTTGATTATCGAGTACTGAATTGTGTGGAAACTCACTAAATCACACGTACTAATATTTTTGGAATAAACTCCCCGTGACAATTATATCTTACATATACGCATTTTTCTAAGAAGTATTTGGCTGTCTCTCAATCATATTTTACTTTTTTTTAAATCATGTAGTCAAGTGAAGTGAATAAATAGTGACCATCTCCACTAAGAGGGAACCAAATAAATTAAAATAGAAACTAAATAGATCCTTGCTTTTTCTGTCGAATTTGAAGATTTCACCATGCACACCATAGAATATAACTAAAAAGCATCCAAGTACATGGCCAATTCCATGAAATTTGAAATTATAGGATGAAACTCCCAACTTGTGAAGAAATCCAAGCATGATTAAACAGGCATATGTTTATATTTTTTTGTAGGTTTTCTATTATATTTTTTCTTTTCTGGTTAACCCTTAATTTTTTGAGGGGACCCGTAAAATAATTATAGCATGTAGTACATAGATGCATGTATATTTTTTTTAATGTGTACATATTTAAGGGAAGCATGTATGCATGCATGCATATAAAAAGGAAATGATCCCACGTCATGCATGTATCTTTGTTTTTTAAGGGAAGTCCTATGCATGCACGCATGCATATAAAAAGAAGTCAGGCCACGTTGTGCATTCATGCACGTAGTTTTTTTTTCTAGGGAATTTTATGCATGCACGCCCAGCCAAGTCTCTTTTGAATTGCACGCTCTTATCTATAGGTAATGCGAACGAACGGTTTTCTTCATAATGGCAATGGTGGGTAATTATTTCACTTAAAACAAATCTAATGGCTATAATTTTTTACTGTATTAAATAAATGGTTGGATGTTTCTGATTTTTGTGGGATTTTCTAGTATATTTCTCTTTTTTCTGGTCAGCCCGTCAAGCACTTTTTATATATAAATAGATGCTCTAATGCGTTTTTAAAACCGCATTTGACTATTGACAAGGTTAATAGTACATGAGATGTATAATGTGAAAATTATATCATTGGAAACTCCTTTCACATACGAATTTGACCGTATGCTTTGTGTAAGTTGCATGTCATATATTATTACTCTAACATTTGGTCAAGGTTAGCCTCGAAAAACGCATTAGGCCATGTGTAGTAAATGGAAGGAGGGAGTAGTAGTGGAAATGGATCCTCTGACGCAGGTATCACCTCACCCTCCCTTTCGGTCACTTACTGGCGGACCCCATGCCTGCTAGGCCCCGCATGTCAGTTACTCAATGGGTTCGGCCACGCCAGGGGATCCTCATCCATAGTATACTCCCTTTGTTTTTATTTACTCCGCATAAAACGGAGGGAGTGATAGTATAATAAATGACGCGGGCGGGGGAGGGACGTCGGTTTGCTCTCAACTTCGGTCCCACAAGCGAGCGAAAACGCAAGATGAAGCGCGTTCCATTCGGTGAGCGGCGTGGAGGGTCCAGCGTGCCGGGCTGCAAGGCGAACGCGACAAGAGCGATGTACAGTCAAAACCGATTGACTGGTCGTCACCGGAACCACTATTCACACTAGAACCTTCGCTGCTCGGCCTACGCCAGCCACTACCCTAAAACCACACCTAATCTCCAGCCCATTCCCCCACCTTTCGATCCCCTATCCCGCATCAAGCATCCCCTAGTTCGCCGGAAAGCCATGGTGCGCCGCAAGATCACTTACTACAAGATGCTGACGCTGGAGCGCCGCGCAGAAATCATGGCGGCGGTCGGCGCCACAGACCTCCGTTCCCAAGCTTGCTTTGTGGCGGGCCAATCCCCGAGTTCTCTGGAGCCAAGCTACAAGGAGGAGGAAGCCGATCCAATGTTCATGGCGGAGGTCGTGGCGCAGAAGGCCCCCGATGGGTATGAGACGATGGATGTCGACTTCGTGCCGGTGTCCGAGTCCCCCATGGTGCAGGCAAACCAGCGGTTCAACATGGCGATACTAAAGGAGGACCGGGAGGCAGAGGCTCAACTCGACGTGGAGCGCGCGCATGCCACTGCCATCGAGGCTCTCCTGCAGGCGGAACTGGATGTCGTGGATGTGAACCGGGCGGCGGAGGCTAAACTTGAGGCGGAGCGCGCGGATGCCGCTGCCATCGAGGCCCTCCTGCAAGCGGAACCGAACGTCCTGGACTTGAACCGGGCGGCAGAGGCTCAACTCAACACGGGGCGCGCGGATGCCGCTCTCATCGACGCCCTCCTGCAGGCGGAACCGGACGTCCTGGAATTGAACCAGGCGACAGAGGCTCGACTCGACGTGGAGCGCGTGGATGACGCTGCCATCGAGGCCCTCTTGCAGGCGGAACCGGACGTCATCAACTTGAACCGGGTTGTGCTCTCGTCCGTGCAGAGCACCCGCATGCTCCGCGTGAACGAGTAGATGGAGGCCAAGGACAACCACGGTGCGGAGACACACATCGGTAGCTACGGCTTGTTCGCGCCGGCAGCCAAAGATGACGAGGTCGTCTCGTTCCGCGAGCAGTGATAGTTTTTTTTATGTCGTTGTTTTTATGGATCTTTTGCTGTGTAAAAACATATATTGTTATGCAAGTCGCCTGACTTGGGTTAGTCTACCATTTCAAGCGGTTGGATGAATATCCTACGTCTCCTAACCCTTCTTCCTCACCTCTTCTTCTTCCCGAACAGACCACCGCACGGGCCGTACGGATACTCCCCAATATGAACGAAAATTATGTGTCATCGGTAGGATGGCTGGGTTTGGTTTGTTCATATGCGACAGCACGTGTCAGTGAGGGTGTGTTCCCTTGGTTGGGTTTGCGGCATGCAGGAGCGACTGTGTGAGGGTGCGGTGCGATCGCGGCATGCAGGAGCGACCGTGTGAGGGTGCGGTGCGACCGCGACAGCGGTGCGCAAGTGTACCTCCTTCTCATTTTGAAAACTGGCAAGCTTGGCAAAAATGTGTGGCGAAGTATGGCAATGCAAGGCCTAGACCCAAACAGGATAAGTACGTACGTCCTAGGAGTACTAGTGTTAAAAAAGAAAGGCGGAGTTTTCCTTCACGGTATTTAATCGATACAAATCCTTGTTTCACGTGTCAATTAATGCGTATTTTTTTCTCCAAAAACCAAAGAGCTAACCATCCCACTCCTCATCGGTTGATTAATGCAGCGCTATACAAACCAACCTTCTCACTTCCGCATGCATGCAGGGGATATTAATGCCCTTGGTTGCTTGTATGAGAAAAACCCCATCAATTTTGCCTCGATTAGTGTTAGTGGCCTTTTGCAAATTGTAATTTTGATATACTGGCCTTGTGTACAAAAAAATGGAGGTAGTAACTATATTTGACTTCCTTCCCCATTGCGGTGACGTTGACGATATCTCGAATGTTGTGGTTTGGCGAAGTGCGTTCGACGGAGAACACCATTGAGGGAGACCACGGTAAGTCGTTCGCAAGTGCTGCCTGCAAGCCGAGACAACCGCCTTATTTGCATCCAGGAAGTCCGTTGAACCAAAGGACGCGTAAATGTACTAGTACTACTAGTACACAATAGCGTCATCCGTCCAGCTTAGTGCGGTGAGATGGTTTCTCAAAGAAGACGATGGAGAAGCAGAGTCAGCGAAGAGTGAAATGATGGTTGCTTCATCTGTGCTTTTGTGATTTGATGCCTCACTGCTTTGTGATTTGTGATAGAAGGGACATGTGTCGGTGTCGAAACCGGCGGATCTCGGGTAGGGGGTCCCGAACTGTGCGTCTAAGGCTAATGGTAACAGGAGGCAGGGACACGATGTTTTACCGTTCGGGCCCTCTCTATGGAGGTAATACCCTACTTCCTGCTTGATTGATCTTGATGATATGATATACGGACTAAGCCCTCCGGTTTATATAAACACCGGAGGAGGCTAGGGTTACCCAGAGTCAGTTACAAAGAAGGAGATCTAACATTCGGATTGCCAAGCTTGTCTTCCATGCAAAGGAGAGTCCCATCCGAACACGGGACGAAGTCTTGAGTCTTGTATCTTCACGGTCCAACAGTCCAGCCAAAGTATATAGTCTGGCTGTCCGGATACCCCCTTATCCAGGACTCCCTCAGTAGCCCCTGAACCAGGCTTCAATGACGATGAGTCCGGCGTGCAGATTGTCTTCAGCATTGCAAGGCGGGTTCCATCTCCGAATACTCCAAAATAAATCTTGAACACTTTGTGTCCGGCTGTGCAAGACGATTTTCACATACCACCGTAGGGAGTACAATATCCCACAAATATAATCTGCTGACAACTTTAGATAACGTGACATCACACCATGGCCTAGTCATTATTCGAACCGTTTTCCCAACCAGCTACTGCGCATATAGCGAGGCGGTTTCCTGGGCATGTCTTGTCGAAACAGAGATCATGTGCCCCTTATCACGGGACTTTCATCAATATGGGTGTGGGTAGCCCAACCGTACCGCCAATTGCGGGCGAGTGGGGAACGATCAGGTTCCATCAGGCAAGTAGGGAGGCGCAAAAGGTTTTATGGCCTCTATAAAGAGATAAGGCCTCTTCTTCTTTACCCACGCCTTTTCCTTCTGCTCGTCCATCCCCCTTCGCTCGAGCCCTAGCGCCCAAGCGCTCGTCTTCTCCACTAAAAATAGGTTCTCCTAAGATGTCCGCATCCAGAGCAGGAGGCAAATGGATGGCCTCTACCATCCAGGAGAAGGATATCAAAAAGCTTCTAGAGGCCGGGTACCTGGCCAAGAAAATCGGCCACCGTCTTCCGACGGCGGGACGGATCGTCCCTAATCCAGAGCCTCACGAGAGGGTTGTGTTTCTTCCTCATTTTGTTCGTGGGATCGGGTTTCCCCTTCACCCATTTGTTCGCGGCATCATGTATTATTACGGGATTGATTTTCATGATCTATCCCCTAATTCTTTCCTTAACATCTTGACGTTTATCTGTTGGAAATATGCCCTAGAGGCAATAATAAAAGTATTATTATATTTCCTTGTTCATGATAATTGTCTTTTATTCATGCTATAACTGTATTATCCGGAAATCATAATACACGTGTGAATACAAAGACCACAATATGTCCCTAGTGAGCCTCTAGTTGACTAGCTCGTTGTGATCAACAGATAGTCATGGTTTCTGCTATGGACATTGGATGTCGTTGATAACGGGATCACATCATTAGGAGAATGATGTGATGGACAAGACCCAATCCTAAGCATAGCACAAAGATCGTGTAGTTCGTTTGCTAGAGCTTTTCCAATGTCAAGTATCTCTTCCTTAGACCATGAGATCGTGTAACTCCGGATACCGTAGGAGTGCTTTGGGTGTATCAAACGTCACAACGTAATCGGGTGACTATAAAGGTGCATTACAGTATCTCCGAAAGTGTCTTTTGGGTTGACACGGATCGAGATCGGGATTTGTCACTCCGTAAACAGAGAGGTATCTCTGGGCCCACTCGGTAGGACATCATCATAATGTGCACAATGTGATTAAGGGGTTGATCACGGGATGATGTGTTGCGGAACGAGTAAAGAGACTTGCCGTAACGAGATTGAACAAGGTATCGGTATACCGACGATCGAATCTCGGGCAAGTAAAATACCGCTAGACAAAGGGAATTGTATACGGATCGATTGAGTCCTTGACATCGTGGTTCATCCGATGAGATCATCGTGGAACATGTGGGAGCCAACATGGGTATCCAGATCCCGCTGTTGGTTATTGATCGAGAACGCCTCGGTCATGTTCGCATGTCTCCCGAACCCGTAGGGTCTACACTTAAGGTTCGATGACGCTAGGGTTATAAAGGAAGCTTGTATGTGGTTACGAATGTTGTTCGAGTCCCTGATGAGATCCCTGACGTCACGAGGAGTTCCGGAATGGTCCGGAGGTAAAGATTTATATATGGGAAGTCTGTTTTGGTCACCGGAAAAGTTTCGGGTTTATCGGTAGCACGGGACCACCGGAGGGTCCCGGGTCCACCAAGTGGGGCCACCTACCCCAGAGGGCTGCGTGGGCCATGTGTGGGAGGGAACCAGCCCTGGTGGGCTGGTGCGCCCCACAAGGCCCAAGGCGCGGGGAGGGTGGGAGGGCAAACCCTAGGCGAGATGGGCCCCAAGGCCCATGCTCCTGCGCCTCCCTCTCCTCCCTCCTGGCCGCCACCCCAGATTGGATCTGGAGGTTGGCCGCACCCCTTGGGGGTGGGAAACCCTAAAGGGGGCGCAGCCCCCTCTCCCCCTATAAATAGTGAGGCATAGGGCTGCCCAGAGAATACACAGAATACACGTGATTCGGTCTCCCGCCTTTGGTTGCAGCCCTCTCCTCTCTCCCAAGTACTCCTCCTCTCCCGTGGTGCTTAGCGAAGCCTGCTGGATTTCCACACTCCTCCATCACCACCACGCCGTTGTGCTGCTGCTGGAGGAGTCTTCCTCAACCTCTCCTCTCTCCTTGCTGGATCAAGGCGGGGAGACGCCACCGGCTGTACGTGTGTTGAACGCGAGGTGCCGTCCGCTCGCACTTGATCATCGGTGATTTGAATCACGGCGAGTGCGACTCCATCAACCCCGTTCACTTGAACGCTCCGCTTAGCGATCTACAAGGGTATGTAGATGCACTCTCTTTCTACTCGTTGCTGGTCTCTCCATAGATAGATCTTGGTGACACGTGGAAAATTTTTGAATTTCGCCACGCTCCCCAACAAAGGGCATCATGAGCTAGGTCTATTGCGTAGATTCTTTGCACGAGTAGAACACAAAGTAGTTGTGGGCGTTGATGTTGTTCAATATGCTTACCGCTACTAGTCCAATCTTGTTTCGACGGTATTGTGGGATGAAGCGGCCGGACCGACCTTACACGCATTTTCGTGAGGCAGTTCCACTGATTGACATGCACTTCCGTGCATAAGGTGGCTAGCGGTGCCGCCTCTCCACTTTAGTCGGAACGGATGGGATGAAAAGGGTCCTTATGAAGGGTAAATAGAAATTGACATATCACGTTGTGGTTTTTGCGTAGGTAAGAAACGTTCTTGCTAGAAACCCATAGCAGCCACGTAAAACATGCAAACAACAATTAGAGGACGTCTAACTTGTTTTTGCAGGGTATGCTATGTGATGTGATATGGCCAAGATGAATGTGATGAATGATATGTGATGTATGAGATTGATCATGTTCGTGTAATAGGATTCACGACTTACATGTCGATGAGTATGACAACCGGCAGGAGCCATAGGAGTTGTCTTTATTTATTGTATGACCTACGTGTCATTGAACAACGCCATGTAATTACTTTACTTTATTGCTAACCGGTAGCCATAGTAGTAGAAGTAATAGTTGGCGAGACAACTTCATGGAGACACGATGATGGAGATCATGATGATGGAGATCATGGTGTCATGCCGGTGACGATGATGATCATGGAGCCCCGAAGATGGAGATCAAAAGGAGCAAAATGATATTGGCCATATCATGTCACTATTTTATTGCATGTGATGTTTATCATGTTTATGCATCTTGTTTACTTAGGACGACGGTAGTAAATAAGATGATCCTTACAAAATTTCAAGAAGTGTTCTCCTCGACTGCAGTGCACCGTTGCTACAGTTCGTCGCTTCTAAGCACCACGTGATGATCGGGTGTGATGGATTCTTACGCTCACATACAACGGGTGTAAGACAGTTTTACACAAATAAAACACTTGGGGTTAACTTGACGAGCCTAGCATGTGCGCACATGGCCTCGAACACGGAGACCGAAAGGTCGAGCATGAGTCGATGGAAGATACGATCAACATGAAGATGTTCACCGATGATGACTAGTCCGTCTCACGTGATGATCGGACACGGGCTAGTTGACTTGGATCATGTAATCACTTAGATGACCGAGGGATGTCTATCGAGTGGGAGTTCATAAGATGAACTTAATTATCCCGAACATAGTCAAAAGACCTTTGCAAATTATGTCGAAGCTCGCTTTAGTTCCACTGTTTAGATATGTTCCTAGAGAAAATATAGTTGAAAGTTGACATGGCGATTATGCGGACGAGAAAGCTCATGTCCTTAATGCACCGCTCGGTGTCTTTGAACCCCAAACGCCGTTTGTGAATGTTGCGAACATCGGACATACGCGCTTTGATAACTACGTGATAGTTCGGATAAACGGTTTAGAATTAAGGCACCAAAGATGTTTTTCAAACGTCATGGAACATATGAGATGTTTCGAGGGCTGAAATTGAGATTTCAGGCTCGTGCCCACGTCAAGAGGAATGAGACCTCCGACGATCTTCTTAGCCTGCAAACTAAGGGAGAAAAGCTCAATCGTTGAGCTTGTACTCAGATTGTCTGAAGTGCAACAATCACTTGAATCAAGTGGGAGTCGATCTTCTAGATGAGATAGTGATGTTTCTCCAAAGTCATTACCACCAAGCTGCTAGAGCTTCGTGATGAACTATAACATATCAGGGATAGATATGATGATCCTTGAGGTATTCGTGATGTTTGACACCGCAAAAGTAGAAATCAAGAAGGAGCATCAATTGTTGATGGTTGGTGAAACCACTAGTTTTAAGAAGGGCAAGGGCAAGAAGGATACTTCATAAACGGCAAATCAGCTGCTGCTCGTGAAGAAACCCAAGGTTGAACCCAAACCCGAGACTAAGTGCTTCGTAATAAAGGGAACCACCATCGAGCGAAATTACCCTAGATACTTGGTAGATGAGAAGGTCGGCAAGGTCGATAGAAGTATATTGATATACATTATGTTAATGTGTACTTTACTAGTACTCCTAGTAGCACAAGGGTATTAGATACCGTTCGGTTACTAAGTGTTAGTAACTCAAATAAAAGCTACGGAATATCGGGAGACTAGCTAAAGGTGAGTGATGATATATGTTGGAAGTGTTTCCAAGGTTGATGTGATCAAGCATCGCGCTCCCTCTACCATCGAGATTTGGTGTTTGCGTTGAGCATAGACATGATTGGATTATGTCTATCGCAATACTGATTATTCATTTAAGGAGAATAATGGTTACTCTATTTATTTGAATAATACCTTCAATGGTCTTGCACCTAAATGAATGGTTTATTGAATCTCGATCGTAGTGATACACATTTTCATGCCAAAATATATAAGATAATAATGATAGTACCACTTACTTGTGGCACTGCCATGTAAGTCATATTGGTATAAAACGCATGAAGAAGCTCCATGTTGATGGATCTTTGGACTCACTCGTTTTTGAAAAGTTTGAGACATGCGAACCATGTCTATTGGTGCATATGCATGAAGAAACTCCATGCAGATGGATCGTTTGGACTCACTTGATTTTGAATCACTTGAGATATGCAAATCATACCACATGGGCAAGATGACTAAAAGCCTCGTTTTTCAAAGAAATGGAACAAGATAGCAACTTGTTGGAAGTAACACATTTTGATGTGTGCAGTCCAATGAGTGCCGAGGCATGCAAATGAATATCGTTATGTTCTTACTTCACGATGATTTGAGTAGATGTAGAGTATATTTACTTGATGAAACACAAGTCTGAATTATTGAATGGTTCAAGTAATTTCAGAGTGAAGTTGAAGATCATCGTGACAAGAGGATGAAATGTCTATGATATGATCATAGAGATGAGTATCTGAGTTACGAGCTTTGGCACGCAATTAAGACATTGTGGAAATTGTTTCACAATTAATACCGCCTAGAACACCATAGTGTGATGGTGTGTCCGAACATCATAGTTGCACCCTATTGGATATGGTGCGTACCATGATGTCTCTTGTCGAATTACCACTATCGTTCATGGGTTAGGCATTAGAGACAACCACATTCACTTTAAATAGGGCACCACGTAATTCCGTTGAGATGACACCGTATGAACTATGGTTTAGAGAAACCTAAGCTGTCATTTCTTAAATGTTTGGGGCTGCGACGCTTATGTGAAAAAGGTGCAGGTTGATAAGCTCGAACCCAAAGCGGATAAAATGCATCTTCATAGGAGACCCAAAACAGTTGGGTATACCTCCTTATTCTGATCCGAAAGCAATATGGATTGTTTCTTGAATCGGGTCCTTTCTCGAGGAAAAGTATGTCTCGGAAAGTTGAGTGGGAGGATGGTGGAGACTTGATATGGTTATTGAACCGTCACTACAACAAGTGTGTAGCAGGGCACGGGAAGTTGTTCCTGTGACACGTACACCAATTGAAGTAGAAGCTTATGATAGTGATCATGAAACTTCAGATCAAGTCACTACCGTACCTCGTAGGGTGACAAGGATGCGTACTGCTTAAAAGTGGTGCAGTAATCCTGTCTTGAAGGTCATGTTGCTTTGGACAACAATGAACCTCGAGCTATGGAGAAGCAATGGTGGGCCCAAATTCCGACAAATGGCTAGAAGCCATGAAATCCGAGATAGGATCCATGTATCGAGAACAAAGCATGGACTTTGGTGGACTTGCCCGATGATCGCAAGCCATTGAGATAAATGGATCTTTAAGAAGAAGACGGACATGGACGGTAATGTCACCGTCATGAAGCTCGACTTGTGGTAAAGAGTTTTCACAAGTTCAAGGAATTGACTACGATGAGATTTTCTCATCCGTAGCGATGCTTAAGTCCGTCGGAATCATGTTAGCATTAGCTGCATTTATGAAATCTGGCGGATGGATGTCAAAACGAGTTTCCTTACCGGTCTTCGTGAAGGAAAGGTTGTATGTGATACAATCCGAAAGTTCTTGTCGATCCTAAAGATGCTAAAAGGTATGCTAGCTCCAAAGAATCCTTCTAAGGACCGGAGTAAGCATCTCGGAGTTGGAATGTGCGTTTGATAAGATGATCAAAGATTTTGGGTTTATACAAAGTTTATGAGAAACTTGTATTTCCAAAGAAGTGAGTGGGAGCACTATAAAATTTCGATGAGTATATGTTGTTGACATATTGTTGATCGAAATGATGTAGAATTTTACGTAAAGCATATAGGGTTACTTGAAAAGTGTTTTCAAGTGAAAACCGGATTAAGCTTACTTAAACAATAAGCATCAAGATCTATAAGATAGATCAAAATGCTTAATAGTACTTTCAAATGAGCACATGCCTTGACATGATCTTGAAGGTGTTCGAGATGGATCACCAAAGAAGGAGTTCTTGCCTGAGTTGTAAGGTATGAAGTTAAGACTTAAAAGCTCGACCACGGCAGAATAGAGAGAAAGGACGAAGGTCGTCCCTATGATTAAGACGTAGGCTCTACAAGATGCTATGTCAGTGTACCGCTTTTGAAGTGTGCCTTGCCATGAGTCACTATAGTACAAGAGTGATCCAAGAATGGATCACAGGACAGCGATCAAAGTTATCCTTAGTAACTAGTGTACTAAGGAATTTTCTCGATTATGGAGGTGGTAAAGAGTTCGTCGTAAAGGGTTACGCCGATGCAAGCTTTACACCTATCCGGATAGCTCGAGTAGAGATACCGGATACGATAATGGAGCAATTTTAGAATAGCTCCAAGTAGAACAATCATTTGGAATAGCTCCAAATAGAGCGTGGTAGCTACATCTAGGAGATGACATAGAGATTTGTAAAGCACACACGGATCTGAAAGGTTCGCACCGTTGACTAAAAACTCTCTCACAAGCAACATGATCAAACCTAAAACTCATTGAGTGTTAATCACATAGTGATGTGAACTAGACTACCGACTCTAGTAAACTCTTGGGTGTTAGTCACATGGCGATGTGACTGTGAGTGTTAATCACATGGTGATGTGAACTAGATTATTGACTCTAGTGCAAGTGGGAGATGTTGGAAATATGCCCTAGAGGCAATAATAAAAGTATTATTATATTTCCTTGTTCATGATAATTGTCTTTTATTCATGCTATAAGCTGTATTATCCGGAAATCATAATACACGTGTGAATACAAAGACCACAATATGTCCCTAGTGAGCCTCTAGTTGACTAGCTCGTTGTGATCAACAGATAGTCATGGTTTCTGACTATGGACATTGGATGTCGTTGATAACGGATCACATCATTAGGAGAATGATGTGATGGACAAGACCCAATCCTAAGCATAGCACAAAGATCGTAGTTCGTTTGCTAGAGCTTTTCCAATGTCAAGTATCTCTTCCTTAGACCATGAGATCGTGTAACTCCGGATACCGTAGGAGTGCTTTGGGTGTATCAAACGTCACAACGAATCGGGTGACTATAAAGGTGCATTACGGTATCTCCGAAAGTGTCTTTTGGGTTGACATGGATCGAGATCGATTTGTCACTCCGTAAACGGAGAGGTATCTCTGGGCCCACTCGGTAGGACATCATCATAATGTGCACAATGTGATTAAGGGGTTGATCACGGATGATGTGTTGCGGAACGAGTAAAGAGACTTGCCGTAACGAGATTGAACAAGGTATCGGTATACCGACGATCGAATCTCGGGCAAGTAAAATACCGCTAGACAAAGGGAATTGTATACGGATCGATTGAGTCCTTGACATCGTGGTTCATCCGATGAGATCATCGTGGAACATGTGGGAGCCAACATGGGTATCCAGATCCCGCTGTTGGTTATTGATCGAGAACGCCTCGGTCATGTTCAAGATGTCTCCGAACCCGTAGGGTCTACACATAAGGTTCGATGGCGCTAGGGTTATAAAGGAAGCTTGTATGTGGTTACCGAATGTTGTTCGAGTCCGGATGAGATCCCTGGACGTCACGAGGAGTTCCGGAATGGTCCGGAGGTAAAGATTTATATATGGGAAGTCCTGTTTTGGTCACCGAAAAGTTTTGGGGTTTATCGGTAGCACGGGACCACCGGAGGGTCCCGGGTCCACCAAGTGGGGCCACCTACCCCGAGGGGGCGTGGGCCATGTGTGGGAGGAACCAGCCCTGTGGGCTGGTGCGCCCCACAAGGGGCCCAAGCGCGAGGGAGGTGGGAGGGCAAACCCTAGGGCGAGATGGGCCCTAAGGCCCATGCTCCTGCGCCTCCCTCTCCTCCCTCCCCGCCGCCACCCCTGATTGGATCCGAGGCTGGCCGCACCCCTTGGGGTGGAAACCCTAAAGGGGCGCAGCCCCTCTCCCCTATAAATAGTGAGGCATAGGGCTGCCCGAGAATACACAGCATCACACGTGATTCGGTCTCCGCCTTTGGTTGCAGCCCTCTCTCTCTCCCAAGTACTCCTCCTCTCCCGTGGTGCTTAGCGAAGCCTCGCTGGATTGCCACACCTCCATCACCACCACGCCGTTGTGCTGCTGCTGAGGGAGTCTTCCTCAACCTCTCCTCTCTCCTTGCCGGATCAAGGCGGGAGACGCCACCGGCTGTACGTGTGTTGAACGCGAGGTGCCGTCTGCTCGCACTTGATCATCGGTGATTTGAATCACGACGAGTGCGACTCCATCAACCCCGTTCACTTGAACGCTTCCGCTTAGCGATCTACAAGGGTATGTAGATGCACTCTCTTTCTACTCGTTGCTGGTCTCTCCATAGATAGATCTTGGTGACACGTAGGAAAATTTTTTAATTTCTGCTACGTTCCCCAACATTATCGTCGTGTGTGAGGCCTTTCTCCGTGTTTCACCACACTTCGACTTATGGCTGAAGATCTTCAATGTGAAGCCCAAGGTGGTGAACGGCGAGCACACCAAGTGCGGAGGCGCCATGGTGAGCAAGATGCCCAAGGTCACATGGCCGACATGCACCTTCAATGATTCCATCAAGGAGTGGCAGCAGCAGTGGTTCTACATCACTGAGCCGCACGGCAAAAAGTGGGCCGCTGCTCCCGAATTCGGATCCGGAGCCCCCCTGCGGGTCACGTCCTGGCCCAAGAAGGGCCTGAACTGGTCCTCATCCGATGAGTTGTCGGTGCTCCAAACACGCGTCAAGGGCGTGGTAGACAAGGATGTCAAACTCGTCAATTTAGTCCAGGTGATGTTACTTCGCCTGGTTCTTACTTGCCAGCACTGGGCCTGTAATTTGTGGGAATACGACCCGGCCGAGCACGAGACCCTGCGGGAGCTCTACGGCTCCTCACACAAGGATATCTAGAAGGTGCTCTTCAAGTCCGGCAAACTGTGGCCGGACTCCGCCGAGGACCGTGGGTATCAACTGTCCCGCTCTGCAAGTCCAGTAAGTTATCGCTATGTTCTGTCTATCCATGTTTAGCTGGCATATCCCGAAGGAGACGCTTTATCATGCTTTCCGCAATTATCCCAGGAATGGACGAAGAAGGCGGGGCCGATACATTGTCTGGCCCCGCTGCCGGAGGAACCGGCAGGACCTCTTCTGACGAAGATGCTGGTCCCAGCGCCTTACAAGGCGCCGAAGAAAGAGGCTTTCAAGGAGGCCAAGGAGACCCGGAGCAGCCTCCGTCGCCGCGGTGCTTCGGACACAAAATCCGAAGACTCCAACGCCCATCCTTCCTCCGAAGATGAAGAGGAGGAGCAAGAAGGTGAGTCCTCCACGGGGGAGGAAAGAAAAGGACGGCCTCCTCATCCTTGGAGGCCGAATCGCCGAAGAGGAAAAAAATCCCCTTCTAGAGGCGTCCACCACGGCTACCAATAGCAGCCCGAGGCGATCCTGTGGCCCAGCCTGGTAAAATCATGAGTACACAAAATCCGAACACGCCTACGCGCCTAGGATTACTAAGGTGTAATATTTTAACTTGTGCCATACTTTGTGCAGCCCGGTGTGGTCTCGCGCCGAACAGTCCTCATCGGAGGATTCGCTGAGCTCTGATGCCCTGGAGAGCGAGACGCCTCCGGAGGCCCCTTCCCCGAAGCCTGGGCGTGACACCGAGGTGTCATCTCAGTAGGACCCAGACCAGGGAGGGCACACCTCTGGGGCCGGATATACGGGAGCAACGGTTCCCATGAACGTCGACAGTGGGGGCGATCTTAGATTCGCCCCGTGGCCGAACACGGTCCTGGAGACCTTTGAAGCTCCAGGATCAGGCAGGCAGCCCCCCTTGACGGAAGGAGGCGAGCCCGCTCTGCCAGCAACCTCTATCCAAGCAGAGCTACAGGGCGGCCTATCGACAACGCTGAAGAGTGCGTCCATCATCGATGAACATCGCGCCCTTATGGGTGCGGTGATTGAAAAGATTCAGTCCACTGAGAGCGTACTGAATGAATCCTGCGTTAGCCTTATAAAAGTCTTTAAGGTATGTTTTAGGAACCTTTGAAGATTGTCATAGTATGAACAGTAGCCCCTGATGCACTGTCTGGTGAAAGAGAGAACCGGTCAGGGGATCAAAGTTCTGCTTTGCAGGAGACTCAGTTAATGACATATATCTCTTTGTTTGAAAACATGCGTCTATAGCAACGACCGCCTCTCATACTGCGGAAGTGTCCGGACTAAAGCAGAGTCTGGAGCGAGCCGAAGAAGAACTTGGCCGAGTGAAGAAACAGTTGGAGGACAAGCAAGGTATGTCGAAACCTTTGATAAGTTAAGCACAAATGAGTAGTTGTGCCTGATGAAATTATTTGTATTGTGTGCTCTAGGAGCAAATGCCGAAATTGAGGCGCTAAAGAAGGTCAGGCCGGGTTTACAAGAAGGCCGCCGTGGAGCAGGCTCTTCGCGAGAAGCACGAGGCCAAGGTCATTGAAGCTGAATGAGAGCTCCAGGAGGTCGTGAAGAAAAGCGAGACCTTGGAGCAGAGTCTAGCAGGGAAAGAATCCGAACTTGCCCAAGCTCTCCAAGTCACAAATGATGTTCGGGAGGAAGCCCGAGGTGCTCCGAAGGACATTCAGGAGGTGAGGAGGATTGTGGCTGGTAAGGCTTTTTTACTCAAAGCGATTTTTATATAGTAACAGGAGAAATTCAAAGTGACAAATTGAATTCTTATTTCTCCAGGGGCGTTTGCGGACCTGCCACGTAGCATATCTGATGCTGCTCAATTCTACCGGGTTGAGGAGAAGAAGTCTATGGAAAAGCATTTCTGGTCGCAGTACTTGGCGCCGAATTATCCGGTGCCCTTTGTCGACCAGCTGAAGCAGCTGATCAAACTGCACCAGGCGGCCGAACTAGCCATGAAGGACTTAGTTGTCTGGCTGTGGCCTGCTGAGCCAATTCCAAGCAGTTACTTCGGGCTCGTGAAGCGGATTGTTGGTGCTTGCCCTCGGCTCGAAGTCATTAAATGGTCGGTTTGTATAGAAGGTGCACGCATGGCATTTGCCCATGCGAAAGTGCACTGGGGAAAGCTTGATGCTGAAAAGCTGATGACTGAGGGACCACCGGAGGGTAAGGAGCACCGCTGTCGGATTTCGGGTTCCGGCAGACCCTTGAGGTTCGAACACTAGGGTGCACGCGGAGATCACACCTCCAGCCTACCCATGTCTCACCGCCTCGCCAGGATCTAAACTACACAAAGAACAAATGTAAGGGACACGAGATTTATATCGTTCGAGCCACCATTGTGGTGTAATACCCTACCCAGCCAGGTGTGGGTGGATTGGCTCAAGGGTGATGAGGAACAAGATAAGGGAAGAACAGCCTCGCGAGGGTCTGTACTTGGTGCGATGAACTGCTAAGGGGAGTTCAGCCGCTTCTCTCCCTCTCTCTCTCTCTCTCTTTCTCTACTTGTTCCTCCGATCCGATCAGATGCCCTACCCTGTGGGTGGCTAGTCCTATTTATAGGCAAAGGCCCCGGGCCTCTTCCCAAATATTGCGCGGGAAGGGCACCAATAATTGGCCATTTTGAAGGGGAACATCTAGTACATTTATCCTGACTAAAGTTGGTCCTCGCCTGCCAAAGACCCTGATGATGACGCTGGCTTGGGCTCCACGATGACCTCTGCTCTACCATCCTGCTGGTCTTGGTCTTGTTGCACCGAAATGGTTGCCTTTGCTTGATACCCTTGCCTGCGCTTGCCCCTTTGCACCAAAGGGGAAACAAGAACTCAAGCAAGCAGTAGCCGCGCTGGCGCCTCGCCGCCTTGGTCGTCATGGTTATGGACGGGCACCTCGTGAGGTACCCCGCCTTGATCTCTCCGCCTCCTCGCGAGCTAGCCTGTCGAGGCCATGCCCGAGGAAGCCTCCTGTCGTTTGCCCCGCGAGGCTTGGCCCCTCGCGAGGGTCTTGAGCATGCGTTGATGAAAATGGGCCATACTGGGCCACCCCTTGAGCCATGCCGCAGTCGCAGTGCAGCAACTCGGGTACCCCTGCTCCTGCAACGCCGACAAGAGGCTCCCTGTGCCCAAGGCGCGCTTGGACTTGGCTTAGCAGAGAAGCGAAGAGGCAAGTGCAAAGCGCCGCGGGCCCCAATAGCCCGCGGCCTTGGGCGCCGCGTGGCGTTTGATTGGACGTGGGTGTCCTGGCTCCCCCACGATGCCTCGGTAACTGCACGAATTGACAAGTCCCTGCATGCAAAGCGGGTCATGATTACCTGTGATCGTGGAGGCCGTTGGTTGGCCTCCCTCGGCTATATGTACAGAACGGCGCGAGCCCTTCCAGCTCATCCCTCCTTGCTACTCTCCTTCTTCTTCTTGGCTGCTTGCCATCCCCATGGCCCCGCCAAGAGGTTCTCGATCAAGGAGAAAGGGAAGGCTTGCCAGGAAGGGCCCGGCTCTCCTCCGGCCAAGCGTGGCCGGGGCCGCCCTCGCAAGCACCCTACGGCCAGTGCTGCAGCCTCCCCTGGCTGTGGAAACAGCCCTATGTGCAGCGGTGGGTGTTCGGCTGCCATCGAGAGGTTTGCTGGGGCCGCACGTCCCCCAAGGCCGTGCTTCTGCTCGGCTGAGGTGCTGCCGGAGTTCGTCGTGTGGTCGGCAGACCCGACCGGCACCTGGCTCCAGCTCCCCTGCTTCTTCATAGGTGAGCTTCCGGCTGGTGCCCTAGGCGGCCTTTGGCTTCAGGCAGATGGTTGCTGCAGCAGGGCTTCTTGGGCTACCTTGGAGGTCTCCACCACCGGGGAGGCGGCCTTGACCCGCAGCTGGCAAACATTTGCCCACGCTACTGCCCGTGCGCCGACGATGCACTCGCACTTCAAGTTTTCCGAGGGTGGCCATCTCAATTGCTGCATTGGTTTTTGGGGGACCATTACCCAGGATGAATCCCCACGCTTGGGCTTTGGCCTTTATTCAGCATCGGGGACCCTTCATTCCCGGCGGTTTTCCCGGGTTGTGAATGTCTCAATAATACCGGCTTCACCGTTGGCGCCATAGTCTGATAGGCACCGCCACAAATCGCATTTTAATTACGCAAAGATTTTGGTCTTGCGGCCATGACCCAATGCTTGTTTCGAGGGTTATTTCGGCCCCGAGGGCCTGTCTTGGGGCTATTATTTCAAGGAGTGGTTCGCTTGATGGTCTTCCCCGCCAAGTTCGGTTAAGAGAGGCCTCGGACCTCCAAGGAAACCCGTTGTTGGAATAAGGGGGCTCCCTGATGCTTCGAGGGTCTTAAAGGAGAAATGTTCGGGTCATTACCCGGATAACCCAGGGTGCCACGTGAGCCCAATATTTGAGGAAAATAACGGTCCCGGACATCTCAAGGTGGGTTCGTGCTAAATAATTCCCCGCCCTGAGGTATTCCGACTTACAAGAGATATTTTTAAATACTAAACAAGAGCGAAGACACCCAATATCCCAGACCCAACCCCGACCTATTACCAAAATGAATCTGATTAAATAGTCATAAGACAGTTATTAAGTAATTTTTTTTTGAGAGAAAAGAAAATGAATAAATTTTTGAGAGGTAAATAACCGGGGCCCAACCCCACCAAAGGACCCTAAAACCAAAGGGTGAACCCCCGGAGAAATAGAACTACATAAAAGATGAAGATATCATATTTGGATTAGAGATTAAGTAAAATAGACTTTGAAAAATTCATAGGGCATTCACAAACCTCCAAGATTTCAGATAAGATTCAAGGGAGAACAATTAGCAAATTGATGAGAAGAGCTGAGAACTATCAGAGTCAAAACCCACTCCAACTCGACAACTTACAACCCCTGGTTTGATCCTGAAGGCCACAAAGTGTTCCCAAGGACCTCATTGAAAAACATTGAGGCCAATAACGCCACCGAATTGGGAAAAACCGGTGAACATAACCCAAGCACTTCACACAAGACAGAGCACCGGTAATTCGATGCAAAGTCTTAATTAACAAAAGGAGGTCAAATAAAGGTTGTTAAATTCTAAATCCGAGAAAATGATGTTCCATTTCTTCCAAACATAGAGGGTCCAAATGGAAGTTTATAACAGGGACGTTTCATGCCCAAAATTGGGACGGAAATTTAAGGCCCCGGGTTGCCCCGGACGGGGTAAAGGGCCCGTTGGGCCTTAAGGTTCTGTTTGGTCCAGTTTTAGCGCGCAAATGGGGAAGCATCGTCCGAACGGAACCTTTTATTATTGAAACCCCGGTATTCGCTTTAGTTTAGCATTTGTTAAAAAATAAATCCTTGGGAAAATCTTTAATACCTTTTAATATACAGGAAATTTAGCCTCCGGGTTATGACCCTGAAACCCAATGCCGGTAAAAGGTTCCCATCAGGGTAATTAATGAGCCCAAATTTTTAACCCGGTTCCATCTCTATTGGAGAATTTCCCATTGTTGGGCTCCAAGTGCGTATCAAGGTGTTCCGAAGGGGGCTATGCTAGAAGTATCCCGAATTGTTGTTGTTCAAGGAAACCATAGGCCCGAGTAGTGGATTAAAAGGTTAAAGGCGGAATTGGCTAGGGGAACAGAAATTGTCACGGCAAAAGGTCTCAAAACCCTTTTTTGATCTTGATATGGGTATTAAGGGTTCTGGGACCAGAATTCAAGGCAAACCATGCGCCTTAACGGAGTCTTTAGGTGGCGTCATGGCCCGACGGGGCATTTAAAGGGCCCAGAGTTTCCATCCTCATGATTTCAACGAGGGGCCATCTGGTTCAGCCCAAATGTTGTCCGTGCCAAACAGTTTCACCATTTCAAAAGTTCAGATTGACGTCTAGTTGGACCCATCAAGACAGAAGTGTTCTTTTATTCCACTCCAAATCGTATTTTTAATTTCCAACATAGGTTGGAATAATTTCTGTCAAAATGTTGCTTAACAGGCGATGGCCCACTCATTATGGCCTACACTTTTTTAACAGTTTTATTTCATTGGTTATTCCGTATGAATTTTTTAATTTACTGTCCATATAGTGAATTTGTTTTAACTAAAAATCTTTACATATTTAGACAACATTTCACTTGAGGTCAATACTTTATATGATTTTTTTCACATTGTAATAAATATTTTATGCCAAAAAAACTATTTTTTCCAAAGCATTTGTCAACAAATTTTACGTTAGCCGCAATTTAGTATTTTGGTAATGAGGAATACTTCCAGGACATGCAAGATCCTTTTGCCTTATTTGGTTGATTTTGTTGAGGAGTTCATTGAGTCACAAATGTCTTCGCGCACAAAGCAATTTGGCGTTTTGCTGGCGAGGAGGCTAGCCTTCCCTGTCTTTGCAATTCCCGTTTGTGCATTTAATTTAGGGGAGGGTGGGCGGGTCAGGATCGGGCGAGGAAGACGCTGCACAGCTCCCCACAGGAGGCCACGGAAGCCGTTGGCAGGTGGAGCAGCCACATGCGCGGGACATCAGCGAGGGCCATGGGAAACCAGTTGGCCATGACCCTGTCGTCGCCCTCGGCCTCGAGGGTGGCCTCCTCGTAGGCCAGCAGGAAAACCAACGGATCAGCCGCGCCGTTGTAGCGTGGTGGCATCTTTGGCTTCAACTTGTTCGGCCATTGCACTGCCGCAGGCGAAGGCCTTCGCCGAGCCCCTATCACCCATGCCGGGCGCCAAATGACCGAGCGGGCGGCGCGCTGCCCGTCATGAGGGTGAACCACGATGTTGACGGAGAGCGGGTTGGGGAAGGGAAAGCTCCGGCGTGTCGGAAATATGCCCTAGAGGCAATAATAAATTAGTTATTATTATATTTCCTTGTTCATGATAATCGTTTATTATCCATGCTATAATTGTATTGGTAGGAAACTCAGATACATGTGTGGGTACATAGACAACACCATGTCCCTAGTAAGCCTCTAGTTGACTAGCTCGTTGATCAATAGATGGTTACGGTTTCCTGACCATGGACATTGGATGTCGTTGATAACGGGATCACATCATTAGGAGAATGATGTGATGGACAAGTCCCAATCCTAAGCCTAGCACAAAGATCGTAGTTCGTATGCTAAAGCTTTTCTAATGTCAAGTATCATTTCCTTAAACCATGAGATTGTGCAACTCTCAGATACCATAGGAATGCTTTAGGTGTACCAAACGTCACAACGTAACTGGGTGGCTATAAAGGTGCACTACAGGTATCTCCGAAAGTATCTGTTGGGTTGGCACGAATCAAGACTGGGATTTGTCACTCCGTGTAAACGGAGAGGTATCTCTAGGCCCACTCGGTAGGACATCATCATAATGTGCACAATGTGACCAAGGGGTTGATCACGGGATGATGTGTTACGGAACGAGTAAAGAGACTTGCAGGTAACGAGATTGAACAAGGTATCGGTATACCGACGATCGAATCTCGGGCAAGTACAATACCGTTAGACAAAGGGAATTGTATACGGGATTGATTGATTCCTTGACATCGTGGTTCATCTGATGAGATCATCGTGGAACATGTGGGAGCCAACATGGGTATCCAGATCCCGCTGTTGGTTATTGACCGTGAAACGTCTCGGTCATGTCTGCATGGTTCCCGAACCCGTAGGGTCTACACACTTAAGGTTCGATGACGCTAGGGTTATAAAGGAAGTTTGTATGTGGTTACCGAATGTTGTTCGGAGTCCCGGATGATATCCCGGACTTCACGAGGAGTTCCGGAATGGTCCGGAGGTAGAGATTTATATATGGGAAGTCCTGTTTTGGTCACCAGAAAAGTTTCGGGTTTTATCGGTAAAGTATCGGGACCACCGGGAGGGTCCCGGGGGTCCACCAAGTGAGGCCACCATCCCCGGAGGGCTTCATGGGCCAAGTGTGGGAGGGGACTAGCCCCAGGTGGGCTGGTGCGCCACCCCACAAGGCCCAAGGCGCAGGGAAGAGTGGGAGGGGGGCAAACCCTAGGGCAGATGGGCCCTAAGGCCCACCCCAGGTGCGCCTCCCCTCTCTCCCCTTCTGGCCGCCACCCAGATGGGATCTGGGGGCTTCCGCCACCCCTGGGGAGGGAACCCTAGAGGGGGCGCAGCCCCCTCCCCTCCCCCTATATATACTTGAGGGTTTTGGGGCTGCCAACACATGAGTTTTGACCTCTCCCTGGCGCAGCCCTACCTCTCTCCCTTCTCCTCTCCCGCGGTGCTTGGCGGAGCCCTGCAGGATTGCCACGCTCCTCCACCACCACCACGCCGTTGTGCTGCTGCTGGATGGAGTCTTCGTGAACGAATCCCTCTCTCCTTGCTGGATCAAGGCATGGGAGACGTCACCGGGCTGTACGTGTGTTGAACGTGTAGGTGCCGTCCGTTCGGCACTAGGATCTCCGGTGATTTGGATCACGACGAGTACGACTCCTTCAACCCCATTCTCTTGAACGCTTCTGCTTAGCGATCTACAAGGGTATGTAGATGCACTCTCCTTCCCCTCGTTGCTGGTTTCTCCATAGATAGATCTTGGTGACACGTAGGAAAATTTTGAATTTCGCTATGTTCCCAACAAAGGGCATCATGAGCTAGGTCTATTATGTAGATTCTTTGCACGAGTAGAACACAAAGTAGTTGTGGGCGTTGATTTTGTTCAATATGCTTACCGTTACTAGTCCAATCTTGTTTCGATGGTATTGTGGGATGAAGCGGCCCGGACCGACCTTACACATACACTTACGTGAGACAGGTTCCACCGATTGACATGCACTTGGTGCATAAGGTGGCTAGCGGTGCCGCCTCCCACTTTAGTCGGAACGGATTCGACGAAAAGGGTCCTTATGAAGGGTAAATAGTAATTGACATATCACGTTGTGGTTTTTGCGTAGGTAAGAAACGTTCTTGCTAGAAACCCATAGCAGCCACGTAAAACATGCAAACAACAATTAGAGGACGTCTAACTTGTTTTTGCAGGGTATGATATGTGATGTGATATGGCCAAGAAGAATGTGATGAATGATATGTGATGTAAGAGATTGATCATGTTCTTGTAATAGGAATCACGACTTGCATGTCGATGAGTATGACAATCAGCAGGAGCCATAGGAGTTGTCTTAATTTATTGTATGACCTACGTGTCATTGAACAACGCCATGTAATTACTTTACTTTACTTTATTGGAGATCATGGTGTCATGCCGGTGACGATGATGATCATGGAGCCCCGAAGATGGAGATCAAAAGGAGCAATATGATATTGGCCATATCATGTCACTATTTGATTGCATGTGATTTTTATCATGTTTATACATCTTACTTGCTTAGAACGACGGTAGTAAATAAGATGATCCCTCATTAAAATTTCAAGAAAGTGTTCCCCGACCGTGCACCGCTATGAAAGTTCGTCGCTTCAAGCACCACGTGATGATCGGGTGTGATAGATTCTTACGTTCACATGCAACGGGTGTAAGCCAGATTTACACACGCAAAACACTTAGGTTAACTTGACGAGCCTAGCATGTACAGACATGGCCTCGCAACACAAGAGACCGAAAGGTCGAGCATGAGTCGTATAGTAGATACGATCAACATGAAGATGTTCACCGATGATGACTAGTCCGTCTCACGTGATGATCGGACACGGCCTAGTTGACTCGGATCATGTAATCACTTAGATGACTAGAGGATGTCTATCTCGAGTGGGAGTTCATAAGATGAACTTAATTATCCCGAACATAGTCAAAAGATCTTTGCAAATTATGTCGAAGCTCGCGCTTAAGTTCCACTGCTTAGATATGTTCCTAGAGAAAATATAGTTGAAAGTTGACAAGAGCGATTATGCGGACAATAGAAAGCTTATGTCCTTAATGCACCGCCACAGGTGTCTTTGAACCCCAAACGTCGTCTGTGGATGTTGCGAACATCGGACATACACGTTTTGATAACTACGTGATAGTTCAATTAAACGGTTTAGAGTTGAGGCACCAAAGATGTTTTAGAAACATCGCGGAACATATGAGATGTTTCGAGGGCTGAAATTGGGATTTCAGGCTCGTGCCCACGTCAAGAGGTATGAGACCTCCGACGATTTTCTTAGCCTGCAAACTAAGGGAGAAAAGCTCAATTGTTGAGCTTGTGCTCAGATTGTCTGAGTGCAACAATCACTTTAATCGAGTGGGAGTTCATCTTTCAGATGAGATAGTGATGTTTCTCCAAAGTCATTGCCACCAAGCTGCTAGAGCTTCGTGATGAACTATAACATATCAGGGATAGATATGATGATCCTTGAAGTATTCGCGATGTTTGATGCCGCGAAAGTAGAAATCAGGAAGGTGCATCAATTGTTGATGGTTGGTGAAACCACTAGTTTCAAGAAGGGCAAGGGCAAGAAGGGATACTTCATGAAACGGCAAATCAGCTGCTGCTCCAGTGAAGAAACCCAAGGTTGAACCTAAACCCGAGACTAAGTGCTTCTGTAATACGGGGAACAGCCACTGGAGCAGGATTACCCTAGATAATTGGTAGATAAGAAGGCTAGCAAGGTCGATAGAACTATTTTGGATATACATTATGTTAATGTGTACTTTACTAGTACTCCCAGTAGCACCAGGGTATTAGATACCGGTTCGGTTGCTAAGTGTTAGTAACTCGAAATAAAAGCTACGGAATAAACGGAGACTAGCTAAAGGTGAGCTGACGATATGTGTTGGAAGTGTTTCCAAGTTTGATGTGATCAAACATCGCACGCTCCCTCTACCATCAAGATTAGTATTAAACCTGAATAATTGTCATTTGGTGTTTGCGCTGAGCATAGACATGATTGGATTATGTCTATCGCAATACGGTTATTCATTTAAGGAGAATAATGGTTAATCTATTTATTTGAATAATACCTTCAATGGTCTTGCACCTAAAGGAATGGTTTATTGAATCTCGATCGTAGTGATACACATTTTCATGCCAAAAGATATAAGATAGTAATGATAGTACCACTTACTTGTGGCAATCGCCATGTAAGTCATATTGGTGTAAACGCTGAAGAAGCTCCATGTTGATGGATCTTTGGACTCACTCGTTTTTGAAAAGTTTGAGACATGCGAACCATGTCTATTGGTGTATACGCATGAAGAAACTCCATGCAGATGGATCGTTTGGACTCACTTGATTTTGAATCACTTGAGATATGCAAATCATACCACATGGGCAAGATGACTAAAAAGCCTCGTTTTTTCCAGTAAAATGGAACAAGATAGCAACTTGTTGGAAGTAAACACATTTTGATGTGTGCAGTCCAATGAGTGCTGAGGCATGTAGTGAATATCGTTATGTTCTTACTTCATAGATGATTCGAGTAGATGTTGAGTATATTTACTTGATGAAACACAAGTCTGAATTATTGAATGGTTCAAGTAATTCCAGAGTGAAGTTGAAGATCATCGTGACAAGAGGATAAAATGTCTATGATATGATCATAGAGATGAGTATCTGAGTTACGAGCTTTGGCACGCAATTAAGACATTGTGGAAATTGTTTCACAATTAATACCGCCTGGAACACCGTAGTGTGTGAGGGTGTGTCCGAATATCATAGTTGCACCCTATTGGATATGGTGCGTACCGTGATGTCTCTTGTCAAATTACCACTATCGTTCATGGGGTAGGCATTAGAAACAACCACATTCACTTTAAATAGGGCACCACGTAATTCCGTTGAGATGACACCGTATGAACTATGGTTTAGAGAAACCTAAGCTGTCATTTCTTAAAGGTTTGGGGTTGCGACGCTTATGTGAAAAAGTTTCAGGTTGATAAGCTCGAACCCAAAGCGGATAAAATGCATCTTCATAGGACACCCAAAGCAGTTGGGTATACCTCCTAATTCAGATCCGAAAGCAATAGGGATTGTTTCTTGAATCGGGTCCTTTCTCGAGGAAAAGTTTGTCTCGAAAAGTTGAGTGGGAGGATGGTGGAGACTTGATATGGTTATTGAACCGTCACTACAACTAGTGTGTAGCAGGGCACATGAAGTTGTTCCTGTGGCGCCTACACCAATTGAAGTAGAAGCTTATGATAGTGATCATGAAGTTTCGGATCAAGTCACTACCGTACCTCATAGGGTGACAAGGATGCGTACTACTTCAGAGTGGTACAGTAATCCTGTCTTGAAGGTCATGTTGCTAGATAACAATGAACCTACGAGCTATGGAGAAGCAATGGTGGGACCAAATTCCGAAAAATGGTTAGAAGCCATGAAATTCGAGATAGGATCCATGTATCAGAACAAAGCATGGACTTTGGTGGACTTGCCCGATGATCGGTAAGCCATTGAGATAAATGGATCTTTAAGAAGAAGACGGACGTGGACGGTGATGTCACCATCTATGAAGCTCGACTTGTGGCGAAGATTTTTTCACAAGTTCAAGGAGTTGACTACGATGAGATTTTCTCATCCGTAGCGATGCTTAAGTCCGTCGGAATCAGGTTAGCATTAGCTGCATTTATGAAATCTGGCAGATGGATGTCAAAACGAGTTTCCTTACCAGTCTTTGTAAGGAAAGGTTGTATGTGATACAATCAGAAAGTTTTTGTCGATCCTAAAAGGTATGCTGGCTCCAGCGATCCTTCTAAGGACTGGAGTAAGCATCTCGGAGTTGGAATGTGCGCTTTGATGATCAAAGATTTTGGGTTTATACAAAGTTTATGATAAACTTGTATTTCCAAAGAAGTCGAGTGAGCACTATAGAATTTCGATGAGTATATGTTATTGACATATTGTTGATCGAAATGATGTAGAATTTCTGAAAGCATATAGGGTTATTTGAAAAGTGTTTTCAATGGAAAATCTGGATTAAGCTACTTGAACATTGAGCATCAAGATCTATGAGGATAGATCAAAACGCTTAATGGTACTTTGAAATGAGCATATACCTTAACATGATCTTGAAGGTGTTCAAGATGGATCACCAAAGAAGGAGTTCTTGCCCGAGATGTAAGGTATGAAGTTAAGACTTAAAGCTCGACCACGGCAGAAGAGAGAGAAAGGACGAAGGTCGCCCCTATGCTTTAGATGTAGGCTCTACAAGATGCTATGTCGTGTACCGACCGAAGTGTGCCTTGCCATGAGTCAGTCAAGGGGTACAAGAATGATCAGGAATGGATCATTGGACAGCGGTCAAAAATTGTAATTGGAGTAAATAAGGACATGTTTCTCGATTATGGAGATGATAAAGAGTTCGGAGTAAAGGGTTACGTCGATGCAAGCTTTAACACCTATCTGAATGACTCTGAGTAGCAAACCGGATACGTATAGTGAAGCAACCATTTGGAATAGCTCTAAGTAGAGCGTGGAAGCAACATGACCTAGAGATTTGCAAAGTACATACGGATCTGAATGTTGCAGACCCGTTGACTAAAACCTCTCTCAAGCAAAACATGATCAAACCCTAGAACTCATTGAGTCTTAATCACATGATGATGTGAACTAGTTTAATGACACTAGTAAACTCTTTCGATGTTGGTCACATGGCAATGTGACCTGTGAGTGTTAATCACATGGCGATGTGAACTAGATTATTGACTCTAGTGCAAGTGGGAGACTGTCGGAAATATGCCCTAGAGGCAATAATAAATTAGTTATTATTATATTTCCTTGTTCATGATAATCGTTTATTATCCATGCTATAATTGTATTGATAGGAAACTCAGATACATGTGTGGGTACATAGACAACACCATGTCCCTAGTAAGCCTCTAGTTGACTAGCTCGTTGATCAATAGATGGTTACGGTTTCCGACCATGGACATTGGATGTCGTTGATAACGGATCACATCATTAGGAGAATGATGTGATGGACAAGACCCAATCCTAAGCCTAGCACAAAGATCGTAGTTCAGTATGCTAAAGCTTTTCTAATGTCAAGTATCATTTCCTTAGACCATGAGATTGTGCAACTCCGGATACCGTAGGAATGCTTTGGGTGTACCAAACGTCACAACCTAACTGGGTGGCTATAAAGGTGCACTACGTATCTCCGAAAGTATCTGCGGGTTGGCACGAATCGAGACTTGATTTGTCACTCCGTAAACGGAGAGGTATCTCTGGGCCCACTCGGTAGGACATCATCATAATGTGCACAATGTGACCAAGGGGTTGATCACGGATGATGTGTTATGGAACGAGTAAAGAGACTTGCCGTAACGAGATTGAACAAGGTATCGGTATACCGACGATCGAATCTCGGGCAAGTACAATACCGTTAGACAAAGGGAATTGTATACGGGATTGATTGATTCCTTGACATCGTGGTTCATCTGATGAGATCATCGTGGAACATGTGGGAGCCAACATGGGTATCCAGATCCCGCTGTTGGTTATTGACCGTGAAACGTCTCGGTCATGTTCAAGATGGTTCCCGAACCCGTAGGGTCTACACACTTAAGGTTCGATGACGCTAGGGTTATAAAGGAAGTTTTTATGTGGTTACCGAATGTTGTTCAGAGTCCCGGATGATATCCCGGACGTCACGAGGAGTTCCGGAATGGTCCGGAGGTAAAGATTTATATATGGGAAGTCCTGTTTTGGTCACCGGAAAAGTTTCGGGTTTTATCGGTAAAGTACCGGGACCACCGGGAGGGTCCCGGGGGTCCACCAAGTGGGGCCACCATCACCGGAGGGCTTCATGGGCCAAGTGTGGACCAGCCCCAGGTGGGCTGATGCGCCCCCCACAAGGCCCAAGGCGCAGGGAAGAGTGGGAGGGGGGCAAACCCTAGGGCAGATGGGCCCTAAGGCCCACCCCAGGTGCGCCTCCCCTCTCTCCCCTTCTAGCCGCCACCCAGATGAGATCTGGAGGCTGCCGCCACCCCTAGGGAGGGAACCCTAGAGGGGGCGCAGCCCCCTCCCCTCCCCCTATATATACTTGAGGGTTTTGGGGCTGCCAACACATGAGTTTTGACCTCTCCCTGGCGCAGACCTACCTCTCTCCCTTCTCCTCTCCCGCGGTGCTTGGCGGCCTGCGCAGATTGCCATGCTCCTCCACCAAAGACCACGCCGTTGTCTGCTGCTGGATGGAGTCTTCCTCAACCTCTTCCTCTCTCCTTGCTGGATCAAGGCATGGGAGACGTCACCGGGTTGTACGTGTGTTGAACGCGGAGGTACCGTCGGTTCGGCACTAGGATCTCCAGTGATTTGGATGATGACGAGTACGACTCCTTCAACCCCGTTCTCTTGAACACTTCCGCTTAGCAATCTACAAGGGTATGTAGATGCACTCTCCTTCCCCTCGTTGTTGGTTTCTCCATAGATATATCTTGGTGACACATAGGAAAATTTTGAATTTCTGCTACGTTCCCCAACACGGCGCACCCCTACCTGGCGCGCCAAATGTCGGATTTCGAGTTCCGGCAGAGCCTTGAGGTTTGAACACTAGGGTGCACGCGGAGATCACACCTCCAGCCTACCCATGTCTCACCGCCTCGCCAGGATCTAAACTACACAAAGAAGAACACAAGGGACACGAGATTTATACTCTCAGGCCACCATTGTGGTCTAATACCCTACTCCAGTTTGTGGTGTGGTGGATTGCCTCTGGGGCTGATGAGGAACAGTACAAGGGAAGAACAGCCTCGCGAGGGTCTGTTCTTGGTACGATGAACTGCTAGGGGGAGTTCAGCCGCTTCTCTCTCTCTCTCTCTCTCTCTCTCTCTCTCTCTCTCTCTCTCTCTCTCTCTCTCTATCTCTCTCTCCTTGTTCCTCCGATCCGATCAGATGCCCTACCCTGTGGGTGGCTAGTCCTATTTATAGGCGAAGGCCCCAGGCCTCTTCCCAAATATTGAGCGGGAAGGGCGCCAACAATTGGCCATTTTGAAGGGGAACATCTAGTACACTTATCCTGACTAAAGTTGGTCCTCGCCTGCCAAAGACACTGACGATGACGCTGGCTTGGGCTCCACGATGACCTCCGCTCTGCCGTCCTGCTGGTCTTGGTCTTGTTGCACCGAAATGGTTGCCTTTGCTTGATGCCCTTGCCTGCGCTTGCCCCCTTTGCACCAAAGGGGAAACAAGGACTCTGCGCAGTTTGCGCCCTCACCGCTCCCCGCTCGCCTTGGTTGTCATGGCTTGCGTCACGAGAACCTCGTGAGGTACCCCGCCTTGATCTCTCCGCCTCCTCGTGAACCAGCCTGTCGAGGTCGTGCCCGAGGAAGCCTCCTGTCATTCGCCCCGCGAGGCTTGGCCCCTCGCGAGGGTCTTGAGCATGCGTTGATGAATATGGGCCGTACTGGGGCACCCCTTGAGCCATGCCGCAAGCCGCAGGCAGGCAAGTCTGGGTACCCCCGTTCCCAGAACGCCGACAACCGCAAGCCCGAATTATATTATGATGGTGTCCTGAAAGGAGCCCGCCTTGTGGCGGAGCAATGTACCAAAGACATTATATTTCCATGAAGACAGTCATGCTGTCCTTTGTAATGCGGAACACCGCATCAAGTATTATTTATTGCTCGTTATGTGAAAGTTTTTTCTTCCTATGCGGCCGTTTGATATATATGAATCCTGAGAGTTGGCCAGTCGTCGGCTTCTGCCCCCATATATAAAGTACGGGGGTGTTCGGGACATACCTGAACACTCTTTATCCCATTTTTGGGTCCTTGAAGGAGGTGTTCATCACAACGAACCAGCAATCGACTATAGGGCTTTATCACTCTCACTTAGCCATAGGAATTGAGTGTGGTAGGTGCAGCCCCGGTGTTCTAAGACCGTGACGAGGTGCTCTATCAATACCGATCGGAAGACCGATCCATCGCACTCTGCATTTGTTATGGCATTATGCGGAATAAATCCTTAAAGATTTTACAACCTCTCGAACAAATGACCGATTCTCATTTGATCATGACAATCGCTTTTAGCTTTCACCGAGGTGCTCATGTGGAAGAACCGGACACAATCGCAGTAGTTCTCCCAGCGCTACCTTAGCCGATGGAGCGGAACGTAAGGTACCAAAACATGGGAGCCGGGCAAACCCAACTAATGACCTAAGGCATGATTCGGAGCTGATGCATATAGTGCTATAAGTTCGGGGTGCCGAGCGACCGAGAAGGTGGCCGGACTTTGTTGCCATATTATGAGTACAATGAAGCCCGTGGCATAATGGGGCATGACACTATGTGCGGGTGCCGTTATGACGAAAAAGGCGTCAATGAGGAATGACGGCCGGTAAGTGTCATATAGTTCTACGTGTTGTAGTGGAGCGACACGTCTATGCATATGAGTACGGTTTATGCTATGAAAGGAGGTATGCTGGCGGAACTTGTTGCGACCGGACGGGAGGAAGCTGTGTGTGGATCCGAAGTGTATCCGGACTGTCTTCTTAGGGAATACTTGTGTATTCCCTCTTTGTGCGTCCGAGCTGATTCCATGTCGCCAGTCCTGTTCTACGCAAAAGTGAGCCTCATAATGTTTGATGGTCTGGGCTCCTCGTTGTCTTCATAGCTTTGAGACCCCTTTTTATTGTTTCCGGCGCGCAACCGGCCGGTTTGTTTTGAAGATCCGACATTCTCTATTGGTATGATTGGCTGCCATTCCAGGGGTACCATGAATTTGACATGGTTGGTCGAGTATGCTGCCCGGGCTGGATGGGCCTGTATTGTTCTCTTTCCGCTGATCGGACTAGGAGCCGCAGAATCCGGCATCGACTATCGTGTCTTGGGGCGTCATCATTATTTTTGTGACGCTTATGTCTGTTGCATCAAGGTTTATGGATGCTGCCTCGCATTTCCTGCGTATTGCCCCGGACTGTGATGTATTGGTGTCAGGACGTGGGCTTTGGGACCTCCTCCTCAAGTTGAGCTAGCAACTTGTGCTTTGGGTACCCTTTGGTGGGGCGCTCGAGTCTGCATTCCTCGGCTGCCAGGACCTCAGTCCATCTGTCTGTGAGCAGATCTTGATTAGCTTGGAGCTGCTGCTGCTGCTTCTTTTTCGGCTTCTTGCAGTGGCCATAAGCCGGCGCTTGAAATGCTCTGCTCTACAGGGTCCTCAGGCGCGCCGAATTCATCATCGTCGAGGCTCCCCTCGTCTTCGGAGGGGGGCATGTAGTTGTCCTCCTCCAAGTATCCGTCCGTCGCCTGTTCATCTGGGCTAACCTGCCCGTCTTCATGTCCGGCCTGCTCGAAGGCAGGCTGATCGGGATTGTATTCATCTTCGGCACCATCCGAATTGTTTTCGTCTCCTGTGCCGATATTGCTGTGGTGGCGCTTAGAGCGGCGCTGATGACGCCCATGCTTTGATTTCTTCCGTAGGGGGTTATCTTCTGTTGCCTCATCGCCATTGGTTTCTTTGGGGGTGTCCACCATATATATATCATACGGGGAGGTGGATGTCCAGCGCCCTATGGGTGGTGGGTCCTATTCTTCTCCTGCATCGTCGTCCACACCTTCGATGTCTTCAGAGTCGAAGTCAAGCACGTCGGTAAAATCATCGACAGTGGCAATGAAGTGGGTGGTGGGTGGGAAATGAATTTCCTCGTCGCCTGCTTCCCACTCGAGCCGGACATAGTTCGGCCAAGAGTCTCCTGACAAAGAGAGAGACCTTAATGAATTCAGCATGTCACCGAAGGGCGAGTGCTGAAAGATATCCGCAGTAGTGAACTCCATTACCGGAGCCCAATCAGATTCGATGGGCCCGGGTGCGTACAACCTACAGCCGGACACAAGTCCGGGGGTCCGGTGACACAGATTTCCTTAGAGGTGGAGTCTGTGTTCGGCTCTACCGCCGATGAGTATGTGTCCTGCTACGTCTTGAGCTTGCGTTGGTTTTCCTCGAAGAGGAGAGGGTGATGCAGCAAGTGTAGCATAAGTATTTCCCTCGGCCAGAGAACCAAGGTATCAATCCAAAGAGGAGGCTCCTCAAAAGTCCCACGCACCTACACAAACAAACCGAGAACTCAAAACCAACGCAATAAAGGGGTTGTCAATCCCTTCATGGCCACTTGTGAAAGTGAGATCTAATAAAGATAGTATGATAAGATAAATATATTTTTGGTATTTTATAATATAGATGCAAAAAGGTAAAGATGCAAATAAAAGTAGATTGAAAGAAAATATGATAAGAGATAAACCCGGGGGCCATAGGTTTCACTAGAGACTTCTCTCAAGATAGCATAAGTATTACGGTGGGTGAACAAATTACTGTCGAGCAATTGATAGAAAAGAGCATAGTTATGAGATTATCTAGGCATGATCATGTATATAGGCATCACGTCCATAACAAGTAGACCGACTCCTGCCCGCATCTACTACTATTACTCCACACATCGACCGACTCCTGCCTGCATCTAGAGTATTAAGTTCATAAGAACAGAGTAACACATTAAGCAAGATGACATGATGTAGAGCGATAAACTCATGCAATATGATATAAACCCCATCTTGTTATCCTCGATGGCAACAATACAATACGTGCCTTGCAACCCTTTCTGTCACTGGGTAAGGACACCATAAGATTGAACCCAAAGCTAAGCACTTCTCCCATGGCAAGAAAGATCAATCTAGTAGGCCAAACTAAACTGATAATTCGAAGAGACTTGCAAAGATAACTCAATCATACATAAAGGAATTCAGAGAAGATTCAAATATTATTCATAGATAAACTTGATCATAAACCCACAATTCATCGGATCTCGACAAACACACCGCAAAAAGAGTTTACATCGAGTAGATCTCCACAAGAGAGGGGGAGAACATTGTATTGAGATCCAAAAAGAGAGAAGAAGCCATCTAGCTAATAACTATGGACCCGTAGGTCTGTGGTAAACTACTCACAACTCATCGGAGGGGCAAGGATGTTGATGTAGAGGCCCTCCGTGGTTGATTCCCCCTCCGGCAGAGTGCCGGCGAAGGCTCCAAGATGGGATCTCGCGGATACAGAAGGTTACGGCGGTGGAAATTGTGTTTCGTGGTGCCCCTAGATGTTTTCGGGGTACGCAGGTATATATAGGAGGAAGAAGTACGTCGGTGGCCGCCCGAGGGGCCCACGAGACACGGGGGCACGCCCTACAGGGGGGCGGCCTCCTATCTCGTGGGGGCCTCGGGTGCTTCTTGACTTGCACTCCAAGCTCTTTAGATCATGTTCGTTCCAAAAATCACGCTCCCGAAGGTTTCATTCCGTTTGGACTCCGTTTGATATTCCTTTTCTTCGAAATACTAAAATAGGCAAAAAACAACAATATGGGCTGGGCCTCCGGTTAGTAGGTTAGTCCCAAAAATGATATAAATGTGTAAAATAAAGCCCATAAACATCCAAAAGGGGTAATATAATAGCATGAAACAATCAAAAATTATAGATACGTTGGAGACGTATCACGGCCTCCGGGGCGGGGTCCATCAACCCGTCCTCGGACGACGCGATCTGCCCCAGATTTAGGTCCGGGGCTACTACAGGTGCGATATCCCGAATATTGTGTGATAGCAGATCTAAGCCGTGCTCGTCATGACTGTTCGGCGCTCCTGGCATAGGCTGAATCCATCGAAGATCAAGTTTCCGAGGATATCGGCCGTGTAGTTCAAGTTTCCGAACTTGATCGATGGCGGCGAGCTGCCGATCCGCTTCCAGATGGCTGCTTAATTGCCCGCAGCGCGGCCGCCAACATGAAGATCTGTCCGGGAGAAAAGTCTCACCCCGACCGCGTTGTTGTTGATGATCAAGGAGCCATTGAGCCTTGCTGCGACGACACGTAGGAACTCTCAATGAAAGCACCAATGTCGGTGTCAAAACGGCGGATCTCGGGTAGGGGTCCCGAATCATGCGCCTAAATCTAATGGTAACAGGAGGCGGGACACAATATTTTACCTGTGTTCGCCTCTCTATGGAGGTAATACCCTACTTCCTGCTTGATTGATCTTGATGACATGAGTATTACAAGAGTTGATCTACCACGAGATCGTAGAGGCTAAACCCTAGAAGCTAGCCTATGATTATGATTGTTGTTTTCTACGGACTAAGCCCTCCGGTTTATATAAACACCGGAGGAGGCTAGGGTTACCCAGAGTCGGTTACAAAGAAGGAGATCTAACATCCGGATCGCCAAGCTTGTCTTCCACGCAAAGGAGAGTCCCATCCGGACACGGGACGAAGTCTTGAGTCTTGTATCTTCACGGTCCAACAGTCCGGCCAAAGTATATAGTCCGGCTGTCCGGATACCTCCTTATCCAGGACTCCCTCAACAGGGGAGTAGACTTTATGCTCTATACTGTACTACATGCGTCCAAGCATGGGAGAAAGAGGAGAGATGTTGCATTTTTCTATTCCTTCAATCAATCAATCAGGGAGCTTCGGTTCCATCTTTTTGGTTTTTACAACACCGTCCACAATGGTTCCCACGATGCCAAAAGCTATTTTCACATTTCCACAATGGTTCCCACGATGGTGTTGTAACCACGATGCCCTTAACCGTACCACATTTGGCTATTTTCACAATATTATATATAAGACACATTCCTAAGAATTTTGACTTGTTATGTCCAGCTACACAATCGTATTTGTTTCTAACTTACTTGTCCACTATATGATTTGTGTCCATTTGATAAAAATCTTTACTAAAAAAATGCCTTCTACAGCTCCATTGGTCCAGCATTTCACCCTTTTTTATGTCCTAAACGTCTCTGTAGCCAATGTTTTAAGTTTTCTTTTGGTTATATGTAGTTTTTTTTTAATATCCTTCAGCCAGTCTGGTTCACATCTAATAGTGAATTTTGCAGTTTTGCCACGCATCATATTTCTAACTTGCATTTTCTTTTCGAGAGAACGCACTTCTCACTTGTAGGTCATCACACCAAAATATGTACAGTTCGATGCAAACAAAAAAGCAAAATATGTGCAGCTAGTATTACTGCCATGGCAAAAAAGTAGGAAAAGGCTATTGCTTTCCCCAAATCACGCTGACAACAAAATCCCCTTTCTCTGTTCTCTATATGCGGCTGTGATTTGGGGTGATTTGGGTAAGGTGAGCAGGGGAGATCCAGGGCGAACACGACATGCTGCTCGACCTCGTCATGGCCGGCGCGGCCGTGGCGACGGTGCTGGAGGTTGGTGGCGCGAAGGAGGTAGTCACTGAGCTGACGAAGGGTGCATTGGTTCGCAGATTTCCCAGCAATTTTGTGTGTTCCAGTCTTCCCAGCCATTTCTGAGTCGAGGAGGGGACCGCGCGTTCGAGCAGCTGTTCTTGCGCATCTCGCCGTCGCTGATTTGGAAAGGTGGATGCCGGTCGCCGGGGAGGTCACTGGTGCTGGCGGAGAACTTTTTCGCTTAGGCTGATGAAGAGCGACAGGTGTGAATCCTCTGCACGCTCCCATTCTCCTCTTGCTTTGCATCATTTGTACTCCCTCCGTCTGGAAATACTTGTCCTAGAAATTGATAAAATAGATGTATCTATAACTAAAATAAGTCTAGATACATCCATTTCGAGGACAAGTATTTCCGGACGGAGGGAGTACGTCATAATGTGACTTACTTCGTTTTGTGTATTTAAGTAAATTAACATTCCGGATTTTAAATCCCTAAAAAAAAACATTTGGATTTTAAAAGTATTTTTGTTACATTTTAGCGTTGATATTGCCCTTGCAATTTCAAGTTAGGAGATAACCTCGTACGTACTGTCTTGTTCATGTATGGATTATATGTAGGATCTACACTATATAATTATTTGATCTGCCGTTGATCTCCCTTTCGTTTTGTAGGGAATTCTTGCATTTTTTCATGTGTTCACACTATACTGATCTTTAATTATTGTCTCTTCAGCATTTCCTTAGCAATATATAGAGCTTTATATAGCCAGCGTTGCATCCAATGTATTACCGTGTGACACCAATTTCGTATTTTTATAGTTGATAATATTTCTCCACTTGTTAACATCTATGTACATTAAAGCAGTGTCTGGAAATGTTAATCTGCATTGGCGTGTACTATTGTAACACATCATTCATCCAATTTGTAATCATCCGATAGATAAAATGTAATCTTTATTTCTTTTTTACAAAATAATTGTAAATCCAGCCTACAAAATCTTTTGGTATAAAAGCTTCCTGGCCATATTTTTCACTGGACGTTAGTTATTTCGACCAAACATTGTATGGGAAAATCATGAGTTGGCTCTCATGTGTATTTACTTGAGGAATAAAAGAAGTTAAATTGTTAAAATATCTCTTTGTCTACTATATTCTTTGCACAATTTTCGCTTGGGCACTTCATATTGTCAGTGAACACCTTTAATCCTTCTCTGTTTGTGACTCAAATCATTTCTCGTCTTGCTTGGCAGTGTATATGTACATTATAATTTGATTTATTTAATTCATTTGTAAAATTTGTTTCAGAGGTAACGTGATGCTTTTAAACTTCAATTTCTGAAGTGTCTAACTTTTGCAATGAAGCACCGACTATGTACTTGTAATTATGAACCAATGAAGAAAATTAGGGACACGTTTTTTCCTAAATTATAATTACAAGTACATAGTCGGTGCTTCATTGCAAAAGTTAGAACCAATGAAGATTATATTTAGAGAATGTAGATTTTAGAGTTATTATTTCACTTGTAATTGAACTCCCTTTCGATTTTGTAGGGCTTAGAACCAAGAACTTACATTATCTCTTTTCTTTGTGGACGTTCTATTATTTTCTTTGTGGACATTCTACACAAGTTAAAAATATTGTTTCTGCAACACTTCCGTAGCATGTAGTATGAACCAATGAAGAAAATTAGGAACACGGTTCTTAATCTTATAGAGTATTAGATGTGCCTTTGCCTTCTTAACTTTGTTGTTCAATGAAAACATCTTAAACCTATTATCAGGCACAACTTACTGTATAGTTTTCTGTGACAAAGCTGAGATTATTATTTTTGAGCTTGAATCTGGACATATTTGGTATATAATCTTTGGGTTTCTCTAGATTTCCCGTCCAATGAGCAGTGAGAGATCTCACTGAGGATGGAGTACCGGTTCATGGATTTCCTGGACAAAATCGTTCTACTTGGTGAAGCTGCTGGTGCCAGAGCATCAATTCCATGGCGGCATGGGACAGAAAATAATTGTTGACCAAGGCAGACTAATGGAGAATGGTTGGATCCTGAGGCACAGTACAGAGGGGGGACTACTGCTATGGTCCATTAGAGGTGTGGGGGTACCAGAGGCAGATTTGTATGAGGAGATAGCGAAATAATAAATAGCACGAAGATGTGAGCAGCATGTGTGGGCGGCCACTATGTTGTTGCCCTCCTCATTGCCGGTGTTGTTGGACTTCTACCAAATGTAAGTGCTGATGATAAGCATCATTCTAATGCATATTATGGCTTATAGTTCCTACATAGCACTATAAAGTGTTTTTTTTATTTGCTGTTACCTTGTCCTAGCAAGAAGGTTTTAACTTGTTAATTGTAAAAAAATGTCATGTGTCAATTGAGATACAATGGTTGTATTTTTACATGTGTTGCAGCTAGTATGTATAGTATTGAAGATCTATTCATGGTTTTGTTAAACTGAAAAGGTTGTATGAGTCATGGAGGTTTTAGTACCTAGAACAATATCTTTGTTTCTCCTACTTTATGTTTCAGCTGAGCACTTGTATTCTTCCTTATGGTGGCAGTAACAATGAATATTCTTTTACCACGCCCAAGATCCAACTCTTCATCTTCAAGCCTTCCTAATTGTTTGTGCTGCTGCACTTTTACCACTGTAAGTATTATTGCTCTGCATCCTTCCTAATGCAAATAATCTTTGTGCTTATTCCTAAGATTTCTATATTACTTGTACTATAATATTGGAAATTTTCTCATGGTTCACTTGAACTAAAAATGCAACATGATAGAAGAACTATTACCAAGAACATAAAACTCCCAAAAGTGTATGTATAACTGTAGTTCAAATAATTACAACATGGCATGCTTTTCATAGTGTTAATGTCTCCTCATATTGGTTGATATGAAGAAAGTATTCAATCTATTTTGGACTAAGTACATAGTGCTACAACATTCACAATCTTACAGTATAATAAGTATTCTTCTTATCCTAGTAGATGTCAAGTACACTTACTGTATATATCTTGGTAAGTAAAATATGCTGCCTTATTATTTATCCGATAAGCCACTCATCCACTAATTTTCTGGATAACTTCCTCTTTCTCTTAGGCTTTGGTTTCCATACTTCATCTTCATCTTCAAGCATTGTATTATTTTACTTTTGCTTTAACAGACTTTTGTTTCGGCTGACAACTTTTCTCTTGCTTTCTGGCAAACATGCTTGGTGCATTCTCCTCTGAGTCATCTGACATTACAACAAATCTCGGTCTCCTTTTCTTGTCACTGTGGAACTCACGTGACGATGATGTTATTTTATCTTGACACCCATCTTTGTTTATTTTTGTCCCATTATTACTACCGTGCGGTTCCTATTTCACAGGCACCAGATACGTTGCAATTTGGTAGTTGAAACTATATTATTATGTGCCTGCAAAATAAATATAAATTTAAAATCAGACTCATTTATAAAAATCTAGAAGTGTGTACAGTGGAAAAACCAACCACCATTTTATCTGCGCATGTTCTGCTTCGTTTCATGTTTTAACACGATGGCCACCTCATCATCTATAAATTTCAATCCAATATATGTAAGGTGAATTAGTTAGGGAATTCTAGACACGATACTTAAATGCACCTTTACCTCAGCTTTATCATTCCAGTAGAGCATCTCAAGTCTATCATCGGGCACAAACGTTCTTTTTACTACATAGTTTTGTGTGCCAAAGGTGAGATTACTTCCATTGAACCTGGCGCTTCTTAAGATTTCCCATCGAATGAGCTCAGCAAGCTAGAGATAGATGTATTAAGCAATCTTGCAGTGTCCTTGTCAAATAAAGTGCAGGTTGTAGTAGCTTTATGGTCACTGATTTGGAGTCGAATACAATACCTACCATATCTTCATGTTAGCGAAGAGTAAATATAATATAATAGTTATTTCCCAACTATGAACATACCTGAGCACTGTTTATTTTTATCTGCCTGTCCTGTAGTGTGTCCTTTAGAGAAACTCAAAGTAATAATCTGGGTAAATCTCCAGAGCTCCTTTAACCCTCTTTATGTGTTCTTTGTATGAAAAATAATTTCACTTTCATTGCTCGTTGGCGGTATTTTTGTAGATTCCACAACCTTGAAATTGTTGAATCCATAAATAGATTGCTCTTTGATATGAAAGATAGCATGAATTGTTTGGCCCCATGAACAATGAGATATACTTGGTAATTGTTGTTGGAAAGATAGAACAATTTGAAAATAGCTATTATAGGTCAAATACAAATAAGTGATTATAAATTAATTATAGTATACATGAAAACATGTTGTTCTTTTTTAGGGAAAAACAGGTTATTCTTGAAGCTGTCAAGACTTCTTGAGATGGAAATATCTAAACACACATGGAGTGCTGATATTACCTCAACTTGATGGTGTTGCTATTATGTTGGGCGTCCGAGCGTCGCGGGTGCATATTAGATGCTTTAGTACCTTCAATCCATCGCGGGTGCATATTGTACGCTTTACCTTCAATCCGCCGGCGTGACGGACACGTATTGAATGCTTGCTGCTGTAATGCTATACGTTAGGCGGCTGGCTGGCAATGGCGGTGTGTGTTTATGCTACTTGGGGGCTGGCCGTCGCTGGCTGGCCATCGCAGCGTGTTGTTTTGTCGCCGATGGATCCGATGTGCATATGTGGTTTGATGTTGTCTACTGTCCTCTCTTTATATCAAGTCAGTTTCGTATGGACATATGATGCTTGTACGTGTTCTGTTTTTGGATAGAATGCTTGTACGTGTTGTAGTTCAACTGAAGTTGTGTCTTTGCTAGAAATCAATCATGGCATGCAAATCAATTAGGCAATGCATGAATACGTGTCCGTGTGTTTTTCTTTTGTATATGAGGCATGTACACGGGACCAAAGCCGACCGACTGGATATGCATGTGTTACGTTATCTTCACGTGACCATTGCTCCCTACTATGATCAATATGAAAAGCCAGCAGTTTCTGCTGGATCTCTAAAAAAAACGTTATGTTCACGTATTTGTACGTGTCATGTTGGCTTATGTACCAACCGTAGTTATATGTAACCTTAAAACGTGACACCATAAAAGTTCAATACTACTGATACATATATTTTATGATGTTACGTAAAATCCTTTAAATCTTAGCCGTTACTATTCTAATCTAACGCGTAAAAAATATTAACATATGTGGACAAACGCGATGGCTTATTTACTGATCTAAAAAAATTATAGAATCAAGATTAGTAAAAAGGAGGTGATTTTGCCGTGCGGATGGCGGGGGAGGTTTCTTATTTTTAGAGGACGTTGTCCTGGCGGTTTGCTAACATGTGGTCCCACGCAGGGGCGGACCCAGAGGATATATTCAGTGGGGGCACAAAGTTTGACTGGGGGCATTTCTATTGTAAATTCAAAAAATTCAAATATTTTTCTTCAAACTTCAAAAGGATTTTTCAAATTTGAGTGGGTGCCTAGGCCCCCACTCAGCTCTTCTTGGGTCCGCCCCTGGTCCCACGTGTTAGTGCTTTACCAATACGATCCGCGTCCCACATGACGCAGAACAACGGCAGAAGCAACACGTGGTTAAGTTGAAGAAAATGAGGGAGAAGCGGATTCAGCAACGAGTGAAATGATGGTTGCTTCGTCCCTCCAACTTATTTTTTAGCATTATTACTTTGTCCCTCCAACTTAATCAAGGGAAAGGTGCAACTTTGTGATTTGACGCCTCATTGCTCATTACTACACCGGCGCCATGACTGGGTGCTTCACCCCTACCGCTTCTGATCAGATTCGGTATGGCACGTGGACTGGTAGCTTGATGTCCCACATGTCGTGAAAGGGACTAGAAGATTTATGAAAGCGAAGCGCCCACTCTTCGACGGAGGAGTACATGACACGACGCCCCGGTGAGTCATTACTTTGCAATCAGATAGTATCAGTAGTTTTGTTGTTTCGCACGATCCATCGATACAAACCCGATTAAACAGGAAAGGGCGGGATTTTTCACGCGCGGTAGATGATACTGGCCATACATTTCAAAGGCAATTTTAATGTATGCAAACAGAATAATTAAGTAACAATATAATATCTAGTAAAACTAAGAACACATATGATTTATTGTGTTAGAGTGTAGTAGTAGTGCTGTATTGCATAGTTGTTAGATGTAACATCCGAGAATGTGTAGAGATGTAGTTTTGGAGGGCCTATAGTGAGAAAAGCGTAATACGGTCACCGAACTTCAGAATAATCTAATTACAGTCACTATATACGTTTTGCGGTGATTATACGGTCACTTGCTCACGGTTCAAGATCGATTGCACTCGCCGACCGCCAAATAGTCTGTGGCGCCATGTTGACTAGTTAAATTGACCATGTTCCTTGTGGGTCCCACCGCCGATTCGATAGGGAAAAGGTCAGATAAACACAAATTTACGCAGGCGCGACAAGACTCCAACCCGTGCGCGGGAATCACCTGGTTGTGTATGTGTCTGTCAGGGCATGATGTGGTCGCATGCACGTGTAGGTTGAGCACTTGAGCGTGAGAGTGTGTGTTGGTCGTGCGGTGTACTGGTGTGTGCATGCATGCGTGTGTGTGTGTGTGTGTGTGTGTGTGTGTGTGTGCAAGTGTTGCGTGCGTGCGTGGCTGCCTGTGTACGTGTGAGTGTTGCGTGCGTGCGTGGGTGCATGTGTTTGTGTGAGTGTTGCATGCATGCAGTTCGTGTGCATGCGTGTGTGTGTATAATCACCACACCAACTCTTGTGTGTTAAAACAGACGGCTCAGCATACCAATACAAGGCCACCTTGCCCACTATGCCCGCGGTCATGACTTCGAACCACCGTCCAATTTTTTTTGTCATTTGTTTTCATTCTTACTAGCAAGATGCCCGTGCGTTGCACGTAACATCAAGATGCATTTGTATGACTAGTTTATCTTGTGAGAGAAAAGGATGAATGAGGGAAGGCCTTATTTGCAAATCTGGAGAGGTGTGTGGGTACCTTTTTGCAAAATTGCCATAGTTTCTTTCCTATCCGTCAGATATAAATCGGACAACCTATATTGCAGGATGGCAGACACACCATCATCACCAACTCTGTTTTTATAAGAGTGTATTCTATAAGAGTGTAGATGTAGAGTAGATACAAGCCGACAGGTGGGCACGATGGTAGTGAGATAATGTGATGCAACACTAGAGGTGCCACGTGGAGCGCGAATCGTCAATTAGTCATGTCTTGAGCAAATACTGAGTTGTACGGTGAGCCCATGACTGTATAATAACCACTAAACATAAATGGTGACCGTAATGAGTGGATTCTGAAGTCCAATGTACGTATCGTGCTTTCGCTTCAAATACAATGATCGTCATTGTATATATCGCGAGAGAAAGATGAAACATGCGTGAATGTGTTGGGGGCTTACTTTCAGAGGACCTGGAGATAGTTTGTGTGCATACGTGAAAGGGGCGTAGAGGGGGGGGGGGGCTATGTGATGGAGAGAGAGATGCTCTTCGTTTCTCTTTATTATGACTAACTTTGTATATAGTATAAAAATATACAAATTCACAATGCGGAATAAATATCATTGTGGGCACCATGCAATGCAAATTAGCGTTCGTATTCCTCCATATAACTTTGTAATGTTGTATATATGTAGAAATTCTAAAATAATTTTTTGACCACACTTTATTCAAAGGGAATGTTGTATGCGAAATAAACGTGAAGAGAGGGCTTTTTAGATCAATGGGGTACGTGATGTAACATGTGTGAATGTGTAGTTGATGCATTTGGCGGGGCCTAGAGAGGTATGTGTGTGTATTACGTATTCGAGAGAGGCATGGATAGAGGGGCCGGCCGGGGGGGGGTTGCTTGGGAGAGATAGCACGAGAAATGAGGGTGGTCTAGAGAGAGAGAGAGACGAATATGATGTCACGACGAGAGATTCCCTTGAGTGTGTATATGCAAGGGGGGAGGGGATAGATGCACCAGGAGAATTTTTTGTGTGTGTGGTGTTCGTGTTGGTATGTGTGGGTGTGAGAAGATAACGAGACGTGGGGGCAGAGGGTGTGTCACCGCATGAGGTCCGGTGGGTCGAGGTGAGGCCCTTCGTTCGGTTCCGTCCTGCGCCACATTGGTCGGCTCGTGACGCATTTAGGGAGACCCATGGATGACTAGTCGTACAAGACAAAGATAGCAGAATTGTGAAGGACTCTGTGTCCACTGACAAAGCCGGCTAGGATTTGTAACCCTAGGTTCTCGGACTAAGGTAACCCCTTTATCTCTGATATTACTATTCATCCAACCTAACTTTAAGGGGCATCCTACAAAATGCTCTGCTAGAATCATACTCGTCGATTAGGAAGAGAGGTGTGAGACAATGCGTGAGAGACAGACCTAAAGATAATGTGTGTACAGGAGACACGTAGGCAGGTCTATGTATATAGAAAGGGTCGATGGGGATTGTGCGTGTGTATACTTGTGAGAGGAAGAGTGCTTGTGATAAAGGTTAGTGAAAACAGTTGTAAATGGTTACGAGAGGGAGGGAGGGTCATATCTAGAGCATGTGTGCGAGAAAGACACCTCGGGAGAGAGTGTGTGAGCATGTGTGAGAGACCACCAATGGAAAGTGAAACTACACGTAAAAGACTGCTGTACACATTGATTAAAGATATAACTTGTATCCAAATATTAGGATGGGATCATGTTATTTGCAATTTGCGTAAGGAACGGTCATTGATCCATCAGACATCTAGATTCTATCGAATTTTAGCATGTCTATGTTATTACTCGACACAAATGATCCATAAAGTTAGTATTTTGAACTCTAGACAATGCATCACTTTAGCAATCGAATATAAACGTGAGTATAGTTCATGTTGTGTGTGTAAAGCACATTATACATACGAAAGTTACACAATGAACATTATAAATAGCAACCTATGAACTAGCATACATTTGAATTCAACTTAAGGTGGTTTAAAAAATCGAATTCGACATGAAGTCCATTCAATTATTTGAATTTGATATCATGGCATTTGTAAATCATACCTAAATTATGGGGGCACCAATCTTTGCTCTGATTTTGTACATAATAGCATATGTAGCCGTGTACAAAATAGATTCAAATTTAGCTCCTCCATTCCAAAATAATCGTAGTTATAAGATTTTCAAGTGTCAAAATTTCAAAAAGAAGCGGATAATTTAATGAGGTTTTCAAACATACAAGGTCACATATAATGTTGTCTATTTAGGTCAATCCTAATAGTTCAAGAGTACTCTAAACGTGAATGCTTGTGTTTCAAAATTTCGAACGAAGCGCCAAAAGAGCCTCTACTTGCCCAAAACCGCGTGAGACCAATGTTTGGTAGTACAAGGAAATTACTTTTCTAATAACTCCGACCCGTGAAACCTACCGGCCCGACGTCCAAAGGTCTAAACCGAGGTAGGTTTGTAGCTTCATCTAGGCGCCACGCAACCGCCTCCAAAAAACATTCATACACAATGGTCGCCTAAGCACACATGGGCGCGGCCAAAATCGCTCCCGCCCACTATTTGGGACACCTGGGATTACCATCCTACCCCCGACCCACAGTAGGCTTGAAATTTAAGAGGGGGGCAAAGTTTGTACTTTCCCCAAATTTCAAACAAGCGCGTCCCATATTCTGTTCAAAAAAGCCAAAAACAAAGCGTGTCCTGCATCAAACATGGTTCTCCCCCCCCCCCCCACCCGTCCGATTCCCCATTCAGACTCCGTGGGTGCAAAAACTACCTCTCCACCAGCAGTGAAACCCCGACGTCCTCCGTCCGCCACCCCATCCCACCCATCAACCGTCGCCCTCCTCCATCACGCCGGAGCCGATACCCCGACGTCATCTTCCACCGCAACCTCAACCGCAACGCCCTCCACGGCTAGTAGTTGAAGCCGAGGCCGAGCCGTCCGTACCCGAGCCAGTTCAACCACGCCGTCTTGCGCCTCACCGCTGCCGCTCCAACTTCGCCACCGTCCAGCGCACCGGAGTTGTTCCTGCTATGTCGTCCTTCGCCGCCTCGGATCTGCTTCCCCTCCGCCAATATACGGCCACGGCAACATAGTCAACAATTTGGCCATGGGTTTGTCCAAGGATCCACGGCTCCCCAAAACACCGGTTCCCCCGGGAAAAACAAGAAGGTCACCGCGACATATCGAGACCACACTGGCAACCGATAAGGGTACTCCTCTTCCCTTATTCATGCAAATCTTACGTGTCTGCTTGCACGGTATTCATCCCATAGAAGACACTAGTTGACCGCTTCTTCTTCATACTAGATGTTCCTAGTAACTCACAATGCACAAGGTTTCTCCTCATATACTATTTCACCTTAGCTAGAGGTCCGTCGCCCCCCTGAATTTCAATTTCTGGTCAGTTGATTCCCAATTAACGGAAGCATTCCCCAATGTAACAGGCGCTAGTACGCCTATTACGCTGGGGAAGGAGCTCCTTGGTGTTTATCTTAGGGGCGTGTGGGGCCTAGAGCTACTGGCACCCGATCTGGAGGTCGGCCGGGATTAAAGGGATGGCCTGGGGGCGGCGGTGGTGTGAGGTCGAGGGGAGGGCGTGGCGGCGGAGGCAGGGGTCTGGGTTGGTGGTCGCTGGTGGTTTGAGAAAGATCGTCAACAGTGACTGGCGGGAGGTAGACGAAGGCCATCTTCCCGTTCCTTATAGATCGGACGGTTCATTAAAAAATCGACTGACCTATTTATTTCAATCGACTGTGCTGGAGGAGTACCTGCATTTCCTGTGCTCATATATTACGAAATCATACGGAGTAGAATCTACTTTTGTTTGCCATGCAATGTTGTAGAGCTATCATATGTCTCCTATCATTTATTTTTCAGCCACCTGCTATCTGCTACATTTACAGTGCACTAGTTCTGCACACACTTCACCCATACTCTCACTATTGTGTTTTTATGCAAGGGTATTTCAGAGTCTGCCTCGAGAGACACAGCAAGGAAAAGAGAGAAGTTGTGTCAGCTTTCTTCGCGGGTAGGCACGGCACTTTACGGCGCTATAAAGGGTGCAGTGTCAGCAGATGGAGGCGTTAAACATAGCTCTGGAGTTTATGATCTCACTCGCAATGAACCACCATCCTAGGTGCTTGCTTTAACTTCACGGTGTCATATGTGGTTGCATGTTCCATATGGTGTCTAGCTTGTATTCAAAAGGCCAAAGTCGGTCTTTATTAAGAGAAGGGAAGATATTTTTTACATGAACCACCATCCCGTGAGCACCAGAAGACAAATAGTTAGTCGGGAGCCGGTCGAGCCAAGGACAAGCCCAAAGAAAGACAGCATCACCGAAGCCAACTAAAAGCCGCGATGGTGGCGAAGCAGCCGCCTCCCACCGCTCTCGTGTCCTAGATGATCATGCTCACCACTCCACCGGATGTCTAGCTTGTATTGCTTCCAATTTGGTTAAATTGCATCCGCTTTGCTTACACATTATACCTTTGAATATGACATGCTTTACTGTTTTTGGTACATACTAGTACATCCGTGTATTAACCATGTTCTTACATCAAACTAATGTTCTTGTGTATCCCTCATCAATCACTTATGATGAGGCAGGCAGGCAAGTGGACTACTCCTCATTTAAAGAATGCAGCGTCAGCCTCCCGACATGATTCTCAAGAAACAACAAGGCTAGATGAAGATAGTGAACGTAGCTCTGTAGTTGATTACAGCATTTCCGCTACATTAGCATCGCAGGTGCTTGCTCTAACTTGGCAGCGTGATATGTGGTTGCATGTTTATGGTGTCTAGATTGTAATTCTTCAATCTAGTTAAACTGCATGTGCTAGTCTGCTTAGCTTATACATTATACCTGTTAATGTGACATGCCTTACTATATTTAGTACATAGTACATCTGTCTATTAAGCATGTCCTTACATAAAACTATTTTTTTTGTATCCCGCATCAATTAATATGATGAGACACCTTTAGTATTTGCAGTGCGATATTAGTTGCATCTTTCATATGATTTATAGCATGCGCTGCGAAGAAGAAGCTGCTTCCAATTTGTTGAAATTCCATTTATGATGGGTCACCTTTAACTTTGCAGAGTCATATTGGTTGCATCTTTCATGTGGTGTCTAGCTTGCATTGCTTCTTATTTGTTGGAATGGTTTCTGCTTAGTTTACACAAACAGTTGTGAACATGCCATGCCGTCCTATTTTTCGTACATATTCCATCCTGGTATCATGTGTTTGCCTTACATCAAAGTAGTGATTGTCAAGATCATGCATGAATGAGTTACAAGAGAGAATTTTATTGTTTTTTCTTGTCGGTTTTACTTGACAATTCAAAATCAATAAAGCGGAAGGAAGTTAGCAAGGCAGCGGATAAAGGTGCTCCTTCCAAATGGAGGGCCTCTACAGTTTCTACTCCTCAACACCCCCAAGATGATTTCCAAGACAACACATGCATAGACACTCAACAAAGTTGTGTTTATGATGAGCACGTCTCCCTAGTGCACCATCACCGTGCTCCTCTAACTTGGCATTGTTATATGTGGTTGCATGTTATGTGTGATGTCTAGCTTGTATTGCTTCTAATTTTATTGAATTCCATCTGCTTACTTTACACATTATACTTGAATAAGACACGTGTTCCTATTTCTAGAACAAACAATATCTGTCTATCACACCATGTTCTTACATCAAATTACTACTGTTGTGTAACCTGCAACAATCACTTATCATAAGACATGTTTGACTTCGGAGTGTGATATAGGTTACATCTCTGTCACGTCCCTAGCCTTGCTATGCACTTGGACTAGCTTGGTTGCTGCATCATGTTTAAATTTCATTTAAACCTGAAATGGGGATTGTTCAAACCCTAGCATCAAAAGGAATTCAAATAGGTTCAACCAAAATATTTTTCAATGATTTCAAAATGCCCTTTAAAAATGTTCATCATTTCTGGATCAAGGTGGAAGCATCTACCAAAAATGGTTCACATTTTTGCAGGACATATTTGGACTTTGAATTAATTCAAACATATTTGAATTGGGGCTATTTAAATGATATATATATTTTAGATGCTCCAAAAATGTTGGAAATTGTTGAGGGTCACTGGAATAATTCAGAAAGCACCCATAATTATTTCCAGGATTTTATGAAATGGTTTAGCATTATTACTAAACCAAAACAGAGAAACAAAATAGGAAACTAAAACAAATAAAAGAGAGAGAGAGTAGGACTTACCTGGCAGAAGCTTACCTGGCGCCCACCAATAGGCCCAGTACGGTAGCTGGCGGCCCAGCCCACTGGCCTCCTCCCTGTCGTCTTCCTCCCCGCCAGAGGACGGCGGCGCGTGCTGCCAAGGCCCACGCCACGAGGCCACCTCCCCTGCTGTGTGCTCGCTGCTGGAGACGGCCCCGAGCGCCACGACACCCCTGGAATCCTCTCGACCTCTTCCCCGTGCTTTTCCCCTCGGTTCTCTCTCTCGCTCGGACCCGAACGCGCCATTGCCACCGCTCACTGCCACCGCCCTCTCCGGCAACCCCTCGCTCCACCACCAATCCCAGTCGCACCGTCGTGGACCAGAGCCTCTCCACGCCGAAGATCGCTAGCGCGGGAGCAGCCCATCATCGCCATCGACGTCATCTTCATCCTCGGGTCCGACGATCGCCGCCGTGGCTCCAACGCCGTCCAAGCCTTCCCCGAGCTCGACGACCCCTCCGTTAGATCCACTGTGAGCTCCGCCGCCTTTTCCCCTCCTCCTCGAGCTCATTCCCGCCCTCTAGACGCCTCTTCCGCCGGAGCCGAGAGCTCCCGCTCACCGGCCATGTCGCCGTCGTGGCTACAGACGCCGTAGTTTGCGCCTGGGCGTGTCATCGTGCTCGGGTTGCTCCTAGGAGACGACCCCGACCACCAGCTGGTCCTGCCGTGTACCGGAACACCGAACCCGCGCGTGTTCGAACTTCGGCCGCCGTGGATGACCTCGCCGCGGTCGTCTCCGGCCACCCCAGCTCCCGCCATCTGCTCCATCAGCTGTGCGCGAGCAGCAGCTCTTTGTAGAGCCTCCCCACGCCCAAAACCATCGCCTGTGGGCGATTTCCGAAGCCTCCGCCGTCTTTGTCGTCGCCGGCGACGAGCCATGGACCAGGTCCGGCGGGTTTGACCCCGCTGACCCGGGTTTGACCCCCCTGGGTCGCTGACAAATGGGCCCAGGGCCCCAGCTAATCCTAGTTTAGTTTTTAATTAAGATTAATTAACTCCACTGACATTTTTAGTTAGTAGTAGTTTAACACTAATTAATTTATATTAGTTAGTTAGTCATCGACGTAGGACCCCACACGCCAGTTTGACTCGACCAACCCACCGACCTGCCGACGTCATCAGAAGGTCATGCCGACGCAAAGAACTCTTCCGGATTTTAAATAAATCTTAAATGGCTTATTTATTTCAGAAAATGTTATAAACTTCTAAAAATCATATAAAATCAACCGTAACTCAGAATGAAATAAATTATATATGAAAAATGATCAGAAAAATCCAATCTATCCATCTGTACCATTTTCATGCATGTTAGAACAACTTATGACTACTGTTTAGGACAATTCAATTAAATGGCATATAATAAATCACATATGGAGTTTGAATTTGAATCTTTGATTCAAACCAACTTCATTTAATCTGGTTTTAGTTGCATCAGCTGAAATCATAGCATATTGCCATATCATGATCATGCATCAGTTGTGCATTGCATTGATTGTGTTTCTTTCCCTGTTGTTGGTATTTGTCCCCTCTTGATAGACGTGATACCGACGATGAGATCGATGACACCGATGAAGAGCTATACTATCTTCAGAAGTGCCAGGCAAGCAAAACCCCCTTGTTCATTCCGATACAATCCCACTCTCTCGCTCCTGCTCTCTTTTACTGCATTAGGACAACAACGATTCATTTGTTACTTGCTGCGGTAGTTGAACCCCTTATCCTCTGCATGACCTGTCATTGCCACAGTAAATAGATGAAACCCACTAGCATGAGTAGGAGCTATTTGAGCCCTGATGTGCCTACTCATTCATGCTTGTTTGTCATGCCTGCTACTGCTTAGAGTTGAGTCAGGTCTGATTCATCGGGGATGAATTGGAATGTGGTGAACATGTCCTACTGTTGAGAGCTAAGTGTGTGAACACGATTTGGTAAAGGTAGCGATGAGAGGCCATGTAGGAGTACATGGTGGGTTGTCTCATTGAAGCCGTCCTTAGGAACCGAAGTTCGTGTTTGTGATCCATGAACAGCATTACCACACATTGGGCTCCGGCGCCCAAGCTCTCTCGACTTATTAATCAACCTGATCTCTGTCCAGGAGTTGCAACTAGTTTCTGGTGTTTGTAGGTAGTGTTAGTAGTCTACCAAGTGGTACCCTGTACAGGTGGGCTTGGGACAGACTAGGCACAGTGGCACGATGTACCAAGTGGCACTCGGATGGTGGGCTTGGGAACCCTGCTCACAACGTTTGGGGCCGTGAGCGACACCCCGACCGGATCTCCTTGCGGATGGAACCCGAATAGGCGATAAACCTGGACGAGAGACTTGTGTGGTTAGTCAAGTCGTGGCCGACTCCCTCGCCAGGCTTCCGCTTGAAGGTTGTCGAGATACACGAGGTGTACATGGTGGTAAGTGGCGAGAGCGTGTGTGCAGAAGTACACCCCTGTAGGGTTAATATGATCTATTCGAATAGCTGTGTCCGCGGAAAAGGACTTCTGGGTTTCCTGTACAGTTCATAGACGAGTGAAAGTGGATACTTCAAAATACGCAAGATAAGCGTGAGTGCTATGGATGGCGTTCTCGTAGGGAAACGGGAGCGGATCCATAGTGGTGTATTGATATGGTGAATATGTGGACTCGTGTGCGCCACCTCAAAAGAGTTACATGCAGTCGTAGTTCATGATAGCCACCGAGTCAAAGCTGGTTTGCTGTAGTTAAACTCCACCATCCCCTTTGTTGATAATGATGCATATGTAGTTAGATCTGATGTAAGTCTTGTTGGGTACATTTGTACTCACGTTTGCCTATTTTACGTTTTGCAGAGATTTCCGCCTCACTAGTAGTTCCGCGTGGACTTCGACGTTTAGCTTGTTACCTCAGCTACGATCTTGTGCCCTTGGCAGGATCTCGTAGATAGTCGCTTCTCACCCTTTTCATTTGTAGATGTCTCAGACTCGGACATGTTAAGCTTCCGCTTGTGCTTTGACTTGTATGCTTCAATGTTGGGTCATGAGACCCATGTTTGTAATATCTCGCCTCTGAGCCTATTGAATAAATACTTGAGTTGTAGAGTCATGTTGTGATGCCATGTTGTATTTGCACATATCGAGCATATTGTGTGTATGTTATTGAAATGCTTGGTATGTGTGGGATCTGACTATCTAGTTGTTTATCCTTAGTAGCCTCTCTTACCGGAAATGTCTCCTAGTGCTTCCATCGAGCCATGGTAGCTTGCTACCGCTCCGAACACTTAGGCCGGCCGTCATGTGTCCTTCTTCGTTCCGTGTCTGTCCCTTCGGGAAATGTCACGATGAATACCGAGTCCTGTTAGCCCGCCATGCCCGGTTCATCGGAGTCTGCTAGCCCAAAGGCTACAGCCCGATTCACTCGCTAATGACCGACACGCTCGATGCTAGGTCATGGATGCTCGTCCTCGTAAGTTTGTGCCACTTTGGGTTTACGACTAGCCATGTCAGCCGGGCTCCTTATCATATGGATGCTAGCGACACTATCATATATGTGTGCCAAAAGGCTAAACGGTCCCGCAAAGGTAAGGCAACACCGTGGGGATACCGTGCGTGAGGCCGCAAAGTGATATGAGGTGTTACATGCTAGATCAATGTGGCATTGAGTCGGGTCCCGACAGCTTTGGTATCGAGCTTGACCGCTCAGAGGATTACCAAGCCAAACCGGTCAAGTTGAGTCTAGAAGTGCTTTAGTTATATGTAAGGGAATTGATTGTGGGATGGAACGTAAGTCTCTTTTTACTCCTTATACCTTATGCCTTCTGATCTGAGTCATCCTATCTTGCCTACGGGGTTAAGGAACTAGGCTATCTCTTCCTTCTATTAGGATCACGTGTTTCTAATCCGTAGACTTATAGAATTGATGGATTTAAGCCTCAGTTAAGTTCCTACTACTTCCGAGTGTTGACAATTGATCTCGAAACCTTGATATTATGATGTTCGAGTGGTTATGCCACCATTTTGCAGAATGTCTCAAACCTTTTTGAGCATTTACAGCCGTTATGCTGTCCGAGTTATCCTAGGTTTCTAAATAATCTGATGCATTTGCAAATCCCTTCCTACCGTTTCAAAGTTCCTTTGTGCCAGATTATCCACACTAAGCGGTGAGTTGAGGTACTCTATTACCTCGACGTATATGTTGGAGGTATTATTATGACCCTAGATGTCTAGAGTATCACCTAGTAATTTAGCCATGCTTTGTGTTCCCAGTGTGATGATTCTGGCCATCAGTCTCAAAAGCATCCCGTGATGCCACTTAGTAGTAGGTATTCTACTCCTTGGGTTTTGAACCCGAGATTCACCCTGCCTACTTCATGTTGATAGTTTTGCTCGTTCCTTTAGGACATTAGTAACCTTTGCGATAGTCCTCGAGGTCCGTGGTATTCCCTTCCTCCAAATACCATGAACCATTTTGGCAGAAGTTCCTCACTGAACCGAAAGATCACAACCAGAGTGCTCTTGATGGGTTCTCGATTCTATGTTGTTACTCTGCCAGATCTACCTTTCTGCATGGGTTATCCGGAAGAAACCTGTTGAACTTGGTTTGACATGCTAATCCATGCATCCACAACTCAGAAAATCATATGTTCTTTTGAGTTGTCCCATTTTAGTTGTCTTCTGACCCTCGTTTATCAATTGATAGTCAAGAGTATGTGTGCATTCGTGTTCATCGATGCCTGTTACTCTTGTGGTCCGTCAAGCCATTCTATTCCAGAGTGACTAGGAGAAACAAACTCCAGTACCCTTTTCCATTTCCAGGATTGGGTCAAAGCAGTTGTGTTCCACAGATCAAGATGCGATCCAGCTTCTGGTCTGTTCTACCTTGAAGTATTACTATCTTTATATCAGGAATATCATGGGAATTGCACACCATCCTGTGAACTCTTGATACAGTGATACTTCTCACTCTCATTGTTCATTTCTCGGCTCCCGTGTTGTTGCAACCTGAATGCCGACAAGTGAACCGTGATGTGTGAAATCTATACTCCTAGCAACTCCGTTGCTTGGTAGTTAAAGGACAATAATTCCATTCTTAGCATGTTGGTTCCCGAACCATCATTCTAAGATAGATCGTGCTACCTAGTCCTTACTTCTGGTGCACCTCTCGATCAATGAGTTAGGGCTATGCCAATCCCTTGGTTATTTGATCATATCGTCTTGCCTGAGAAGCAAGATTATTCTCGAGCTTAGTAGCATATTGGTGGCTCGTGATTTTCCGATTATCTTCCCGGAAGTATCACCAGGTTGTCCACCTGACCAATGCGTTGAGCTCATGATCAAGTTGGTTTCTTGTAAACCATCCATTTCTCCAAGATTCTGTTTTGGATACCCCGAGCTACAAATTTCTTTGTTAATTTCTCTTTCTATAATATTCACCTGATTCTTTATTCTTCTTATTCCGAACCATGAATATTTTTTAACCCCAAATCCTGTTATTGTTCCAATATTCCTTCATTCAGCTTTTCAATTTTTTCTTAATATTTTGTGCGAAATCTTTTTTGGCAAAATTCTCCTTTGAATTTCATTAAAAAATTTTCTAGTTTCTTTCTTACTGATATTCTTTTATATTGTTATTGTTTATTTGCACTATACAAAATTTCCTATTATTTCCACGGATCCCTTAATGTAGTTAAACATTGGTCAAATAATTATTTTTAACAATGGCTTTCAATTTTATCATGTTCCAATGTTGGTGATTAACAATCTCAATCCTATTTTCGTTTTCTTATGTTTCACATTGGCCCAATACATATTTTATCCTTTATCCAGTTAGGAAGTAACCTATACTTATTTATTTCCCAGAATAGTAATGTGTTAACTTATTATTGTTTCCAAAATAATATATTTAAAAACCATTAACTCCTAGTTTCCCTTATGGCCAAAAATAATTTCTTCTCTCGTTCTTTTTATCAAATAATTATCATTTAATTTACAATTTGTATGATTGGACAAATTTTCTAATGAAACTTATGGTTTTCATTGAGAATAATTAATGTCACAAATTGTTATACATTTTTTTTATGTGTCTTAGGGTCCTTGAAGATTTCAAATTTGTATGGAACTATTTACCCTGGTTCTTGAGGACAAAATAGGTGTTAACTTTATGGCCGTGGGTAATATAATTAAACTTAAATGCGGTATTATATAATAATTCCCAATTTCCGGGAGAAATTTAAGCCTGCCTTTGTTCTGGCCCTTTTGGCTTATCTTATTGTTTTGTTGGAATACATTAAATTTTTCCATGTCTTGGCAATAGTGTTTGAATTTTTAAACTTAAATTGTTTGAATTATCTTAAGTTCTTTCTTGATAAAATACTGATTGTTTCCCAACTGAGTTTGTTGGCTAATGTTCTCTGGGGCATTTAATGCTTTTCCTAATTGTTATATTAATGAGTGAATGACAATTTGTTTCTTGTAAGTAAACTAGGGTATCTGAAGGCCTGAGTTTTGGATCTTAAACTACTGGTGCCATTCATTGTGTTTTCCAGTGTTATTTAGTTTCGGCCCTATATCAATACTACTGTTATATTTTACGTGTCTGTTATTTAATTTAGGTACAGTTTAATCTGGGTAATCTTTTGTAGCAACCTTTCATCTCTTTGCGTTGTGCTGGATCGGGTTTTTTTTAAGGCGCCGTGGATGTTTGTATGTGTCCACCCTTAAAGAGATTTTCGATGGCCAAAATGATGCTTTATGTAATTTTATGAATGTTTGCTTGACCAAGATTTAAATTTTGGCACCCTCTATTGCCCAATTTTAGATGAAATTATCTGGCTTATTAATAACGGAAATTACAGGGAAAAGCATTACGATTAAAATTTATTATCATAATTGTTTTTAGATAGTTTTAATTGAAGGAGTTCGTTAAACGGATGTATCTACTTTGGTGCCAGGTGGCTGACACTGAGGTTTCGAAAAAATTTTATGGGCTTTACGTAATTAAATCTTAGACTTATTTAATTCGAGAATTTGTAACTACTCAACCGCGCGGCTTTACTGTTATTTGCAATTAAGGCCTTATGCGCAGAGAGTTTTAGCAAATCGGGGTGTTGTTATGGTTTGATGGCTTGTTCCATTTTTGAATTCCAAGGTTAAAGTTTTGGGGGCAAATTTATTTGGTAATCAATTCAATTTTTGGTATTTGGTCACTTGCCTCCTTACAATCAGTTTTTGACCGGCTACGGTTGTGTTTAATTGATCAGACATGTTGGTCCGGATTGCATAGGTTCAACAAAAGAGGGCGATTCTAGAGATGAATGGTCATTCAAGGCTTTTATTTAGCATTGAATTGTCCTTTTCTGTAAGGTATTTGTGTGTAGACGTGGTATATAGGGGGTCACGGCCATGTCGCTGTTGGCTACAGACGCCGTTGTTTGCGCCAGGCGGTCATCATGCTCGGTTGTTCTAGAGATGACCCCACCACCACCTGGTCTCCGCTGTACCGAACACCAACCTCACAGTCCGATCTCCGCCGCCGGATGACCGCCATGGCTCGCCTCCGCCACCCCAGCCCCGCCACCGCTTCCATCACCAGGCGCGAGCAAGCAGCAGAGAGCCGCCCCACGCCCAAAACCATCGCCAGGGCGATTTCAAGCCTCCGCCGTTTTTGTCGCCGCGCGCACGAGCCAGGACTAGGTCCAGCTGGTTTGACCCTCTTTGACCCGGCTTGACCCACGGTCGCCGGCAAATGGGCCCAGGGCCCCAGCTAATCCTAGTTTAGTTTTTAATTAAGATTAATTAACTCCACTGACATTTTTAGTTAGTAGTAGTTTAACACTAATTAATTTATATTAGTTAGTTAGTCACTGACGTGTGGACCCCACACGTCAGGTTTGACCTGGACCAACCCGCTGACCTGCTGACGTCACTGTGAGGTCATGCTGATGCAGTAACTCTTCTGGATTTTAAATAAATCTTAAATGGCTTATTTATTTCAGAAAATGTTATAAACTTCTAAAAATCATATAAAATCAACCGTAACTCAGAATGAAATAAATTATATATGAAAAATGATCAGAAAAATCCAATCTATCCATCTGTACCATTTTCATTCAGGCTAGAACAACTTATGACTACTGTTTAGGACAATTCAATTAAATGGCATATAATAAATCACATATGGAGTTTGAATTTGAATCTTTGATTCAAACCAACTTCATTTAATCTGGTTTTAGTTGCATCAGCTCAAATCATAGCATATTGCCATATCATGATCATGCATCATATTGTGCATTGCATTGATTGTGTTTCTTTCCCTGTTGCCGGTATTTGTCCCCTCTCGATAGACGTGATACCGACGATGAGATCGATGACACCGATGAAGAGCTATACTATCTTCGGTGCTGTGCAAGCAAAACCCCTTGTTCATTCCAATACAATCCCACTCTCTCGCTCTGCTCTCTTTTGCTGCATTAGGACAACAACGATTCATTTGTTACTTGTCATGTAGTTGAACCCTTATCCTCTGCATGACCTGTAATTGCCATAGTAAATAGATGAAACCCACTAGCATGAGTAGGAGTTGTTTGAGCCCCTGATGTGCCTACTCATTCATGCTTGTTTGTCATGCCTACTACCGCTTATAGTTGAGTCAGTCCGATTCATCGGGATGAATTGGAATGTGGTGAACATGTCCCATCGTTGAGAGCTAAGTGTGAACACGATTTGGTAAAGGTAGCGATGAGAGGCCATGTAGGAGTACATGGTGGGTTGTCTCATTGAAGCCGCCCTTAGGAACCGAAGTTCTGTGTTTGTGATCCATGAACAAGCATTACCACACATTGGGCTTCGCGCCCAAGCTCTCACGACTTATTAATCAAGCGATCTCTGCCCAGAGTTGCAACTAGTTTCGTGTTTGTAAGTAGTGTTAGTAGTCTACCAAGTGGTACCCAGCATGTGGGCTTGGGATGATTAGGCACAAAGGGCACGGTGTACCAAGTGGCACCCAGATGGTGGGATTGGGAACCTGCTCACATCATTTGGGGCCGTGAGCGACACCCGCCGGATCTCCTTGCGGATGGAACCCAAATTGGCGATAAACCCGACGAGAGACTTGTGTGGTTAGTCGTCGTGGCCGACTCCTCGCCAAAGCTTCCGCTTGAAGGTTGCCGAGATACACGAGGTGTACATGGTCGTAAGTGGCTAGAGCATGTGAAGAAGTACACCCCGCAGGTTAATATGATCTATTCAATAGCCGTGTCCACGGAAAAGGACTTCGGGTTGCTCAGATAGTTCATAGACAAGTGAAAGTGGATACTCTAAAATACGCAAGATAAGCGTGAGTGCTATGGATGCATGCTCGAGGGAAACGGAGCGATCCATACCGTGTATCGATATGGTGAATATGTGGACTCGCAGCGCACCTCAAAAGAGTTACATGCAATGTAGTTCAGATAGCCACCGAGTCAAAGCTGGCTTGCTGCAGCTTAAACTCCACCATCCCTTTGTTGATAATGATGCATATGTAGTTAGATCGATGTAAGTCTTGACGGGTACATTTGTACTCACGCTTGCCTATTTTACGCTTTTGCGAGATTGCCTCACTAGTAGTTCCGCTCGACTTCAACGCTTAGCTTGTTACCTTAGCTACGATCTTGTGCCCTTGGCAGATCTCGTAGATAGTCGCTTCTCACCTTTTTCATTTGTAGATGTCCGTACTCGGACATGTTAAGCTTCCGCTTGTGCTTTGACTTGTATGTTTCAATGTTGGGTCATGAGACCCATGTTTGTAATATCTCGCCTCCTGAGCCTATTGAATAAATACTTGAGTTGTAGAGTCATGTTGTGATGCCATGTTGTATTTGCACATATTGAGCATATTGTGTGTATGTTATTGAAATGCTTGGTATGTGTGGATCCGACTATCTAGTTGTTTATCCTTAGTAGCCTCTGCATCGGGAAATGTCTCCTAGTGCTTCCAATCGAGCCATGGTAGCTTGCTACCGCTTCCCGAACACTTAGGCTGGCCGCATGTGTCCTTCTTCGCTCCTCGTGTGTCCTTCGGGAAATGTCACGATGAATACCGAGTCCCGTTAGCCCGCCACAGCCCGGTTCACCGAGTCCTGCTAGCCCAAAGGCTACAGGATTCACTCGCCGATGACCGACACGCTCGATGTCGGGTCATGGATGCCTGTCCTCGTAAGTTTGTTCCACTTTGGGTTTACAACTAGCCATGTCAACTGGGCTCCTTATCGTATGGATGCTAGCGACACTATCATATATGTGTGCCAAAAGGCTAAACGGTCCCGCAAAGGTAAGGCGACACCTGGGGATACCGTATGTGAGGTCAAAAGTGATATGAGGTGTTACATGCTAGATCGATGTGGCATTGAGTCGGGGTCCTGACAATCTCGCATTATTTTCTAGCTTGTACTACTAATTTGTTGAAATGACACTTATGACGAGACAATTTTAACTTGGTAGAGTCATATTCGTTGCATCTTTCATATGGTGTCTAGCTCTCACTTCTTCTAATTTGTTGAAATGCCTTCTCCTTAGTTTACACATCATAAGTTGTGAATATGCAATGCTGTGAATATGCAATGGCACTAATGACGAGAGACCTCTAACTTGGTAGTGTGATGTTGTTTGCATCTTGCATATGATTTATTTCTTGTACCGCTACACATTTGTTTAAACGCCATTTATGATGAGACACTGTTAACTTGGCAGAGCGATATTTGTAGCATCTTTCATATGGTGTCTGCTTTCATTGCATTGCTTCTAATTTGGTGAAATGTCTTCGCTTAGTTTACACATCATAGTTCAAGTTATCTCTTCCGTCCCTGCTTTTCATACATATTACATCCTCCTATCATGTGGTTGTCTAACATCAAAGTTCAGTTCGCTCATCACGCATCAATTTGTTCAAGAACTAAATTGTTATTCGCTTTTCTTGTCGGCTTGACTTAACATGGCATGTAGAAAGAGGAAGAAACATGTAATGGCGTGGAATGAGAAGCGGATGAATCCTCGCAGATTCACCGGTACGATGGTGCAATAAAAGGTCAAAGTCCAAGAGAAAATTCTACAAACAGGCATCCAATGCTACACGAGCTGCAAAAAGCCAAACAAAACAAATAGCTGCCACCAAACAAGCAGAGACAGCCCTAGTTCTTACAACACCTACCACAAGATACCAAATGACGAGTTACTCGTAAGGCCAACCGAGCTAGCAGACATTCCCAAGCTCCCTTGCCACCTGACACTACTTCCCAGGCACTTTGACACAAGACGAGTTGGCAAGATCATATGAACCTTGTGAGCTTCAACAGCAAGAAGGTAGTTGCTAGAGTCAAGTTACAGTTGCATGCTTCTTTATATGTAGTCTCACAGTTTGATGTACACTAACACTTCCTATGTTCGTTGTTGGACTAGCACCTAGGTGCAAGAGGAACCAAACATCAGGGATAATGCTTGATAGGTTAACTAAATCTAGAGGAGGAAGAATGGAGATCCATTTTGAGGCAGGTTTAAAAGGCCACGGATGCTACAAAGTCAGCCAAGTTAGTATCGAGGCAACGGTTGCCGTTAGGTGTCATGTACGATCCTCCCAACATGGATTCAAGACAGAATGACAAAGACAAAACCTGTGTCAACACCTTCCTCGACCATTTATCTCAGAAGTATGGTTATGTATGGAAACTAGTAATATCGCCTTGCTCGTCCCATACTTTCTAGGTTGCTGATAATGAGATTCCCATAATTTTCAACAGATGAGGTTCAAGTTGGATAGCCAAGATGATGCAACCAGACAAGCTTGCACCCATGTTTTCAAGTCTCCTCTGCGACAGTATCGGTATAACTTGAGGAAAACTCACTTTGAAGGCAAGGCTAACAGTGATGAAAGCACAAGTGCTCCCTAGGTGGTTTTGGTAATTAATGTCAACATATCTCTTGTTGGACTAACACTTTTATCTAGTATGTTTCAGATAAGTTCAACAATGGAGTGGCATGGACTAAAGGATGTGGGAACTCCTTCAAGATGCTAAGGACAAAGGATTGGCTCAAGCTTCAAGCTCAAGACTCTTCATTTTATACTTTAGTGATCCAAGATCACATTGAGTCTATAGGAAGAGCCAATACTATCAAGAAGGGATGAGGTGTTGCTCAATGAGCCTCTTGCTTCATGTGCTTAGTGATATGCTCCAAATACCCTCAACTACTTTCTCACATCCACATATGACCTAAACTCAAAGCCAAAATCAGTCCCACCGATTCTTTCTATCCGGCGCCACCGAGTTCAAATATCTCAGCCACTGCCAAAAACCCTAGGCAAATCGGTCTTACCGAGATGGGATTGTAATCTCTCTGTGTATGTCCATTACCAAAATCGGTCTCACCGAGTTTGAGCAATCGATACTACCGAGATTACAATGAAAACTTCCTGGTTGACTCATTACCAAAATCGGTCCCACCGAGTTTGTGTAATCGGTCCAACCGAGTTTGCCTGACCAACTCTCTGGAAAGCTCATTACCAAAATCGGTTGAACCGAGTTTGAGTAATTGGTCTTACCGAGATTACATTATGCCCTAACCCTAACTATATCGGTCCTACCGAGTTGCATATCGGTCCCACCGAAAATCCTAACGGTCACTAGATTTACTAAATCGGTCTGACCGAGTTTGTTGATTCGGTCCCACCGAGTTTGGTAAGTTGTGTGTAACGGTTAGATTTTGTGTGGAGGCTATATATACCCCTCCACCTCCTCTTCATTCATGGAGAGAGCCATCAGACCGAACCTACACTTCCAAAGATACATTTTCTCGAGAGAGAACTACCTACTCATGTGTTGAGGCCAAGATATTCCATTCCTACCATATGAATCTTGATCTCTAGCCTTCCCCAAGTTGCTTTCCACTCAAATCTTCTTTCCACCAGATCCAAATCCTATGAGAGAGAGTTGAGTGTTGGGGAGACTATCATTTGAAGCACAAGAGCAAGGATGTAACGCCCTCGATGCGGCTATATCTCCCACGTGTCGAAGCACGACTTAGAGGCATAACCGCATTGAAAGCAATGTCGCAAGTGAGGTAATCTTCACACAACCCAAGTAATACATAAGGGAAAGAGATACATAGTTGGCTTACAATCGCCACTTCACACAATTACATGAATAAAGCATTACATCATCCAGATACAATCAAGGTCCGACTACGGAACCAAAATAAAAGAAGAACCCCAAATGCATAAAGGTCCCCGATCGACCCCTAACCGACTCCACTATCGATCAACTAGAACGAAACAACACAAAGGGCAAGATCTTCATCGAGCTCCTCCTTGAGCTTGGTTGCGCCACCGCCGGTAACATAGGCACCGCAAACTGGTTTTGAAGTATCCGTGAGCCGCGAGGACTCAAAGAATCCCATTACCTTGGGTATCAAGACTAGCAAAGCTTAATGGGAAAGGAAGGGGGTAAAGTGGTGAGGTTGCAGCAGCGACTAAGCAATGTATGGTGGCTAACCAACGCAAATAAGAGCGAGAAGAGAACAAGCGGAACGGTCGTGAAGCTAGAAATGATCAAGAGGTGATCCTGAACACCTACTTACGTCAAACATAACCCAGAAACCGTGTTCACTTCCCGGACTCCACCGAGAAGAGACCATCACGGCTACACACACGGTTGATGCATTTTAATTCGGATCCGTGTCAAGTTATCTACAACCGACATTAAAAATTCCATCTGCCACATAACCGCGGCACGGCTCTCGAAAGTTTATACCTCGCAGGTGTCCTAACTTAGCCCATGACAAGCTCTCGCGATCAACGAAGAATAGACCTTCTCCCAGAAGACCCGATCGCCTCGAATCCCTGACATCAAGACATTTCGACAATGGTAAAACAAGACCAGAAAGCCGCCTGATGCGCCGGCAATCCCGATAGGAGCTGCACATATCTCGCTCTCGGCAACACCGATGAGACATCCCACGAGTAAAACCAGACTCTCGAGTTGCCCCGAGGGGCCCCCAGCCTACTGGTTCAACCAAAGACTTAGAAAGCAGCCGCCGGGGCTAAATAAAGATGACCCTCGGTTGGCCGACCCAAGGGAAAGGGATAGGTGGTGGTGAGGCAAATGGTAAAACCAAGGTTGGGCCTTGGACAAGTTTTATTCAAAGCGAACCGTCAGGGGGTCCCATAAATCACCCGACCGTGTTAGGAATGCAAAATCCGGGAACATAACACCGTATGACGGAAACTAGGGCGGCAAGAGGGAACAAAACACTAGGCATAAGGCCGAGCCTTCCACCCGTTACCAAATATATAGATGCATTAATAATATAAGAGATATTGTGATATCCCAACAAAACCCTGTCCACCATGGAGAAATCTTCAACTTCACCTGCAGCTAGCAACGCTATAAGAGGGGCTGAGCAGAGCGGTAACATAGCCGAACAATGGTTTGCTAGGAATGGTGTCAATGGTTAGAGGTTCATGGCAATATGGGATGGCTTGACAAACAGGTAATAGGTAGCGCAGCATAGCGAAAGAACGAGGCAGCTAGCATAGCAATGATAGTAGTGAGATCCAGGGTAACGGTCATCTTGCCTGAAATCCCGCAAGGAAGACGAACGAGTCCATGAAGAAGACGAACGGGAGTAGTCGAACGAATCCTCACAACTCTGGAACGGAACCGAAGCTAACGAAAGAAGCAAACCGGAAAGAAGCAAACAACATAGTAAACACACAAGCATAATCATGGCATGATGCGCAGACAAATATGATGCATGTCCGGTTTAATGAGGCATGGCATGGCAAAATGCAACAAACAATACTACAAGTTAAGTGGAGCTCAATATGCAACGAGTTGCATATTGACGAAACACCACATGCAATTATTTAGTTTGATCTCGTTATAAGCTACTCAACAATATTAAATGTTGTTAAACATGGCAAGGGGTGAAGCAAAAGTAAACTAACTATTTAGGCAAGTTTAAATGAGGCCGCAACAACAAACAACATTTCCGGAAAAACCTCATATGCAATCTATGGATTTTGCTACTGTTCTGCCCTAAAACATATTTTTAAGTTGTTAAACAGGAAAATAAAGTGCACCATGTTAATCTAGGCATTTTTCCACCCCATTTACATATCAAGAACATTTAAAACCGAGCTACGATTATTTAGTTATGAAATAAATCATTTTAACATGGCATTGGAGCAAATTAATGTAAACAACATTTTAAACATATTAACATGGGATGAAAGTGGCATATTGTGAAACTAGATAAAATTCTAAGCATTTTACATGTTTAAATCATTTTAATCCGATGCACGGTTAATGAGTTATTAAATGCATGAACATGAGGGGGTTTTCTGCAAAACTGCCAATCTCTCGATTAATAGCAAAATCGCAGGCGCTGAAAAAAAATACGTGGGCCGAATCTGCTGGGCCAGCAGTGCACAGGAAAGGGATCTTGAGGGGCGCTCACCCATGGGCTTGGCCCGTTTGGTGGAGGGGGCCCAAGAGGGCGGAGCTAGCTGGGCCGAGGCGAAGCCGCCCAGCGCTGCAAGGCCGTGGCCTTGGCACGGCCAACGCCGAAGGGCCTGCCCCGCCTCCCGAGCGGGACGAGGACATGGCGGCGGTAGGCTTGAATCCGCGACGGCTCGAGGCGACGGCGAGGCTCCCGAGGTCGGGACGGGTCGCAGGGCTCAGATTCGGCGGCTCCTACCGATCCGGTGAAGACGGTGCCGACGGCGAGCCGGTGGGCGAGGGTGGCGGATCCTCGGGCGTAGAGGGAGCTCGTGGAGGAGAGGAAGGAGAGAAAGGAAGGGGATGGCACGGCGTGACCGGGAGATCCGACGAGACTCCACCGACGGGTCATGGACGGCGGAGGCGGCGCCGGCAGCCTCGCACTGCCAACATGGCCGGGCGAGGGAGACGGCCCCGCCCGATCCCGACGAGGGAGATGCGAGGCGGCGGGAGCGAGCGCCGGGCACGGCTGGGAGGCGCGGGCTGGCGGGGCCTGCTTCGCCCGGGCGGGGGCATGGATGGGCCTGCAAGCGCTGGGAGAACAGGGGACGGGCTGTGCCACATGGCGGCTCTGCGGTTTGTCATGCGGAGGTCATGGGCGACGGCCGGCAATGGGCGCTGCCAAGTGGCGCGGGTGAGGTGGAGGGCGCCGGAAAACAGGGAGGAGGTGGAAGGCGGCGCGGAAAAAAGAGGAGGAGGGGGGTAGGACAACTAGATTTGGAAGGAGGGGGAGTTTAAATAGGAAAGGGGGGCTAGGGTTTAGACTCTAGGGGGTTTTGGAGCGTTTCAGGGCCTCAGATCGACATCGGATGACTCCGGATTGAGGGAAAGTGTAGGAGGGCTAGACGGGCTGTGAAGAGAGGCCTCGAGCTGAGAGGAGAGAAGAGAAGAGAGGCCCGGCAACAGTTTCCGAATATCGAAAACGTCTGACGCTAGACCGACTATATCGCGTTATATATTTAACGGCTAAGGCTAAACGAACTCCGAATGCGATTTAAACTTGGCAAAGCGCCTGTCTACACTATAATAAGACCGCATGACAAGTTGCAACCCATTCCGAGAACATTTTATGCCACTTATAAAATAATATTTCGGAGGTAAGCATGGCGCAGGCGGTGTGGTCGGCTCTCGACGGACAATGAGAGTACCGCGAACATTTAACGGATGCAAGTTTTGAAAACATGCGGATCAAATGCGATGATGACATGAGATGAGATGCATAACAAGAACAAAATGCAAAACAAACGACAAAAACCCAACCACGAAGGAAGTATCATATAGCATCTCCTGAAAAGGCAAGAGTTGGAGTTACGAATATGGAAAGTTGTATCCGAGGCGTTACAACACTCCACCACTACGAGAGGATCTCGTCCCGAGATCTAGGATGGCACCGGAGGGAAAAGGAGGAGGAAGATAAGAGGTAAACTAAGTTGCTTCTTTGACGAACGAGTGAAACCACGAACCTTGAGAGGTTGAGCAATTTAAAAGAAAGAGAACAACGAAGATGAACATAGTTGAAAACACTCCGTTAGAAAAGAGGAACACGGAGTATTACGAGAATTTGAAGGTTGCAAAGACATGAATCAAGAGTTTAATGGACAAGATAGAATTTGAAACCACTCCGGTTAAAACAAGATGAGAGAGGAAGAATTTGGGCAGCACTCCGGTTAAAAGAAGAAGGAAAACTTGACCAAACGGGAAGAACTTGGAAAGAGGACATGACACTCCGGTTAAATGGCTAAGCATGAAAAGAACACGATCCTCACGAATCGAGATGGTGAGTGAAAAGAGCAACATCACAATGCCTCCGGAAGAAAGAATAGAAGATAGGTCATTGGAATAACAGAATGGAGAAGAAAATGCAAACTTCTGTCACCAACGGAAACAAATGATTGGATTGATATCAACAAGGAGACGAGAAACTTATTTCACCTAAGGACAAATGAAGAACTTGGGTCATTTATAAGCAAATAAAAATTTTTTTTAACCCAAATTTGGAACTTTTCCCCTTTTTAAAAAATTTTTTTAAAAAATTCCCAAAAAAATTTTTAAAAAAAATTTTTAAAATTAAAAAAAAAATTTTTGGGTTTTTGGGGGGGAAAAAATTTTTTTTTAAAAAAACCCCCAAAACTTTTTTAAAAAATTTCCCCCCCCGGAAAAACCCAAATTAAAAAAAGGGGCCCTTGGGACCCAAAAACCCCCCCCCCTTTAAATGGAAAGGGAACGCCGGGGAAAAAAAGGGGGGGGCCCTTTGGGGAAAAGGGGGGGAAAAGGGAAAAAAAGGGGGGAAATTTTTTTGGGTTTTTTCCCCCCCCCGGGGAAAAGGGGTTTTTTCCCCCAAGGCCCCCCCCCCCCCCGGGGGGGGGGGGGAAAAAAAAGGGAAAAACCAAAAAAAAACGGGCCAAAAAAAAAAAACCCCTTTTTTAAAAAAAAAAAAAAAGGGGGGGGGAAAAAAAAGGGGAAAAAGGGGAATTTTTAAAAGGGGGGGAAAAAGGGGGGGGGGGGGTTCCCCAAAAAAGGGCCCCCCCCGGGGGGGAAAAGGAAATTTTTTTAAAAAAAATTAAAAGGGGGTTTTTTTGGGTAAAAGGGAAAAAAAAGGGTTTTTTTAAAATGGGGGAAACTAACCCAACCCCCGGTTTTTTTTTGGGGCCCCCCCCAAAAAAAGGGGGAAAAAAGGATTTTGGGAAGGGGGAAAAAAAAAAAAAAAAAAAGGGAAAGGGGGGAAAAAGGCCCCAAAAAAAAGGAAATTTGGGGGGGAAAAAAAAAAAAATTTTTTTTTTTTTTAAAAAATTTTTTAAAAAAAAGGGGAATTTTTAAAGATTAACCTGGGTTTCCCCGGGGGAAAAATTTTTAACCCAATTTTGGGGGGAAAATTAAAAGGGGAAAAAGGGCCCCCTTTTCCCCTTTTTTTTAAAAAAGGAAAGGGGGGGGGGGAAAGGGAGGGAAAAAAAAATTTAAAAAATTAAAAAGGGTTTTAAAAAAAAAAAAAAAACAATTTAAAAAAAAAAAATTTTTTAAAAAAAATTTTTAAAAAAAAATTTTTTTAAAAATTTTTCCCGGTTTTTAAAAGGGAAAAAAATTTAAAACCCAAAAATTTTAAAAATTTTTTTCCCAAAAAAAGGGAAAAATTTTTGGGTAAAAATTCCTTTAAAAAAAAAAAAAGGGGGCCCCCCTTTTTTTCCCTTAAGGGGTTTGGGGTTTAGCCCTTAATTTTTTTTTTCCCCCCCCCGGGGTTTTTCCCTTTAAAATTTTTTTTTTAAAAAAATTTTTTTTCCCCCGGAAAAAACCCATTTTTTTTTTTTTTTTGGGGGGCCCCCCAAAAAAGGGAAAAAACCAAGGGGAAAAAAAAAAATTTTTTAAAAACCCTTTTTAAAGGGTTTTAAAAATTTTGAAAGGGGGGAAAAAAACCCCTTTTTCCCCAACCAAAATGGGGTTTTTTAAAAAATTTAAAAAAATTTTTTTTGGGTTTTAAAAAAAATTTTTAAAGGGAACCCAAAAAAATGGGAAAAAATTCCCCCAAAACCAAAAAAAAAAAAAAAAAAATTTTTTAAAAAATTTTCTTTCCAAAAAATTTAAAAATTTTAAAAAAAAAGGGAAAAAAACCCGGGGAAATTTTGGGGGAAAAAAATTTGGGTTTTCCCCAAAAAAGGTTTCCCTTTTGGGCCAAAAAAATTTTTTTAAAAAAAAGGGGGAAAATTTTCCAAAAATTTTCCCCTCTTTCCCGGGAAAAATTCCAACCCTTTTTTTTTGGAAGGGGGGTTTTTTAACCTTTGGGGTTTTTTTTTTAAAAAAAAAACCCGGGGGGGGGAAAAAAAAAAAGAAAAAAATTTGAAAAAAAAAAAAAAAGCCAAAGGAAAAAAAAATTTAAACCCCAAAAAAAAAAAAAGGTTTTTCCCCTTTTTAAAAGGTTTTTAAAAATTTTTAAAATTTTTTAAAATTAAAAACCCCTTTTTTTTTTTGGGAACCCCAAAAATTTTGGAAAAGGGCCCCAAAAAAAGGGGAAAAAGGGGAAAAAAGGAAAAAAAAAAAAAGGGAAAAAAAAAATTTTCCCAAAAAAAAAACCCAAAAAAAAATTTTCCCTTTTTTTTTTAAATTTCCCCCCCCCAAAAAAATTAAACCCAAAAGGGCCCAAAAAATTTTTTTTCCCAAAATTAAAAAATTTTTTTTTTTAAAAAATTTTTTCCCTTCCAATTTTAAAAAAATTTTTTTTCCCCCGGTTTTTAAGGGGCCCTTTTTAATTTTTTTTTTTTTTTTTTTTGGGGGGAAAAAGGGGGGGGGGAAAAAAAAATTTTTTGGGGAAGAAAAAGGAAAAAAAAAAAAAATTTTAAAAAAAAAAAATTTTTAAAGGGGGTTTGGGGGGGGGAAAAAGGAAACCCCCAAAAAAGGAAACCCCCCCCCCCAAAAAAAAAATTTTTCTTTTAAAAAAAAAAAACCCCCCAAAACCCGGGAAAACCCCTTTTTAAAAAGGAAGGAAGGAAAAAGGTTTTTTAAAAAAAAAAAATTTGGTTTAAAAAAGGGGGGGGAAAAAAAGGAAAACCCGGGAAAATTTCCCTTTTTTTAAAAGGGGAAACCTTTTCCCCTTTTTAAATTTTTGGGGAAAATTTCCCCAAAATTTTTTTTTTTTTCCCCCCCTTTAAAGGGGAAAAGGGGGTTTTTTCCCTTTTTCCCAATTTAAAATTTTAAAAAACCCCCCTTTTTTTGGGAAAAAACCCCCAAGGGAAAATTTTTTGGGGGAAAAAATTTTTTAAAGGGGGTTTTTTTTTTTTAAAAAAAAAAAATTTTTTTTCCCCCAAAAAAAATTTTTTTTGTTTTAACCCCCTTTTTCCAAACCCAAAATTTTTCCAAAATTTTTTTTCCCCCCAAAAATTTTTAAAAGGGGAAAAGGGGGAAAAAAAAAAATTGGGGGAAAAAATTGGGAAATTTTCCCAAAAAAAAAAAAAACCCCGGGGTTTTTTTTTAAAAAATTTTTTAAATTTTGGGCAAATTTCCCCCCGTTAAAAAAAAGGGGGGCCCCTTTTTTCCCCCCAAAAAAAAAAATTTTTCAACCCCCCTTTACCCCCCCTTTTTTTAAAATTTTTTTTTTTCCCCCCGGGGAAAGGAAAAAATTTTTTTAAAAAAAAAATTTTTTAAAGGGAAGGGGGAAATTTAAAAAAAAAAAAAAAAGGGGGTTTAAAAAAAAATTTTTTTTGGGGGGGGGGGGCCCCCCTTTTAAAAAGGGAAAAATTTTTCCCCCGGGGGTTTTTGGGTTGGGGCCCCCCCCTTTAACCCGGTTTTTTGGGGGGCCCCCCAAAAGGTGGGAAAGAAAGGGTTTTGGGGGAAAAATTTTTTTTTTAAAAAGGGGGGGGAAAAAAGGGCAAGGGAAAAGGTGGGGCCCCAAAAAAGGGGGGGTTTTTTTTTTTAAAAAACCAATTTTTTTTTTAAAAAACCTTTTTAAAAATTTGGGTTTTTGGGCCCCTTGGAAAGTGGGTTTTTGGGGGGGGTTTTTTTTCAAAAAAAAATTTAAAAAAAATTTAAAAACCCCCCGGGGGAAATTTTAAACCCTTTTTTTTCCCCTTTCCCCCGGGTTTTTTTAAAAAAATTTTTAATTTTTCCCCCCCAAAAATTTAAACCCAAACCCAAAAAGGGTTCCCAATTTCCCTTTTTTTTAAAAAGGGGAAAAATTTAAAAAAAAAAAAAAAAAACCCCCCCAATTTTTTTTTTTGGGGGGAAGGTTTTTTAAAAAAAAGGGGGAAAAAAAAAAAAAAAGGAAATTTGGTTTCCGGGAAAAAAATTTTTGGGGTTTTTTTAAAAAACCCAAAAACCCCTTAAAATTTTTTTTTGGGGAAAATTTTTTTTAAAAAAATTTTTTAAAAAATTTTTTAAAAAAAAAAAATTTTAAAAAAAAATTTTTTTGGGGGTTTTTCCCCCTTTTTTCCCAAAAAAAAATTTTTTTCTCCCAAAGGAACCCCCAACCACTGGCCCCCAAAGGGGAAAAAGGGGGCCCAAAATTTTTTGGGGCCCCCAAAAAAAAAAAAAATTAAATTTAAAAATTTTTCCCCAAACCCCCCCAAAAAAAAAAAAAGGGGGGGGGGGGGTTTTTTTTTTGGGCCCAAATTTTTAAAAAAAACCCCCCCCCCGGGGGGGGGGGCCCCCCCCCCCAAATTTTTTTTTTTTAAAAAACCCCCAATTCCCAAATTTTTTTTAAAAAAATTTTTTAAAAAAACCAAAAAAAATTTTTTCCCCCCGGGGGGGTTTTTCTTAAAAAATTTTTTCCCCCAAAATTTTGGGTTTTTTTTGGGTTTTTTTAAAAAATGGAAAAAAAAAAAAACCCTCAAACCAAAAAAAGGGGAAAAAAGCCCTTAAAAACCCAAAAAAAAAATTTCCCCCCCCCCCGGGGGGGAATTTTTGGGTTTCTTCCCTTTAAAAAAAATTGGGAAAAAAAAACCCCCCTTTTCCCCCCAAAAAAACCCTTTTGAATTTCCCAAAAAAAAAAAAAACCCCCCCAAAAAATTTGGGGGGCCCCCCTTTTTAAAAAAAAAAACCCAAAAAAAAAAAAATTTTTGGGTTTTTAACCCCCTTTTCCTTTTAAAAATTTTATCCCTTTTTTTTCCTAAAAGGGGGGGGTTTTTTTTTCCCCCCCCCCCCCCCGGGTTTTTTCCCCCGGGTTTTTTGGGTTTTTTTTTTTGGGGGGGAAATCCCCGGAAAGGGTTTCCCGGGGCCCCCGGGGGGGGAAGGAAAAAAAGGTTGGGTTTTTCCCCCTTTTGGGGGAAAAAAAAAATTTTAAAAAAATTTTTCCCCGGGGGGGAAAAAAATTTAAACCCAAAAGGAAATTTGGGGAAAAAGGGGGGTTTTCCCAAACCCGGAAAATTGGCCCCCGGGGGGGTTTTTTTAAAAAAAATTTTTGGTTTTTTTAAAGGGGTTTTTTAATTTTGGGAACTTTTTTTTTCCCAAAAATTTTTTGGGGGGGGGGGCCGGGGCCGGGTTTCCCTTTTTTTCCCCCCCAAAATCCCCTTTTTTTTAAAAAAGGGAAAAAGGCCCCTTGGGAAAGGGAAAAAACAAAAAAGGGGGAAACCCTTTTTCCCCCGGGAAACCCCCCAAAAAAACCGGGGTTTTTTGGGGGTTTTCCTTTTTTTTTAAAAGGGCCCCCTTCCAAGTTAGGGAAAATTTTTAAAAAATTTTTTTTAAAAGGGGGAAAAAAATTTCCCCTTTTTAAAAATTTTTTTAAAATTCCCAAAAAAACCCCCAAAAAATTTTTGGCCTTGGGGTTTTTTCCCCCCCCCCCCTTTTTGGGGGGTTTTTTTTGGGGCCCGGGGGGAAAAAAAAAAAAAAAAATTTTTAAAAAAATTTTTAATTTTTCCCCCCTCCCGTTTGGCCGGGGTTTTGGGGGAAGGGGGGGCCCAAGGGTTGGGGGAAAATTTGGCCCAAAATTTTTTAAAAAAACCCCCCTTCTTTTCCCCCTTTTTTGGGGGGCCAAAAAAAAAATTTTTTTCTTCGAATCACCGAGGTCTTCTAGGTTGAGTGGGTTTTCCTCCTCATGACCGGCATGAGGTTGCTCGTCGGTGCCGTGGTCCTTGAGGTTGTCCGCTCTATCAGAAGTGTCGTTCTCTCTGGTGTCTGTATTTCTTGCATGGCTTCGGTGTGCCTTGGAGCGGCAGCGTTGTCTGTGGTGCGTTGATAACCCACAAGTGTAGGGGATCGCAACATCTTTCGAGGGTAAAGTATTCAACCCAAATTTATTGATTTGACACAAGGGGAGCCAAAGAATATTATTGAGTATTAGCAGTTGAGTTGTCAATTCAACCACACCTGGATAACTTAATATCTGCAGCAAGGTATTTAGTAGCAAAGTAGTATGATAATAAAGGTAATGGTAGCAAAAGTAATGTTTTTGGGTTTTGTAGTGATTGTAACAATAGCAACGGAAAAGTAAATAAGCGAAGAACAATATGTGAAAAGCTCATAGGCAATGGATCAGTGATGGATAATTATGCCAGATGCGATTCCTCATGTAATAGCTATAACATAGGGTGACACAGAACTAGCTCCAATTCATCAATGTAATGTAGGCATATATTCCGTATATAGTCATACGTGCTTATGGAAAATAACTTGCATGACATGTTTTGTCCTACCCTCTCGTGGCAGCGGGGTCCTAACGGAAACTAAGGGATATTAAGGCCTCCTTTTAATAGAGAACCGGAACAAAGCATTAGCACATAGTGAATACATGAACTCCTCAAACTATGGTCATCACTGAGAAGTATCCCGATTATTGTCACTTTGGGGTTGTCGGATCATAACACATAATAGGTGACTATAGACTTGCAATATAGGATCAAGAACACACACATATTCATGAAAACATAATAGGTTCAGATCTGAAATCATGGCACTCGGGCCCTAGTGACAAGCATTAAGCATAGCAAAGTCATATCAACATCAATCTCAGAACATAGGGGATACTAGGGATCAAACCCTAACAAAACTAACTTGATTACATGGTAAATCTCATCCAATCCATCACCGTCTAGCAAGCCTACGATGGAATTACTCACGCTCGGCGGTGAGCATCATGAAATTGGTGATGGAGGATGGTTGATGATGACAACAGCGACGAATCCCCTCTCCTGAGCCCCGAACTAACTCCAGATCAGCCTCCCGAGAGAGATTAGGGCTTGGCGGCGGCTCCGGTCGTGAAAACGCGATGAAACTTTCTCTCGATTTTTTTCTCCCCGAACGCTAATATATGGAGTTGGAGTTGAGGTCGGTGGAGGTCCAGGGGCCCACGAGACAGGGGCGCCTGGGGAGGGCGCGCCCACCCTCGTGGATGTGGTGTGGGCCCCGGTCTTGATTCTTTCGCCAGTATTTTTTATATTTTCCAAAAAGTGCCTCTGTGGGTTTTTAGGACATTCCAAGAACTTTTCTTTTCTACACATAAAACAACATCATGGCAGTTCTGCTGAAAATAGCGTCAGTCCGGGTTAGTTTCATTCAAATCATGCAAGTAAGAGTCCAAAACAAGGGCAAAAGTGTTTGGAAAAATAGATACGTTGGAGACATATCAACTCCCCCAAGCTTAAACCTTTGCTTGTCCTCAAGTAATTTAGTTGATAGACTGAAAGTGATAAAGAAAAACTTTTTCAAACTCTGTTTGCTCTTGTTGTTGTAAACATGCAAATCCATCATTCAGGTTTTAGCAAATATTATGAACTAACCATACTCACAATAACACCCAGGTCTCACAATTACTCATATCAATAGCATAATCAGCTAGCGATCCATAATAATAAAACTCGGATGACAACACTTTCTCAAAACAATCATGATATGATATAACAAAATGGTATCTCGCTAGCCCTTTCTGAGACCGCAAAACATAAATGCAGAGCACCTTTAAAGATCAAGGACAGACTAAACGTTGTAATTCATGGTAAAAAAGATCCAGTCAAGTCATACCCAATATAAACCAATAATAATGAATGCAAATGACAAGCAGTTTCAAATGGGTGCTTTTTAATAAGAAGGGTGATGACTCAACATAAAAGTAAATAGATAGGCCCATCGCAGAGGGAAGCAGAGATTTGTAGAGGTGCCAGAGCTCGATTTTAAAATAGAGATTGAATAACATTTTGAGCGGCATACTTTTGCTGTCAACGCAACAACTATGAGATGGTTGTATCTTCCATACTACATGCATTATAGGCAGTTCCCAAACAGAATGGTAAAGGTTTATACTCCCCCAACCACCAACAAGCATCAATCCATGGCTTGCTCGAAACAACGAGTGCCTCCAACTAACAACAAACCTGGGGGAGTTTTGTTTAATTATTTTGATTTGCTTTGATCTTTTTGGATCATGGGACTGGGAATCCAGGTTACCGGCCCTTTCTCGTGAATGAGGAGCGGAGTCCACTCCTCTTGAGAATAACCCACCTAGCATGGAAGATATAGACAACCCTAGTTGAAACATGAGCTGCTCGAGCATACAAAACCGAGTTTCATTTGAAGGTTTGGAGTTTGGCACATACAAACTTACTTGGAACGGCAGGAAAATACCGCATATAGGAAGGTATAGTGGACTCATATGGAACTACTTTGGGGTTTAAGGAGTTTGGATGCACAAGCAGTATTATTCCCGCTTAGTACATGTGAAGGCTAGCAAAAGACTGGGAAGCGACACTACAAAAAAAAAAGACACATCCGTGACATTTTGGGCCAAACGAAATTTTTTTCTGTCATACATATGACACTTCTATGATGATAATTGTGACAAAACCCGGTATCATCATAGATGTGGTGGGCTCCTACTTCTATGACAAAAAATCATGATAAAAATGGGCTTTTCGCCTGGCGGGCCAAGACGCAGCTGCATGACATTCTTTGGGCCGCCCATGACGGAAAAACCGTGGTAGAAGCGAGGGGAGGAAAATTTTGGGAGTTGCCGGTTACGGTGGGAGGTCGGGGCGAGCGATGCACGCTTTCTCGTATGTACGCTGCTGTGTGCGTAGGCGTTAGCTCTAATCAAGCCGAGTGAGGCGTTGGGCTCTAATCGAACCCGAAGCGTTGCACCGCAGTTACGCGCTATCGAACTCCGAGCGTCGATCGATGGCTGTTAATCAACCTCGATGGAGCGATTCTTTGCTACCGCCGCTAACTAAAGCCGATCGATTGATGAACAAAGGAGCGCTATGGGGGGGTTGATGAACAAGGAGCGGTGGCGCTGCCTCCGATGAACAGAACCCGTGGTGTGGAGGGCTGGATGAATAGTAGATGGTGGAGTGGTGGCCGTGGAGGGGTGGTTGAACAGGACCCCATGGTGTGGAGGGCTGGATGAACAGTAGACGGTGGAGGGGTGCCCGTGGAGGGATGGTTGAACAGGACCCCGTGGTGTGGAGGGCTGGATGAACAGTAGACGGTGGAGGGGTGCCCGTGGAGGGGTGGTTGAACAGTAACCGGTGGAGTAGCGCGCGGTGGAGGCTAGATGAACAGGAGCCCGTGGAGGCTGGAGGAGGTCGATGGTAGCCCGTGGAGGCTGGAGGAGGTCGACGGTGGAGATGAACAGTATCCCGTGGAGTCCCGTTTTGTGGTACGCCACACCCTCCCCCGCTTGGACCGTGGCGCCCAACACAAGTCCGCTTTTGTCCTTTTGCGTACGCCGCACTCCTCCCGATCAACAGACCCCTGCTTCGTCTGTAGGAGGTCCGCTTCTCCGCTTTTGCGGCACGCCACACCCTCCCGATCAACAGACCCCGCTTCGACCGTAGGAGGTCCGTTTCATCCATTTTGCGGCACGCCACACCCTCCCGATCAACAAGACCCCATTTCACCATAGGAGGTCCGCTTCTCCGCTTCGCATGACGCCAGCCTCGCTTCCATCGCCGCTCCGGCCCAAGTCGGTTGGCTCGCACGCTGCCTGCTGTTTCCCGGCGAACACGACGCATTCCGCTGCCTCCCCATGAACACGACGCATTCCGCTGCTTCCCCATGAACACGAGGCATTCCGCTGCTTCCCCATGAACACGACGCATTCCGCTGCCTCCCGTGAACACGACGCATTCCGCTGCTCCCCATGAACACGAGCCTCACCGTGCGTATGCGCGATTAGGCGTCGAGACCCTGCCAGATGTACACATACGTGGTCAGATTTTCTTTCTTGCATCCTCGCCGCCAGACGACATGTACATGCTACATGCACGCCTACTACGACACGCAGCGCCTCTACAACGACTCAAGATGTACGCACATCGTCACACCGTGAATGACAACGCTACATACGCTTCACCGGTGGGTCCCGATCGCCGTGCACTTCCTTGCGCGCAAAGATGTAGCTGGTGGGTCCCAAGACTCGTGGGGCGAATCGTTTTTTTTTCGGACGCACTTCCTTGCGTGGGAAGATGTAGCTGGTGGGTCCCAGTAGTCAGGGGGGCAAATCGTTATTTTTTTTGCCCGGACGCACTTCCTTTCGAGCGAAGGTGTAGCTGGTGGGTCCTAGCAGTCAAGGGGGAAACATTTTTTCGTGAAATTTGGTGGCCCGTCCTGTGGGTCCCCACTGTCAGGTGGAGGAATAATTATTTTGCGTGTAATACAGCGGCACTTCCTTGCCGCGCGTCAGGACCCACCTGTCGACCTTCCACGCATACCACGCCCAATAGAAGCCGTTCCTTGACCACGTTTACCACGCCGCGCCGAGAGCACCAGGGCGGTGGATGACGGCAAGGCCTAGGAAGGGGACGACGCGGAGCCGGGGAAGACGCGGCAGTGGATGCCCATGCGTAGAGGAGTACGAGGGTTCAATGGTTCACTATGGTATGAGGCTGCCGTTGCCGCAGAATAACTGGGGGTGTGGGTGAGTAGAGGGATGGCCTGGCCAGCGGTGGGAGTAGTAGGGGCGGTGAGGCCTCCGCCGTGTTGCAGCCGACCACGGGAGGCAGGAGCACGAGGCACGACCGACGCTGGTTTGGGCGGCTGGAGCAAGAAGACCAGAGGTTGAAGAAGCACTACGGTCGTTGGATGGACATCGTACGGTCACTGGAGCTAGAATCGTGCATATTGACTAAGTTGACAAAGCCCTCCGTCCCCGTCAACTTAGTAGGCCCACAAGACATCCTGCTACTATACTGGGTCCCAGCTAATAGGGGGAGTATTCATTTTTTTGTGCGTAATAAGGAGGCACTTCCTTGCGTGCGAAGATATAGCTGGTGGGTCCGAGCCGTCAGCGGCGATAACGTTTTTTTCCCGAAATACTGAGGCCCTTTCGGTGGGTCCCTAATGTCAGGTGGACGAATCATTATTTTGCGCGTAATAAGGATGCTTTTCCTTGCGTGCGGCTGTGGACCCAGATGTCGGCCTCTCCACGTACAGTCCACTTCAGATGCATGTCGGTCATCGACCACGCCGACCAAGCCACGAGAGAGCACCATGGCGGTGGATTTACGACGAGCCCTAGGAAGGATCGACACGGAGGCGTGGAAGACTCAGCAGCTTGTTTCCCACACGAAGGGGAGTACGATCGACGAGGGTTTATCGTTCGCCCGCCGTCACGGAGAATAACAGCAGTGGGTGAGTAGAGGGATGGCTAGGCCAACGATGGGAGTACGGTGGGCGGTGAGGTTCTGCACAAGCAAGACACCTGCCAGGAGGAGGGAGCAGCAGTCCTGGCCGGCGCTTGTTTGAGCGGCTGGAGCAGGAAGAGAAGAGATTGAAGAAGCACGACGGCCGTTGGATGGCCATCCAACAGTCACTGCTTGTGCGTCAACCTTTTTTTTAGGAAAGCCTCAAATCCGTGGAAAACAGCATACAGCCCATCTGCCATTAATTTACAGCCCATTTGCTAATTATTAAGGTGTTTTTTGGAGCCCATATTCTTTTTGTTAGCATTACAACCCATATTGTGGACACAGTTAAAAAATTATACGAAATTTAGCATATTTCGGTGCGGTCCGAACTGTTTTTAATCCCGAAATTTCGACTCACATTCAAATTGATTTTAAAAATAAATGTATATCAATATAAAATCCAACAAATTCTCCATGCATAAAAATTAATGTAATTTAAAATCTCGAAATAAAAAAAGATATTTGAAACTAATTGCCGCTTTGATGTGTTTTAAAAATGTATAGCCCATTTATCATTACTGATGGGCCATTTTCTCGGCCAGCCGAATGAAAGCTCTCCTCATCTTGAAAGATTTGCAGCCCAACAGGCCTGACAAAGCGACTTACTTGGCAAATCACAAAAAAAACTAGGCTGTGGCCGTGGACCCAGCTGTCACCCTCTCCACATACAAGATTCTTCCGATGGAAGTCGCCTCGACCACGCTGACCACGCCATGGAGAGCACCACGGCGGTGGACGACGGCAAGGCCTAGGAAGGGACAACACGGAGCCGGGAAGACACGGCAAGGGAAGCCCGCGAGAGGAGTACGAGGGTTCTTGGTTCGGCTGCGTGTGAGGCTGCCATCGCCGCACGGCCCGCCAGCAAGTGGGAATAGTAGGGGCGGTGAGTCCTCCGCGGCAGCACAGCCGGCCACGGGAGGCAGGAGCATGAGGCACGACCGGCGCTGCTTTGGGCGGCTGGAGCAAGAAGACCTGAGGTTGAAGAAGCACTACGGTCGTTGGCTGGACATCGTACGGCCACTGGAGCTAGAATCGTTCATATTGACTAAGTTGACAAAGCCCTTCGTCCCCATCAACTTAGTAGGCCCACAAGTCAGCCTCCCACCAAGGTGGGTCCCAGCTAGCAGGGGGAGTATCCATTTTTTTTGTGCGTAATAAGGAGGCACTTCCGGTGGGTTCGAGCCGACAATGGGGCGTTTTTTGCGAAATATGGTGGCCCGTCAAGTGGGTCCCAGCAATGTGGGCAAACGTTTTTTCACAAAATACGGTGGCCCGCCCAAAGGGTCCTCGCCGCCGCTTAGAGGAATCATTATTTTCCGCGAATAAGGAGGCACTTACTTGTCGTGGCCATGGACCCAGCTTAGACTCTCCACGACAAAGATACTTCCGATGGAAGTCGCTCGACCACGCTGACCTCGCCGCATTCCGCTGCATGCATGCGCCCATGGTCGTGGTGCGCCCCCACCGCCGCCTTCACGCATGTCATCTTCCGATGACTCTCGGTTGTCGACCATGTTGACCACACTGCGTCGAAGCGCACCTGATCGAAACGACCCGAGATGGGGAAGACGGGCAAAGGAGTCGCAGATGGAGAGGAGGGAAACTTCATCGTTCGGTGCGCGGCAAAGACATCCGCGGTGCCTCCCACGGAGACAGGAGCAAGAACAGAGGTTGAAGAAGGAGCACGGCTGTTGGATTAACATCCAACGGTCCAAATTGCTACAATCATTTGTTGATTAAGTTGACAAAGCCGCGCGACATCGCCCGCTTAGTAGGCCCACAAGTCACCACCAACCGACGGGTCCCACCGTCAACGGATGAATAATTTTTTCGCAAAACAAGGAGGCACTTCCTTCCGTGCGAAGATACAGCCAAAGGGTCCCACCGTCGTGGAGGAAACATTTTATCAACTTAATAAGGAGGAACTTTCCTTGCGTGCGACCATGGACCTCGTGGGTCCCAGCCGTCGTTTCTCCACGCATGATCCTCTTCCGATGACTCTCGCTTGTCGACCACGCTGCACCAAACACAAATGAGCCGGTGGACGACGGCGAGGCCCCTGACGGGAACGACTCGGAGATGGGAAAACGCGTAGTGGATTCATGGATTGAGAGGAGGAGAAGGGTTATAATCGGTTCTGCTGCAATTCATATCAAACTCAGTTCACAGACACGCTCATATTCATAGCCAACATTCACTATCAACAACTCAAAAGATTCATATATACACAAGCTCAAAGATATCTATGCATCCAAATGATTGATAGATCACACGACAATATTCATACATAATTCACAAAAGATTCAGATATACACATGTTCAAGATGTTTATGCATCCAAATGATTGAGATCACAGCCAATATGATCCATGGACGAACTTTAATTACCTAGGGTACAGACTGGTAAATGGTGTTCAATCAGAGGTACTTCTTGCTAAAATTAGTTCTTGTACGAGGAAACTTTCGAGTACATAAGAGGCAGCACAAACAATCTGAACTTTGCTTATAGGTTTATCCTCAAATAGTGGCCTTGTGCCGACGGAGGTTTGAGCAACTTGGCCACTACTTTCATCCAACTAGTTTATCGCTCATCTTGGTCCCAGATCTCGCCAAAATTCTACATTGCGCATTTAGAAAGGAGGCGGTTGAGAAAATGAACCACCCAAATTTTTGTGCGCTTCAACCAAATGGAGCATCCTTGGCGTGCAGACTGACTAAGTCCCAGATGAATATACGCATCAACCAACTTGTCTGGAATCTTTAGACTCCATGCCATATAGTTCGCTACCATATGTGCTGACAACCAAAAGGCACAAGTTGGGACCAAAGACTGGACTGCGTTTTTCTGGGCTATGCACTAAGCAATATTTTTGGCGTTCACTCTCCTAATACTAGTTTGACAATTGGTTGACGCCGGTTGATACTCGAATGAATATAGGCACTTCTTGTCAACATCGATGCTTGTCTGAGTGAACTTTGGAGTACATAGCAGCAGCATAAGTACCTGTCCATCTGATCATTTTGTGCAGTTCTACTGAAATCACCCGATGTAATGATTTGCTCATGCGAGTTCAGCTCCAAATTACTCCTTTATGAAATCGGCAAACAAGAGCACAATACCAAATTACCAATACATATGACAGCACAATAATCAGATAAAGACCAAGACCAACCTGTGTGAGGTAGCATATCAATTACTATTTCCTTTACCGAAGCCGAGATAAGCCAAGGATCGACAAAGAAAGGAAGAAAGCAAGCGGAGATTAGCGATCGACAGAAAGGACGGAAGCTGCCGAGGCAATGAAGCAACCAAAGTTTGTGTGCGCCCACCAAAATCGAGCATCCTGTGCTTGCACATATATTGAGAGAGTGAGATTACTGTAATAGTGGAACTAGTTGATGAAACATACACTAACAAATAGAAGCACCCTCATTATCTTAATGGGTAAAGTTAGCAACATAATTGTCTTGCTTAAAGAGAGGTATTAGTTTATTTAATCAGTGCCAATTAGCTCAACTCAACACTCAAAGCATTGCCATTTATCATAGGCTGCAAAACCTAAAAGTGCAAAGATAAAGGAGTTTCTCATGATAGTAGCACGATACAAATAGAGATGACAGCAAACTAATATTGATGAAGCCTTAGGCCCGTACCAACCTGAGAAAAAAAGCTTATTCATGTAGTCCCATAAGAGATGATAAAGCACTCATTGGAATCACACAATAGTATATATTTTTGTGCACTTCAAATGTATGGTTGAAATCACTCTTGTTTACCAGTGCTGAGATTATATCGAAGATTATCTAGAACTTCCAGCAGAGTTAAAGCACTGGCTGGGATACAGTTCATTGTATTGTCTTGTGTAGTTCCACTAAAATGTATGATTGGCACAACATGATCCCTGTTTGCACAAGTAGGAACAAGGTGAAACCTTGATTAGCTTAGTGAGAAAGGATAGGAAGACATTAGCATATTACTCAAACAGTAGCATCAAATTCATGATGGACAATACGCAAAACATTGCCTCATTGAACCAATGGCAATAAATTGACATGCAAAACAATAGCACTATTATGTCATGACACTAATAATATTCCTCCCCGCTCCACCACATGATTCACCTCCATAGACAAACATTCACATATACGTGATTCAAAGATAGGGTCCTACTAAAGATTTGTTTAACTCCAACAGAAAATTAGGCAAGAATAAATTAGTGGTACTTAAGTGCTCCTAATTAATTAAGTGAGACAGCAGAAGTGGAAGGGCTCCTCGGAGGATCGCCTCACATGTAAGGTAGTCGCTGTCGAGCCCTTGAATAGCCTCGATCGAGGCCTTTGGCTTCAAAGAAGATCGCCTTTGGCACTGCTTATTCTTCTTCTTCTTCCTCTTCATGCTATGTTTCTTTTCTCCTCACCAGCCAGAAACCAAGTACATGATTGGCCTTCTAATTCAGAATTGGTTTTGTCATGAGGGAGTACAAGTGTACTAGTAAAAAACAGCATTATTTTCTCATGGCAATGGAAAATAGAGATGAACACATGCATTAAATATCATTCTTACCTAAAGGAAGGTTATGGCGCCAATATGGATGATGAGGATTGGAACACAGATCTCCCTTTGTGCAGTTCCACCAAAATGAACCAACTGCTCCATCCGACATTCCAGCTTAAATAGCACAAAAGTCACTTTTTTAAGAAGAGTTTTGTGCAAAGGCACCAAAAGGTCACAACAAAGAACTGTGTGAATTGATATCCTCGCTTGCACAAAAGGCACAGAGGAAACAAATGAGTCTCAAACAATTACAGTAAAAACATTTGGCTAAACTTGTCGAGTCTCAAACAATTACAGAAAAAATAGTGGCATGGCTTCATTTTTACCAGTGGACATTATATTAAGAACAACTAAGGCTGCATTTGATTCACAGGTGTTTGGTGCAGATTTTCGAGGAACACAATTCCATCAGATTCTTTTCCTTCCAACCGCTCGAACACGGAAAGGTGAATGGTGTTTCATAGGAAAGCTGGTCCGTAGTACCGATTCCATCGGATTAGAAACATCCACGCTATTGCTCATTTTTTGGGCGGAAGCCCGAGGCAAAGCGCCGCTACCATGCGTTAGACAAAGTTGTGTGTTGTGTTTGCCGGAATAAAAAATCAACCTATGTGTGGTACGTGAGGTGAGGACAAGAGTAGTCATCGGCAGCTGAATAAACAAATAGCATCTCATACCGCCAAGCATGCTACTCTAAAAAACAAATCTCTACATTTCAGAGTCCATCCAACACATTCTCTTGAGAGTTTCCTCCGTTCATTGCTCCATAGTTTTATACCTACATTCCTTTCCTATTCCTCTATTTTCATCAAGACCTATGTTTTCTGCCTTTTTCACCGTGAGCCTAAATATTTGGTATAAGGGCATGGGACAAGGTGCACTAGCAAAGACAAAGACCATGTACGTAAACAGGGGCATAAAGTGGTGATTCATAGTTTGTTGCCCCGAGAAACAAACATCCAAGAAAAATATCTAGGTTGGTCCCATTTTTGTTCACTCTAGCCACCTACTCCTATGTGTGGATAGCAAATCTAGTCCTCGGTCAGTCATACCACTGTACAGCTGCTACCCCTATATTTCCGCTTTCGACCAAGAGACCGTTGATGACCACCAGACTACTTTCATCCCCTTTCCTTCCTGTTTGTACCAAGTCCGATGTACATACTAAATTCCCCCACCCCCACTTTATTTCAATGACAAGTATTTTTGAACGGGGAGTACAAGATTTGACTCCATGAAGTAGCTTTACCTCTAACAATAGAAGAAAAAAAATAGGTGACGTTGGACCATCCGATCGAGAGGGGCTGAGAGGTAGAAAATGATGCACATGCAAAGGACGAGCGAAATGGGAAGTAGAGCTAAGGGGTTTCAAATGAAGATATACCAAGGTCATCGGATGTGGATAGGTGGGCGGCGGAGGCCGGATCCGCCCACAGAAACGCATTTAAGGGATCGGAGGACCTCCGCTACGGCACTCGCCGAGATAATGGTGCGGCCGCAAGGGGTCTCTCCTCACCGTCGACGATTTACCTAAATGCTGCCCTCCTCCCTTCACCGCGGAGGGGGATACGTCCCGATCTTTAACCAGCGGTGAGGATAGAAAGCCGTGTTTTTGAAGGAGAAAACAGGATACTACCCCTATCTTGTTTAGATCTCGAGAGGATGAGAGTGTGTGAATAGAGCAGCCCTAGCAAGCAAGCGGAGGCTCCGCCTATATATAAGTAGTGGGGTAGTTTTTCTTTTCACTCCATCAAAACAATCGCTTAAAATTGTGTACTATACTACATGCCAGTCGCGGTTTTTTAGTTGTTGATTGTTTTTGAGATAGCTACCCGCTTGTTCCAAGTGGTGTTATGGTGTGCCAGTCGCACTTTGTATCGCTCAAGTCCGTAGTACTACAAGTCCCTCCATTAAATGAACAACCACCCCCTCGTAAAAATTGTGAACAAGCCCACGGCTAAAATTAGCGGAAACGTGGGTTGCCCCAACATGCATTATTATTTATATTTTTATACTCCCTCCATTCCTAAATATAAGTCTTTTTTATTAGCCACACCTAAGACAAGATTTTTTTTATTAGCAGTGAACCCCACATGTCATAGACACAAAAAATTTGGCAAGATTCCCTTAGGCAAGCCAAAGTGTGTCTAACAATTTGAGCAACTCAGGTTAGGCAAGTGTGGCAAGTGTGGGAAAAATAATGTGGCAACATAAGACAAACATAGTCACAATCCAAACAGCCCCGTGATTTTATCTGACATGCATGAAAATTTGGTTAGTTAAATTTATAGTCAAAATTTGGCAAGGTGCATCAAATCAACACATGCAAGTATCAAAAGGAAAGTCACGGCATGCATGCATGCGTTGTACTCCTCCGCTTCCAAATATAAGTCTTTTAGATATTGCAACAAGTGACTACTCCTCCGCTCCTAAATGTAAGTCTTTTAGGATTCCACTACAAACTACATACGGATGTATATAGACATATTTTAGAGTGTAGATTCACTCATTTTGTTTCAGATGTACTGCTCATAGTGAAATCTCTAAAAGACTTATATTTTGGAATGGAGGGAGTACATACGAAGGTAATATGTCTACTCCTACATACGGTAGCCCATTTGAAATGTGTAAAAGAGTTTTATCAAATGCAAGTGCTTTGATGTGTCGCACAACTCGCATAAGCCCGAGAAATTTGATTACTACGACGCCTCTCCCTCATGGATCGAGCTCGGTGCCTTAACGCACTCGCTTTGGCTGCATGACAGTGGGCCAGCCACCGCTGGGCCCACTCGTCATGGACACAAAGGCAGGAGCAGTGAGTAGAAGCTTTCGCTACACGCTATCCCTCCCGCACGAGGTGGACGGACATGCAGCAGTGGATTCAATACTGTAGAAGTAGGAGTAACATCATTGTTCGTCTTTTCGAAGAGGCGAAGAGCCAAGTGCAAACCAAACATGGCAGTTGCAAACGCTCGCGTGGTGCGGTTCCTTGGAGTACTAGCCAGGCTCTTGCATAAGACAAAATTGCTATTGTTTAACAATTAAACTCCATTATCCATTGGTTGATACTCATTCTGCATAGGTCCACGCGCTTAGCACCGTTTCCTCCTGGGGTCACCAATGTTTATTTGCTAATTAATAGCATTCCATGCAATGAACTAGCCATTGCAAGTCATTAAAAGCATGCCCACCTCTCATCTCTTATTGGTTGATACGTATGTCAAGAAACAAGAAACAAGGTAGAAGTTAATTCACCGCGCCTAAGTGTTTTGGGACTATTTGGTTTTCGTAAGATGACTTACACACCTAGACGAAGGGAGTAGTATAGACCTGTAAACCGAAAAGGAGTATTTGCCTTTCTAGAGATTTCAACAAGTGACTAGACTTTGGCTCAAAAAAAAACAAGTGACTAGACTACACCGTGCAGACTCCTCCCTCCGGTTTATAGGGCACAAATCTCAAATCTCATGAAACAAGGCATTTTGCGATTGAGGAATGTATCTCAGACTTTACAAAAGTACCATAATTAAACTCATGCATTAATTACGTAGTTCTCTCGCTTTCCTCTCCGCCTTTGGTCGCGTGCACAATATTGAGAGTGCTTTGATACGCTTTTAGTCTCATGACTAGCCACACTTTGACTCGCCACACTAGTCTCCAACCAAATAGACCCTAAAAGTAGTGGGACTAAAACTTGTTAGCCTCATCCATGCTTGGATCCAAATACTAAAGAGACTAAAATCAAGTTAATGACATTTCAAAGCATCCAGCCCGCGTGCAATCCACCAAATCACAATGAGGTGCTATAGTCGAGACTCACCACACACCCGGTGTGGCCGCTATGACCATCATATCACAAAACCCACACCTTTACCAAAGAAGGGTAAGGTGGCTCCAAGTTGGACCGGACGGCAACCATCATTTCATTGAACGCTCGCTCAAGCCCTTTCTTCCCTTTCTTGAAGAAAACCTCACTCCAGGCTACTCACTTCGCCATTTTTCTTCTGTACCGACGAAGGAAAGGTGGGCGAATCAGTTATGCTGCTATATTTTCATTCCAATAATCTTCTTTTTGCGAAGCACCGACCGATTCTCACATCCTATTCTTTCCCGTTTTCATTGAGATTGTGGTTTCCTTTCGATTGCTTTTCGTTTGTCAGTTCATTGATGGATCCTAGAGCACTAGGCAAAGAGTTGCCATGGACAACCCACCGGAGACAAATGATCTCCGTGAAGCGAGCACCGACCAACGAGTCGACTATGTTGGCGGGCCAACCCATGGAGACGAAGAACTCCAAGAAACAAGCATCGCCAAAGAGTTGAGGACGCTATGGACTTAACTCCTCAAAGAAAGTTGAAGAACAAAGAAGGGCCCCACCGTGCCTACCCCAGAGCTCGATTGCCACCTATGTGAGGCTCAAGACCGAGTTTGAGGAGATAGTCGCCGCTGAGAAGCAAGATTCCCCGCAAGGTGATGGCCCCCATCGAGGACGAGAAGATGGCCCCCGGAGGGATGAGATCCCCCGGTGAGTTGCACAAGGTAAAAAATAATGGCTTATTACCATAGTTATGGCTTTTGATTATTTGCAATGTGCTTGCTTTTTGATTATTTGCAATGTGCTTGCTAATATGTTAGTGTTGTGCAGTGCCGTGGTTGTCCTTGATGATTCCGGCGTCGCGGGTCTGGCCCTGCTGGCATCGCCTCGAGATCGATTCCGATGTCGCTGTCCATCCCGTGGACATCGCCTGCAGATCGATTCCGATGTCGCGGTGAGTCCCTGTGGACATCACCCCGTAAATCGATTCCCATGCCATCGTCTGCGTCGTGGTCATTGCCCAAGAGATCGATGACAAGAAATAGTTGTTCGCGCTAATCCTTCAGGGTAGTTTGCATTGCCCTGTGTTTAATTACCAGAACGATGCGTGTTATCAAACCATCTTAGGGCTAGTGCACTATCTTGTGTGGGCGGATCTTGCTACTTTTGTTTGACAGTGAATCATGCGATGAATCATGCGAACCCTCTCCGAGTTATGGACACAGATGTATCCTCACCAGCTTTTGATGTAATATATGGCATGCTTAGATGTAAGTTTGAACTGTTTATCATATCGCCAGGCTTGTTTGATGATTCTTGGTGTTAGTAGGCTAGCTATCGGCGAGCTATAGTACTTGCAAAACACTCACCAAGAGAAACGTTAATGATGAGCTCGTGGTACGCTTATACTTATCCTCGTCGATCAACCAATAGCCCTAGCTCCTAAAATTGTAGGCTTAGCAATCGATCGCATAATAGTCGACATACATTCAGCCTCGCTTTGGTTCATAGGGTAGGAAAATCGTAGCAAAAGTACGAGAACGTGCAACACAAAATCATAGCAAAGGCAGTAGACGCATTCTCCATTCCAAAATAGATGACCTAGGCGGCTTGTTTGGCCTAGTGGGTTTCAAGGATATGACATGGTACAAAGGCCGTCCGGCGCAGGTGGTAGCAGATATTGCGGGTACAAGAAGTTTTCTTGAAGAAGCGGAATTCAACGAAGTCATGATGGTTCCTTCGTCCAACAACTTACGGTGAGAAAGGTTGGGCCTGCGATACGACCGGGTAGACCAGATAATTTTGTGCATGGCGGGTGGACCAGATGGTCAACGCCCCACATGTCGGCGAATGAAAGTATTCTTTCCGATATAGAGGACGAGCAACGAGTATTCATTGTTTATTTTCGATGAAAGCTATTGTCTCCATCACACTCCTTGACTTTGTCAATGCCTCTCTCTCCTCCACATAAGCGAGGACTACTTGCTATGCATGCAGCGGCAGTCGGGCGCCTTGAGGGGCTGGCGGTGAGAGCGGCTCCGAAGCGGTCCGAACTCCAAAGATGGCCCACCTCACATTATCACCATATATTTTTGAGTCCGTAGCGGCGGCGGGCGATCTCTTCTCCTCCCCGCTTTCTTCTTCTCACCCGACGCACGAGCGATCAGATTTCGGCTATAGACGGTTTATTCAATTATGGTCCCACATGTCAGTGAAATTCCAAGACAACGCGTGTCCCCTTTGGTAAGCGGCGTGCGAGCCGAACTGTCGGGGTTGCGACGTGTACGAGTTGTAAGTGTGCCGCCTTTTCCTTTAGAACTTGCGAAGCGTAACATTTTTGTGTGATCGGTCGACAGAAATCCAGAACAAAATGACGAGGGCGGTGCTTTCCCGCTCGTTAGGCGGGCTAGTTCGAGTGATATGACGTGCTACAGTGCCGTCCACTTGCTCCATTTTTATGTAAGCAAGAGTTTACACTCAGATCGGAGGAGTGCGAAACACCGCGATCTGATTTTGATCGAGGGATAACTGTTCCTCGCCAAATAATGGAAGATTGTTAGCGATTATAGCATGATAGTTAGGGCATCTCCAAAGGTCGGCCCACAAATTTACACCGCATCTGTCCGAGGACACCGATGGATGCCATCCGATGCTGCCCGCATACCTTTCAACAACTATATGAACTAACCGGACGAAATTCCTGCAAACAAAGCAAATTTCAAATTAACCGGATGAAATTCATTACATTTCAAAAACTTTTCCTACAAACTGGACGAAATTCATTACATATTTCACACAAACCGTACTAAACCTACTGTAAACCTAATCTAAACGATCACCGGCGCCCGACCACCAAGTTCGGCCATGAACCCGAGAAAGCCGGCCATTGCCTTTGCCTCCTCCTCATCCGCCTCGATAACCTCCTCCTCTGACCGGAGCACAAGGTTATGAAGATTTCCGCCTCCATGTCACCGTCAAGCGGCTAATCGGCCACCTATGTTTACCCCCCCAAGCTTGGCGTCGACTGAGTGGAGTAGCGGTGGCCTTCCCGGGACCAGAGCGGCGGTGACCTACCGTGTGCTACTCTTCCTCGCTGCCGGCTGCGCCCGCGCACGCGCGCCGGTTTTGTGGTTGTGGTGGCGGAGGGGGTGCCGGCGATCTCCTTCATTTTCTCCTGCGACAGTATGTCAAAGAGAGCTTTGGAGCGCGCCCGGAGCGGAGCCGCCGATGTCCCTGTCTGCTCCTGGGATAGTACGTCCAAGAGAGCTTCAGAGTGCCACGAGGCCATGGTTGAAGTGGTGCCGACAGAAGGAAGGGACCGGAGGAGAATAAGTGTGGGTCTTTGGCTATGGCTGGGAGCTGGGGCTCAAGTTAATATAGCGGGCGAATGGCAATGAGCTGTGGCAGATGGATGGACAACTGGCGCCGGAGTAGGTTCGTTGGGCGTGAATGCGGACGCTGCTTCAGTGACTTAACTGCAGATGCATTTGGGTGTCTGACATGTGGGCCCAACGGGCATCTAGCCCGCATGTTAGTGACACACCAATTGCACCTGCAGTTAAGTCCAGTGAATGCGGCATTGACATTCTGGAGAGACGGTGACCGTTTCAGGCGCATGCGGACTGTTTGACTGGTCAACCATACAAATACGGAGCTATACGCTAAGCCAGCGACCGTATAATCACCATATCTCATATACAATGATCAAAGTGAGCTATCAAGACAAGTTCGATGACCGCCAATGCATTTTACTCGGTAATAAATGACTAGGATTGAAGGGGAATCCTAATTTGCTTCGTCTTCTGTCCTTGAGCTCTTGACAAACCAATGCACTATACGGTTGTCCGGCCACTCCACCCCAGAGCTCTCACCAAGCGTCGTTCATGCCACCGCGCCGCACACTAACTGGTAATGCAGCAATGGCATCCTGCCGCGCCGAGTTCCTCGCCGCCCACGAATGCACACAAAATGGTAGGGAAGCGATGACATCCCGCCATGCCGAGTTCATCGCCGCTCGCAACCTCACAACTATGTGGGAGGAATTTGAAGATGCTAAGGCGAATGGGCGGTGCAGAGCAAGAGGTCGGCGGAGATCCAAGCCAAAAGCCGCGACGGTGTCCGCCAAAGATGTGAGGTAGTAGTACGGAAAAGTTAGAAAGCACTCAAGAAAGCAAATTACCAAGAGCCTAGACTAAGCCCCTATGCATCAAATGGCATCTTTTTCTATAGGAATTGAGATGCAAGAAAGAAAAGGATGCAGCGCGCTGCAGTAGTTTTCTTCAAGAAGCGAATTCAACGGTCATGAGGTCCTTCATCCGAGCGGAGATCCAAGCACGTTACCGTGGGGCCACGTTGACTCTCCTTGACTAAGCATGGCAAGGGAAGGACGCCCCACATGTTGGCTTGATGCTAGATGTCTCGCTTTGGCAAAAGGATGAACAAAGCTCACGAAAAAAATAGAGGAAGAACATAGATTCCTGACGACCGAGAAGGAGCAAGGAACCTCGTGGTGGAGCGCTCAGACTCATAATATTTAATATTATTCAGCGATATAAAATTAACCAATCATCTCCACAAGGATCGAAGAGTACGAAACACGGCAGCCCAAAGGTAGTTACATGATACTAGTACATGGCCAACTCGCTTATCACCATATATCTTGGCTTCCGTATGACACATATCTCTAGTAATCCAAAGAGCCTATATCGCTTCTCCTCCTCGCCTCTATCAAAGTGCGGCGGGCTGGCTTTTTGCCGCCTATTGAGGTCGGTTAACTATCACATGTTAGCTTACATACCAAGAGCATTCTAAAAAATTCTTTCACGCCCGCTTTCAAAAGAAAAAAATCCTTTCACGCATTTAATTTGCTCCATGCTTTGAGCAACTTGCATGTCCTATACGCCCTGCTTGATACTCTAACTTAGCTAGAGGTTAGACTAACTCATGACTAACCCTGAACTAATCAGAGCTAAAGAGGTGTTTGGGTGACAGGTTAGATTGGCAATGAATGCACTTCTTGGAGAGAAAAGTGATTTTCAGGGTCCCAATGAGAACTATCTCTAGTTAGCACCTCTTGGGTGGGATAGTTTTTTTGGTGGGTGTCGTGTCAAACCGCGGATCTCGGTAGGGGGTCCCAATCAAGGCCTAGGCGGATGGTAACAGGAGACGAGGGACACGATGTTTTACCTGTGTTCGGCCCTCTCGATGGAGGCAAAACCCTACGCCCCGCTTGATTAATATTGATGATATGGGTAGTACAAGAGTGGATCTACCACGAGATCAAGGAGGCTAAACCCTAAAGCTAGCCTATGGTATGATTGTTGTAATGTATGTTGTGTCCCACGGACTAAAGCCCTCCGCGTTTATATAGACACCGGAGGAGGCTAGGGTTACACGTAGTCGGTTACAATGGTAGGAGATCTACATATCCAGACGCCAAGCTTGCCTTCCACGCCAAGGAAAGTCCCATCCGGACACGGACGGAGTCTTCAATCTTGTATCTTCAGAGTCTTGGAGTCCTGCGACGATGATAGTCCGGGTTGTCCGACACCCCTAGTCCAGACTCCTCAAGAGTCTCCCTCGAACCAGGCTTCAATGACGATAAGTCCGCGCCAAGATAATGTTCGGCATTGCAAGGCGGGTTCCTCCTTGAATAATCCGAGAAGATCATGAATACCGTGATAGTGTCCGCTCGCAAAATAAATCCACATTCCATCAGAGAGAATATAATGTACACTTGTTCAATCTGGCGACGATTATGCGCGCGTGACATCACACCGCTACCAAGCCACCGCTTGAATCGCTTTTTACTATACCACCTCATCACGCTTAGCTTAAGCGTTTTTGGCACATCTTGTCGAAGGTAGATCGTGTTCCCTTATTCCGGATTCTCATCAATACGGACGGGTAACCCAACCGCGTCTGCCGCCACGCCTCTATCGAAGGTGAATCTCGAACGGTCACGGAGACGACCCTTGGTATTTTTCCCTTTATAAGAGGACCAAGGACCGCCTTTTCTTCAATCTCGTGATCGAATCTCCTCGCCCTAGTTCCAACACCCAGAGCCCCAGATTCGAGCGCCGATTCTCAATCATGTCCGCCCGACCTCCAGGGTTGGTGGATGCCTCCTCCGCCACGGAGGAGGACATATTGAAGTTACGTGGAGGCCAAGCACCGCCCACGAGGTTTCGCGACAGGTTGCCTCGCCTAGGGCAGGCCGTGCCCGCCCGAGCCCGTGAGTACGCCATTCAGATCCCACCTCCGCCGGGTTTAGGCTTCCCGACGGACCCCTTCGTGAGAGGGCTCATGTTCTACTACGGGCTGGATTTTCACGATTTGGCTCCGAGTCCATCCTCCATATCTCCGTGATTCATTATTGTCCTGGTGAAGCCTTCCGCTACTCCCCACTTCGCCTATGGTCAAGACCTTCAATGTGGAGCCAAGATGATCGGGGCGCTGCTTGGAGGCGCGGGTGGCTATAAGCAAAAGGCCGATGCCCTGGGGCCCGAGGGTTCCTTCCAAGAGGAACTTGACTGTGGCAGCAGGAGGGTTCTATATCACCGCTCAAGGGCGCAAGCAAAAGTCGCCGCTTCATTCCGCCTCGGACCTCCACGCCAACCGATGTCGTGGTCAACCAAGGGCTCAATTGGGGCTATTCAAGACGTGCCTCACCGCAGGCCGGATTCGATACCTCCAAGCGAGGGAGATCAATCTGGTCGTGGTGATGCAGTTATGCTAATCGTGCATCTTCGCCTCGCAAACGCCGGCCCCTTCCGCCTATGGGAGTTCAACCCGAGGGACCTCGGATTCTCCAACACTTCATGGGTGCGACACCCGTGGAGATGTACAGTTGTTCTTCTGACCGCAGTGGCGGTCCGAATTAGCCGAGGACGCAGCCTAAGCCGCAATCGCCCGGATACTGTGTAAATAATTTAGAGTTCGACATTCTGCTTACTCCTTTTCTAGAGTTCGCCTCGACCCATTACTCTTCACAGGAGTGGTGGCGCGATCAAGGCTGACAAGGTGTCCGCCCTCGTCCAGAGACCGCACTAGAGCCCGTGGCTGGTCGAATATTGGAGGTCGCGCCACGTAAGGGAGCCAAGGGAAAATAGAGGAGCTAATATTTCGCCAAAGGGGCGCTCAAGAGGGGGAATCAAGAACCCTCCTTCCGTGGGGAGAAGAGGACCGCCCAAGATCCGGAGGCCAAAACCCTAAACGGGGAAGAGATCTTCCTCGGGGTCCCGCGTCCGGGAGAATCCGGACGCACGATCATCGCCAAAGAATCAGCCTCCAAATGAGCCGTGAGTATGAAAAGGGAATTTCATTAGTAAGAAAATACCCATTTGTGCTTCTCAGGCTGACCAAATTTTTATTTTGCAGTTCGGATTTGCAGCCTTCGCAGATGAGTTCGCCTTCGGGGACCTCTTCCGGAGATGATGGAGAGCCAACGCCCCTGCCCCGCCGCCATCGATAAGGCGACGAGCCTCAAGTATCGCCACGAGGGTATCCCGAGTCCGAGGGGCCGGAGAGTTTGGCGCCCGCTAGTCTCAAGAATCGCTGAGAGGGTGTCCATCTCGTAAGATCATCGTATGCTGATGCACATGGTGATTGAAGGATTTCGTCCCGCCGAGAGCGGATTGCGAACGCCGCTATGAGTTTGTCGGCGGGATTCGAGGTGCGCGAAAATGACGACCTTCTATTTTTGACAGTTTTGCACATAAAAGTGTGCTCAGATAGATAGTAGCCCCGAGACTCGGTAGGTTGTCGAAGACGACAGCGCGTCGAGGATCGAAATCGCAAGTAATGAATGTCGCCGCTCTTATGTAGGTGGCGGATAGTCCGAGGGCTAGCCGACTAGTGGGGTTGCCGAAGTTAATGCGGCAACTTGACGCGCGGATGCGACATCGCACTTGTCAACCGCGCACTTGACGAGTCGCAAGGTAAATGAGTTCTCCACGGCCGCTTATTGATGGGGTCAAAGCCCTCCTCGATAAATTATACGATGTAATACGACGGTGCTGCATTGTGGAGAGCCTTCGGTCCGAACTTGCTCAAGCTAAGGAGCAAGCCCGGCGGAGTGACGCGCTGCCTCAAGGGCGGCCGAGGAGTGGAAAGCCGAAGGGCTGCTCACCGCTTAAGCAGGGAAGAGGTACGAATTGGCCGTAAAAGTTAAAGATGCTGCCGACCGCAATGAGGCTCTTGAAAAGGAGCACTTATCGGAGCGGAAGACTCAAGAAGGCCACCGCTAAGGTTAAGGATGCCCGCCTGCAATGCGGGCTATGAGGGAGAGCCGCGCCAGTCGGAGATATCGTGGGCTGGCAAGCCTTATCTACTGCGCCGCCCGTTTATGGATCAAAAGTATGCTCAATTTGATCGGTGTGGATTCCGGAGGATCCGTATGGACTTAGCGGCAAGTGCGGCAGATGCCGCTGAGCACTTCCGAGCCGTAGGATCACAAGACTAAGAGCTATTCTGGTCTTCATTCCATAGTCCGGATCGCTTCACTTCCGCTGACCGACCGGGTTGGCCGAATGGGCCGAGCTAAATAGATTATCCGGACTTGCCATGACCGACATTGTGGCTCATGTGGCTAGAGAGGCCCAAGGCGACGAAGCTACTTCGCCATCGTGATCAATTCCTTGGAGCGGTGCCGCATATCAAGGAGATGAAGCGGCCGGCTCGCATCAAGGCGCCGCGGATGGCACTTGCCCGCAAAGGCGCATTGGAGATGGATGCCACCGCGCCGCCAGTGGTTCGATGAAAGCCGCCCCGCCGAGCACTATTTCGGGAAGTTATGCGTGGTGCTCGTGGTAATAGAGTCGCAGTTTCAAAAATGTCACGCTCAAATGAACGCTTTAGCTTGTAAAACAATGATTATAACTCGCTTTTGTACTTGTGCGCCCCAAGTGGTAAAACTGCTCCGAGCGGCCGTTGCGTGATACATTTGTATAACCCGAAGATTGCAGCTTCGGTTTCAGCCTCCCCACGCACAAGGTGCGGGGTGTTCGCAAAATAGCGCGTGTTCACACTTAATCCGACGCGCTCGGTCCCGCGGAGGTGGTAGCGAGCAAACGAGGCAATCCGACTATAATGCTTTATCACTTTCACTTAGCCGCTGGAGTTCGAGGGTGGGCTACGATATAGCCCCGGGCATCGCATTCCGATTGCGGGCGCCAGTGCTCGACCGGAAACGGTCCTTCATCAAAGCGGGAATTCTAAACATTCCGTAGTCGATCGAGTGGTCGACCGCTCTCGCTATATCATGATAGTCGGCTCGCTTTCATCGAGGTGCTCGCCAGCCGAACCGGGGCACAATCGCAGAGTTCTCCGGTGCCGCTTAGCCGGATGATACGGAACGTAAGCAAAAACACAGAGCCGGGCAAACCCAACATTTGACCAAAGACATGATTCGAGCTGATGCATATAATGCCTAACTGAGACGCCGAACACTCCCTAAGGTGTTCGGTCTTTATGATAATGGGCGAATAATGCCCTAAGCCCCAGTGTCCAAGTACGGCATGGTCTTCTCGACGCTGCCAATGCCAAAACGTCAGTTCCCGCTTTGGTTGTAGGAAGAAACCAAGGAGAATAACAACAAGAGACAAGAAAAGGTTTACGCAGGTCTTAATCAAAAGAATCTCGCAACGGGTCCCTACCGCACGCCTCGCGCCAGGTCTCTGGCGCAGCCGTTATCTCGACGGGTATGCACGCTTGTTCATCTCAAAAAGAGAGGAACACTTAGTTTGGAAACAATTCGCGCGAAAAAGGGAGAAGAAGAAAAATAAGTAAAGCGGATTCGATGAACTCGCGATTCTTTGTGCGCGACTTCGCCAAGTCAGGGTTGTCATACGGCTTAGGGAGCCCCTTTAGCCAACCAATGCCGGACTCGTTTATCCGTGTCCGAGGTCTTCAGTGACTCAGATTGAAATGATGCCTCGAGGACCGGCATCTTGAGGTAAGAGACGCGTAATGCGGTATGGCGTTAAACGACGAAAGCCTTTCATCCCAAGAGTGCTTGATATTCACTTTAAATGGAACGATATGAAAACTTAGTTTTTCAAGGCTAAAATTGTTCGTGATCCAACACGACTTCTAGTAATAGGGAGCCCTGCACTTGGCATAAGGGCTCGCGCCACCTTTGAAGGAGTGCGGCCGTGTGTTTAATTTTGGTAGGGTCTATCGCCATCTTGCGGATTGTGTTTGAATACAGCAGGTTTAAGTCGCTGCCTCCGGCCCATTAGGACTTTAGTAAATTGTAATCCGTCGATTATGGGATTCAATATCGGTAGTCCATCCCGCCGCTCAACGCTTCTAGAATAGTCCTGTGGTCGAAAGTGATTGGTTTTGATATCCAATCTCTATGGTCTGCTGGGTTTATCTTCTTCATTGTTTCAACCTTGAACGGTCATTTAAAAACCCAACAATCCCTGGGTGTGATTTGCACAGGTATTGTGGATTTATATATCCGACCCAAAATCTTGTTTAAGTTGGACAACCTTAATGCCACACTTTTGAATCGGCGTTAAGCAGGTTTGTTTTTTATTGCTCAGGGGCTAACCATCTCAGATCTCCCAGGTGTCTGCAGTCATAAGGCCATTCCGGACAACAATTATTTGTCTTTAGAGAAATCGTTCTGACTTCAGCTACTGATCTGCACTTTAGATCAGAGATCCGAGGATGTCCTCCTGAAAATACAGGGCATTTGCATCGGGAGGATTCCCAAAGCCGCTTGAGCACTTCCAACGTTTTTTGGCTCCAATCCCTCTCAGGTATATGCAGTATGATCAATCGTCATCCGTCTGTTCCATCGTAGGCCTCTATTTTATTTATTCGGGGGCGGCCAAAGCCTTTAAAATTTTTTCAAACCCCCGGCCTTCCCAATTCCAACAAAACCAGGTTTGCCTACCCCCTTTATTTTTGGATTTTTGGGGTAAGTGGCCTCCTCTCCCAAATTTAATGGCAGCCTTCCGCCTTGGTTGTTTCCTTTTGTTTTGGCTTTAAACTTTTAATTCATGGGTTTGACCCTTGGTAAACTATTTCGCCCGTTTGGGTTCCGCTTTTCCTTTCCAGGGTTTTTGCTTTCGGGTTTTCTTGGCGTCCGCTGGGTCCGCCCCATTATTGGTTTACCGGCCGCCGCTTTGAATTTTATCTGGCCGACCAAGTTCGGTTTTATTTTTTTGAGGTTGGAGGCTCCAGGGCCCCTGGCTTTAAATACGCCCCTGGGCTCGGGGCCGGTCAGCAGGGTTTGGATTTGTCCAATTATTGGTTTCCCGCTGTTTTTGGCCCGGCTTTCCCAGTTTTCCCAAAAAGGGGACGAAAACTTTCCGGGTTTGGCTTCTCCGCCGGTTTCCCGATGAGGGTCTTTACCGTTTGGTGGCCGGATGAAAAAGGGATTCCGCCAATTTGGAATTCTTAACCGGCGCCCGGACCCGAATCGGGTCCCCGGGAGGCGGTTCCGCCGGAGGCCGGGACTTCGGGTCCGGCCGCGGGGACCCAAGGGTTAATTTTTGGCCCCTTCCTGGAAGCCCCCCGGGGGGTTATCCACCGAATTTCAATCCGGGTGGTCCCCCCGCCTTATGGCCGGCTTTCTTGTTCGCCCCCAAGGCCAATTCCGCTTTCGGCGGCAGAGCCAGATCGCCCATGTGGCCAAAGGGGTGGTTGGGCCTTTTGGTCCGTCCAAGAACCAAGGTTCCGCCGGACTCCCCGTAAGGAAGGGCTTTCCGAATTTGGAGCGGCCGGGGCGAAGGGGATGTCCGGGCCAAGCCCGGTCGAACCAATCATTTAAGTTCGTCCGGGAAAAAGTCCCACCCGGAACACGGGGGGAAAGATTAATGTTTTCCATCGGAACCGGTCGAGGGGCCTTCAATAAACCACCTGTCCGGTGTCCCAAAACCGGCGGATCTCAGTCCCAACCGGCCGCCCGGGCGGGTGGATCAGGAGACGGGGGCACGGGTTTTACCTGTGTTCCGGCCCCTGAATTTAGGTTAAAACCCACGGCCCCGGGCAAATTTTGATTGGGAGGCGGTGGAATTACCCGGACGGGGCCAAACCAAATCTGCCGGGAGAAAGTTGAAGGTTGTTGGTTGGATGCCCTCCGGTTTATTGACACCGGAACCTAAGGACCAATGGTCGGTTCAAAGGGATCTCATAAGGGGTCCCAACTTGCCCCAGGCCGGGGGTAATGGGACAGGGACCGGAGTTTTAACCTGGTTTTCGGGTCTTGGAGGTCCCCCCGGCGGAAAGATGATATGGGTGCCTGGACACCCCAAGAGATTCAAAGGCTAAACCCAAATTTAAACCCTATGGTTGGATTTTTAAGGGTATTTGGCCCCAACATTCAAACCCTCCCGGATAAACACCAGGGGGCCTAGGGAACAAGGGCAAGGAAGCTTTCCGGCGCCAACTTCCCCAGGCCAAGGAAAGGTCCCTCCCGGCTGGCCGGGCTTAATCGGATTCGAGTTGGAGCCGACCTTTCAGCCCAACTCGCTTCAAATTTTGGTTTTTTAAACCCATTTGGATATTTAAGGGTATTTGGCCCAAACTACTCAAATTAATTCCCTGGTTTCCAAAAATTGGTGGTAAAACCTTACCCAAGCCCGCCTTCCCTCCGCCATTTAAACCGGGCCAAGGAAGGTTGTTGCCCAAAAATGGGCACCCCCCGCGGATTTGCTTAATAATTACAAGGAAAGGTTTTGCCATTTCAGGGAAATAATATGGTTTTTTCAAAACACCTTAGATCACCCTAAGAAATTTGGTAAAAAACAATTATCCAAGTTTTTCCCCCCGGTATTTCTTGGAGAATGGTTGGTTCAAAAATGAAAGGGATTTGAAATAAACAAGGAAAGGACCTTGATTGGTTCAATTGGGCCAAAACATGGGAGATTTGGGCCCCAAATGCAGGGAACCCATGAAACTAATTGTTCCAGAATTTTTCGTTTTTTAAATTCCGAAAAATGAAAGGGTTGGAGATAAGGGAGGAGGAGGAGGGTTGGTATTTTTGAAAATTTCAAGGCCCATGGGATGGATTACGGGCAAACGGAAAGGGCCACCATCATCGGCCAACCTTTCCTTTTTAATTTAAAGGGTTTATAAGATGGGAAAGGGGTTTTTTGTAAAATTAAAGTTTGGTTCTTCCCCAATGTTATGGCAATTAAAATAAAAATTGAATTGTTTTTTATAAGGGTAAATTGGATAAGGGTTGGTAAAAAAATGGTTGCCTGAGCAAGTTGGTGAGATATTTAAGGTGGTGGGGTGTGGGTGTGTTGTGTGTGTGAGAGGAGAGGGGGGGTGGGGAGAGGGAAAAAAAGAGAGAGAGAGATGGAGTCTTAGTTTGTGTGTGTGTGGGAGAGAGAGATGGAGTCTAATGTGTTTGGGATGTGGTGTGTGTGTGTGTGTTTTGTGTGTGTGTGTGTGTGTGGGAGAGAGAGAGAGATGGAGTCTTAGTGTGTGTGTGTGTGGGGGTGCGCAAGGGTTTAAAGGTGGGCGGTGTGTGTGTGTGTGTCCCGGGTCCCTATGGCGGATGTAATTTAAGTGTGCATGGCTTCATCATAGAGAGGGGTGATGGCAGAGTCCACCAACGATGGGGTGGTAGAGAGAAAATGCCCGAGGAGGGAAGAGAAGGTGCGCGGCGGAAGGAGTTCCAAGAGAGAAGGTGGTTTGTTGGAGAGACACCACGGAAGACTACTATATATCGATGGTGCATGGTATGGAATTAAAAACAAAGGGATGGTCTTATTGGTTTTAATATAGGGGAAGAGGAGAGGCGCCGGGGGGGGGAGCCGAAGGAGATTGTTAAGGTGAAGGTGTGTTTTGCCCATCCAGCGGAAGTTATGTGCAAAAAGAGGAGAACGATTCGATGTGGCTTAGGGATTGAGGGTAATTAATTACGATGGAGACATAGAGACCTTGAACGATGTGAGAGGTATACATGTATACGTAGGATTAAAGCAAGAAGAGAAAATATGTGGTGGTGATAGGAATCAAGAGTGAGGGCGAGAAAGAAGGTTGATGGAGAAACAAAATAGAAAGATAAAGATGCTAGCTAGTGTGGCTAAGAAGGAGTCGAGGGATCAAGGCTGGGTTTATTTGTGTGTGGAGAGAGAAGAGAGAGGTGCATGTGAGTCACATACAAACAAAGAGAAATGAGATCCGAGAGACGGAGTTTTGTGTCTCAGAGAGAAAGATATTTCAACAAGAGGTGATAGCTAGAGAGACATAGGGAACGAAGATATCTCTAGGGAGAGGGTGTCTTTGAGCGACATACAAGAGAACAATGGAGAAATATGAGACCCGGGAGACAAGTTTGTGTTTGTGTGGAAAGAGATATTGAAGAGGAAGAGTCGAGGTTCTCATATCTAAGGAGGAAAGACATCTCAGATGAGGGGTTAAAGGGCCACATGGGAATAGTTGAGAGGACCCGGAGACAAAGTTTTGTGTTTGTGTGAGAGAAAGAGATTCCACATGGAGAATCATAGCTAGAGACACATAGCAAGGAGCGAGATATACTTAGAGAGAGATAGAGTGATGAAGGTCGATGAGAGAGTACCGTCCAGGTTACAAAGATAAAAGATCATTGTCGACATACGTAGAACGGAGATGCCTCGGAGAGATGAACGATAGGTCCGGAGAGATAATCCTATATAAGCATGAGTGATAGCTATATGAGATGAATATTGGATTAAAGGATTCAAATATTTAAACCGGAGATCACGACCGATAATATCATAACGCAAATTGGTGTATCAAACATGCATATTCATTTGAATTTGGGCCACGGTAATGTTATATAGTTTATCAATATTGGTGATCCATAGATTCTTCAATTACAAACAATGCATGGTTTTATGCAATTAGTGTCTAAACGGGATTACACTATATGTTGCATTGTGAAACACATTATATGTTTGAGAAGTTAAAAAACCCGCATGAAACACACATTAATTGGAGATGTTAGAAGGAATGCAACATTGGATTTCAACATAAAGTGGTTTCAAATATTTGAAAATCCAAATTGATGGATACAACCTTATGAATCGAGATCATGCCATTTGTAAACCATATTTATGTATAAATGGTGTTTGCTTTTAAATATATTAAAAAAGATGTATATAGAATGTAATTCCAATTGAAAATGGATCCCTTTAAAAAAATAGTAGAATACAAACGGGATTCAATTGAGTTGGCACGTAAACGGAATGCAAAATTTGAACGGCGGGAAAGTCCAAAGAATCCCAAACCAAAATCATGAGATGGAAATCCTATCGCTAATCCTCGCCAGGAAAGCCTATTCTGGATTTCTATAGGTTTTATAGGGTAGGTTTGTAATTTCACCCAAACGTGATGTAACCGTCACCCGGATTCAACACGGTGGGCAAAAACAAGGTGCCCTCGGCCAAATCGACTTCGATTCATATTCATACATGGTGGGCGCCAAAACAAACCTCGCTGGCAAATATTCGGTATGCGGATTACCGTTCCCCAACCCTAATGTTGCTGTGATTGTAGAAATTTGAAACGGGGCTAAGTTTGTAAATTTCCTCACATTTGAGAAAGGCTACCGAACATGGTTCCCTCCTCTCTACCTCCCCTTTTCCCCATTCGACCATGGGCGCCAAAACACCAATCCACCCCACCTCCTGCTCGTCACCGTCCGCCACCCCATCCACCGCCGCCCTCCTCCACCATGCCGGAGCGATACCCCGACACCGGCCCCATTACAAGAGATCGACCTCTCTCATCCACGCCCGGACCGGATCCTTGCATCCCGCCCTTCGCTTCATCCCCGCCGTCCACCTTGCCGACGCCGCCCCCACGACTGCCTTCCCCACCACGCCCCGCCCACCGCCTACCCCTCCTAGATCTGCTTCCACGCCGCAACAGCTATCGCCATCAAAAGACCAAATTCTCACCAGATGCGGACATCGGTCCGCACTTTGCAGGCGGTTTTTTCGATTCCGCTCAACTTATTTATCGCAGAAGAAAATAGATCGCCACCGTTTACTCGATTTCTTGTCTTGGCAAGTTGTTTTGTCCGGTTTGCACCTTCAGATCCGCCATGGCACGCTCAACACTATACTCCCAATGCTTATGGTTTTCCCTTTAATTCCACACTAGTTAAATCACAAAGAGACTAAATTTCAAAATTGGGTCAAGATTTTTCAGAGCTCCGGAGTTCACGGCATGATCCAAGGGGCTCGGTGGTTGGGGGCCTCCCAATGAAGAAAACTCACGCTGGTGGGGGGGTGGCGGAGGAAACATGGGTGGGGTGTGGTCGGCCCGGCCCGAAGGGTGTTTCAGATGGGAAGAATCATAGACGAGGAAGAAGAAGGGTTAGGAGACGAGGATCTTCATCCAACCGCCAAATGGTTGGAGACAACCGGAGTTGCATTCTTAAGCCTCGTTCATCATGTGGGCACCGCGCAACCAACATTTTATTATCCAAAATCGCTTTTCTTTTACCATGTTTGATAGTGTGGGCTCAACGTGATCGATAGGCTTTCAATTACTAGCGGCAATACAACACCGATTTTCGCCTTCCACTTTCCCGATTTATTATTGGTTAAATTTACCCTTATGTACACTATGATCCCTAGTTGTTGTGTGCTCTTGTTATCATGGTTTGGCAATAAACTATCTATAAAGATATTTGAACCTATCATCCCGCCTATCCTTACTGAGCCTATTTTTTGTGTACTTGTGCCGATTATATAAATGCACGCACGATATTACAGACACATGAGCCTCTCTCAAAATCGAGTGATAGCACATAAGTGTTTATAAGGCCCTATATTAGAATATCATCTTTACAAAGATAATCTCACAACTATTTATGTTTTCATGGTTCTCGATATTATACGCAATATGGGAATATCGAATCCCAAGATCAAGAATATTGTGGAACACGAATGACTTACAAAATTGGCACCAAGGCATTGAGTGCCATTTTGGAAGCAATGAAACTCGACGCCCCCACATGTTGATTCTTGTTTAGAATATCATTTAATGACTATTCTAACCTCAAGGAGTCAAAGGCGATGGCGTCTTGTTCACCCATCAAGGTGCCTGTTCTAATTTGGCAAGGTTTTATTGATTGCGATCTTGCATATGTTGTCTTGCATTTCTTCTACTTTGTTGCACCACCATCTGCTTAGTTTACTCATCATATAACTCGAGATGCTATGCCCATCCATTATCAATACATATTCCATCCGTCATACCATGTTTTTCCACTCAAATGTTGTTCTTGTGCATCGACATCAAAAGGAAGAGGGTGATTGGAACCCAAGGAGCACCAAAGAAAGTCCTTGAAAAACATGGTGGTGCCGAGAAATCGATAACGCCCCCACTTATATTGGTTGCAACCAAAGGCCAAAACATAGGACCGACCAAAGAGACTGCACCCATACTTCAAGCCACACCACTATCCCCCCACCAGGACCTGCACTCCAAAGAAAAGGTTACCGATTTATTTGCCATAGCACCACCATACCATAGAAAAATCCCACTCCAAAGAAAAAAGTAAGAAGTCCACCGTCAAGACCTATCCCAACGCAGAGGCGGCCAATTCCTCAGATTGGAACCCCATTCCATTTATTCCTTTTAAAAAAGACAATGCTTTCAATGTTGTTGGGACTACGTGCATATATTCCCATCATGGGAAGATTATAGTGAAGACAAACACCATTTTCACATCTTCCCGTCCAACTTACGGTAAGTGCTATTATTCATGGTTATTATTTTCCTGTTTCATTGGATCGAACACATCAATGATTTACATTACATTGTTGTAACTAGGTGAGGGTCAATCTAGATAGTCATGACGAGCAAAGCTTGCTTGTGCTTTTCAAGGAAGCATTGCGCAAGATTGGGTTCGAGGAAATCACACTTTGATGGCAAGTCTATAAACAATTTCCTGAAGTCTCCTCGGCAAATTTAGAAGACATTGAATGGAAAAACCTTTATGCACGGGTCTCTTCCTGTGGATGAGGTAAGTCTATGAAATCACATGACAATTTGAACTTTACTTTTACGCATGTGCCTTAAAGGGGCCCCAAACCCCCCCCGGGGGAAAAAAAACGCCAAAAGGCCCCCTTTTTCCCGGGTAGGGGGGGTTTTTTTTTCCCGGATTTTGGGGGGGGGTTTTTTTAAAATTGGGGTTTTTCCCGGGGAAAGGGGGGTTTTAAAAATTTTTTTTCCCCTTTTTTGGGTTTTGGGGGCCCAAGGGTTTTTTTTGGGGGCCCTTCCACCCCAAATTTTTTGGGTTTTCCCCGGCCCTTTTTCCCCCCTCGGAAGTTTAAAACCCCTTAAAAAATTTTGGGGGGGAAAAAAAAAAAAAAAAAAATTCCCGGGCCCCTGGGGGAAAAAAAAGGGGGGGCCCCCTTTTTTTTTCCCCCCCGGGGTTTCCCCGGGGAAAAGGCCCGGGAAAAAACCCAAAAACCCCCCAAGGGGGGGAAACCCCCCCCAAAAAAAAATTTTTTTAAAAATTAAAAAAAATTTTTTTTTTTTTTCCCCGGGGTTTAAATTTCCCTTTTTTTAAAAAAAAAAAGGGTTTTCCCAAAAAAAAAAAAATTTTAAAAGGGAACCCCTTTTTTTTAAAAAAAAAAAACCCCCCTTTTTTCCCCTTTTTTCCCCGGGGGGAAAACCCCAAATTTTTGGGGGGGCCCAAAAAGGGGGGGCCAAAAAAACCCCTTTTTTTTTGGGGAAATTTCCCCCCAAAAAAAAAAAAGGGGGCCCCGGGAAAAGGGGCCAAAAGGTTTGGGGAAAAAATTAAAATTTTTTTGGGGGGGGGGGGTGGGGAAAAAAGGGGGGGAAAAACCGAAAAAAAGGGGGGAAAAAAAAAAAAAAAAAAAAAACCCGGGAAGAAAAAAAAAAAACCCCCCCGTTTTTGGGGGGTTTGGGGGTTTAAAAAAGGGGGGGGCCCACTAAAAGCCGGGAAAAATTGGGGAAGGAAGGGGGGGAACCCAAAAGGAAAAAAACCCGGTTTTTTTTTTCCCCCACCTTAAAAATTTTTTTTGGCCCAAAAAAACCCCAAAATTAAAATTCCTTTTTTAAAAAGGGAAATTTTTTAAAATTTTTTGGGAATTCCCTTTTAAAAATTTCCAAACCCAAAAAAAAGGGGGGGAAAAAAAAAAAAAGGGGGGGGGGGTTTTAAAAAATTTTTCCCAAAAAAAACCCCCCCCCAAAGGGGGGGGGAAAAAATTTTTTTTTTGGGGGGGGTTTTTTTTGGCCCCAAATTTTTAAAAGGGCCCCCCCCCCCCCCCGGTTTTGGGGAAAAAAAAAAAACCCTTTTTCCCAAAAATTTTAAAAAAATTTTTTAAATTTTTTTTTTTTTTCCCCCCCCTTTTTTTAAAGGGGGTTTAAATTTCCCCCTAACCCCAAAAAGGGGAAAGAAAGGGGGGGGAAACCCCAAAAAAAAGGGGGAAAGGGGTTTTTTTCCCTTTTTTTTTTTTGGGGGGGGGGGCTTTTTTAAAAAAAACCCCCCAAAAAACCCCGGGGGGGGGGGGGGAAAAACCCCCCCCCCCTTTTTTTTTTTAAAAAAAAAAGGGGAAAAAATTAAAAACCCAAAAATTTTTTTTTCCCCGGAAAAATAAAAAGGGGGGGGGAAAAAAAAATTTTGGGGAACCAATTTTTTTTAAAGGAAAAAAGGGGGGGCCAACCTTTTTTTTTTCCCCCCCGGGAAAAGGGGTTTAAAGGGAAAAAGGTTCCCAAAGTTCAAAAAGGGGAAAATTTTGGGGGGGGAAAAAAAAAAAAAACCCCCCCCCGGAAAAAAAAAAAATTTTTTTTTTTCCCAAAAAATTCCCCAACCAAACCCCCCCCTTTTTTTTCCCCCCCTTTTCCCCTTTTTTTTTTGGGGAAAATTTTTTCCCCCGGGTTTTTTCCAAAACCCCCCCCCCCCCCAAAAAAAAAAAAAAAAGGGGGGGTTTTTTTTTGGGGAAAACCGGGGAAAAAGGCCCTCCCGGGCCCCCCCCGGCCCCAAAATTTTAAAAACCCCCCCTTTTTCCCCAAAAAAGGGGGGGGGAAAAAAAACCCCCCCAAAACCCCCCCCCCCCCCTTAACCCCTTTTTTTCCCCCCCTTTTTAAATTTCCGGAAAATTTTTTCCTCCCCCTTTTTCAAACCCCGGGGCCCCCTTTTTCCCCTTTTGGGGGCCCCCCCCTTTTTGGGAAAAAGGGAAAACCCAAAAACCCGGGGGGGAAAAAAAAAAAAAATTTTCCAAGGGGTTTTTTTCCCCCCCCGGGGGCCCCCCTTTGCCCCCCCCCCCCCCAAAAAAATTTTTTTTAAAATTTCCCAAAAAAAAATTTTTTTTTTTTTTTGGGGCAAAAGGCCCTTTTGGGGGAAAAAAAAAAGGGGGGAAAATTTGGGGCCCCGGGGGGGTTTTTTTTTTTGGGGGGCCCCCGGGCCCCTTTAAAAAAGGGGGGCCCAAAAAATTTTCCCCCCTTTTTTTGGGGGGGGGTTCAAAGGGGTTTTTAAAAAAGGGGGGGAAAAAATTCCCAAGGGGGGGAAAAAAAAATTTTAAAAAGGGGAAGAGGGGTTTTCCCCCCAAAAACCCCCCCGGGGAAAAAAAGGGGAAAGGGGTTTGGGGCCCAAACTTTAAAAATTTAAAAACCCGCCCCCCTTTTTAAAAAGGAAAACCCCGGAAAAAACCCCGGGTTTTTTTTTATTTTTCCCCCCCAAATGGGTTTCCGGGGTTTCCCCCTTTAAAAAAAAAAATTTTTCCCCGGGGGGGGGGGGGGGGGCCCCCTTTAAAAAAAAATTTTTTTAAAATTTAAATTTCCAAAAATTAAATTTTTTAAACCGGTTTTGGGGGAAAGGGCCCAAATTGAAGGTTTAAAAAACCCCCCCGGGGTTTCTTTTTTTGGGGGAAGGGGTTTGGCCCCCGGGTTTAAAATGGGGAAAAACCCCCGTGGGGGGCCCGGGCCCCAAAGGGGGGAAAAAACCCCGGGGCCAGGAAACCCCCGGGGGGGTTTTTTTTTTTTCCCCCCCCCCCCAAAAAAATTTTTTTGGGGGGCCCTTTCCCCCCTTTTTCCTTTCCCCAAGGGGGGCCCCCCCCCGGGGGGAAAAAAGGGGGGGGGCCCCCAAAAAGGGGGCCCCCGGGGGGGCCCCCAAAAAGGGATTTTCCCCCCCCGGGGGGGGTTTCCCCCCGGAAGGGGGGGGGCCCCCCCGGGGTTTTTCCCCTTTGGCCCCCTTTTTTAAAATTTTTTTTTTTTTCCCCCGGGAACCCCCTTGGGGGCCCCCCGGGGACCGGGTTCCGGGGCCTAAAAGGGGGGGGGGTTTTTTTAAAAAGGGGCCCCCCCCGGGCCCTTCCCCCCAAAAAATTACCGGGCCCCCAATTGGTTTTTCCCTAAAAAAAAAAGGGCTTTTAAATTTTGGGGGGCCCCCCCCGGGGGCCCCCCGGGGGCCCCCCCCAAAAAAATTTTGGGGGGGGGGAAACCCCCCGGGGGGCCCAAGGGGGGGGTTTGGGGAAAAAAAAACCCCCCCCCAAAAAAAAATTAAGGGGGGAAAAAAGGGGGTTTTTTAAAAATTTTTCCCAAATTTTTTCCCCCCCCCAAAATTTTGGAAAAAAAAAATTTTTTTTTTCCCCCCCGGGGGTTGGGCCCCCCCCTTAAAAAACCCCCCGGTTTGGGGGGTTCCCCGGGGCCGCCCCGGGGCCCCCGCCAAAGGCCCTTTAAAAGGGGGGAAAACTTGGGGGGGAAAAAATGGGGTTTATTTCCCCCCCTTTTTTTTGGGGGGCCCCCCCGGGGGGGAAAGGGCCAAAAAAAGGGGGGGCCCCAAAAAAAAAAGGGGGGAAAATTTTCCCCGGGGCCCCCCCGGGGGTTTTTAAGGGGAAAAAAACCCCCCCCGGGCCGGGGAAAAGGCCCAAGAAAATTTTTTTTTGGGGAAAAAAAAAAAAAAACCCCCATTTAAAAAAAGGGGGGGACCCCCTTTTAAAGGTTTTCCCCCCCGGGGTTGCCCCCTTTTTAAAAGGGGGGGAAAAAAAAGGAATAAAAGGGGGGAAAAAAAAAAGGGGGGGCCCCTTTTTCCCCCCCTTCCGGGGGGAATCCCCAAAAGGGGGTTTTATTTTTTTGGGGAAATGGCCCAAATTTTGGGGGGGGAAGGGGGAAAAACCCAAAATTTTTCCCGGGGTTCTTTTAAAATTTAAAGGAAATTTTTTTTTTTTTTTAAAAAAAAAAAAGGGGGGGGGGATTGGAAAGGGGGCCCCCAAAAAGGGGTTTTAAAATTTTGGGGAAAAGGGGGGGTTTAAAAAAGGGGGTTTTGGGAAGTTTTAACCCCAAAACCCGGGGGGGTTTTTTTAAAAAGGGGGGGGGTTTTTTTTGGGTTTTTTTGGGGGTTTTGGGGAAAAGGGGGTTTTGGGGCCCCAATTTTTTAAAATTTTTCCCTTTAAAAAAGGGGGGGGTTTTGGGGCCCCCCGGGGGGGGTTTTTGGGGGCCCCCGGGGGGGGTTTTTTTTGGCCCAAAAAAAAAAGGGGGAAATTTTTTTGGGGATTTTCCCCCCAAAAAAAACCCCCCTTTAAATTTGGGGGGGGGTTTTTTTAAGGGGGGCCCCCGGGTTTTTTATTGGGGGCCCCCCTTTTTCCCCCCCCTTTTTTCAAAATTTTCCTTTTTAAGGTTTTTTCCGGAAGGGGGGGGGGGGGGTTTTTTTCCCCCCGGGGAAAAAAAAAGGGGGGTTTTTTTCCGGTCCCCTTTTTTTTGGTAAACCCCTTTCCCAAACCCCCTTTTAAAAATTTTTGGGGGGAAAAAAAAAGGGGGGGGGGCCCCCCCGGGGGGGTTTTCCCCCGTTTAAGGGGGGTTTTGGCCGGGGGGGGGGGAAAAACCCCCCTTTTTTGGGGGCCCCATTGGGGGAAAATTTTTTAAAAAACCAATTTGGGGAAAAAGGGGGGGGAATTTGGGGTTGGCCCAAAAATTCCCCGGGGGGGGGGTTTTTTTTTTGGGTTTTTCCTTTTTTTTTTGGGGGCCCCCTTTAAAGGCCCAACCCCCCAAAATTTTTATTTTTTCCCCCCCCTTTTTTTAAACCCCCCGGGGGGGGGTTTTTTTTAAAATTTGCCCCTTTTAATTTCCCCCCCCCGGGTTTTCCCAAACCGGGCCCCTTTTTTTTTTTTTTAGTGGGTTCCGGGGGGACCCTTTCCCCGGGGGTTTTTCCCCCGGGGGGTTCCCCCCCTTTTTTCTCCAAAGGGGCCCAAAACCCCCCCAAAGGGGGGGGGGGCCCCCCCCTTTTTTTTAAGGGGGCCCCCCCCCCCGGGGCGGTTCCCCCTTTTTCCCCCCTTTAAGGGGGGCCCCCCCAAAAAGGGGGCCCCCCCCCTTTCCCCCCTTTGGGGTTGGTTAAAAGGGGAAAAACCCCCCCGGGGGTTGGGTTGGGGTTTTTTTAAAACCCCCCAACCCCCCTTCCCAAAAAGGGGGGTTTGGGGGGGGGGGGGAAAAAAAATTTTCCCCCCTTTTTTAAAAGGGGAAAAAAAAAAAGGGGAAAAAAAGGGGAAAAAGGGGTTTTAAAAAAACCCAAAAACCCCCCCCCCTTTTTTTGGCGGGGCCCCCTTTTCCCGGGAACCCCCCAAAAAAAGGGGAAAAAGGGGGGGGGTTAAAAAAAATTTTTTTTTTTTTTTTTTCCCCCCCCCCCCCCCGGGGGCTTTTTGGGGGGGGGGGGGAAAAAAAATTTTTGGGGCCCCCGGGTTTTTGGAAAATTAAAAAAACCCCGTTTTGGGGGTTCGGAAAACCCCGGGCCCCCAAAAGGGGGGGTTTTTTTTTTTTCCCCCCTTTTTAAAAAAAAAATTGGGGCCCCAAAAAACCCAAAAAGGGAAAATTTGGGCCCGGGTTTCCTTTTTGGGGGGTGGGCCCGGGGTTTTTTGGGGGAATCCCCCTTTGGGAAAAAACCCCCCCCGGAAATTCCCCCAAAAATTTTTCCCTTTTTTTTAAGGATTTAAAAGGAAATTTCCCCCCTTTTTTTAAACCCTTTTTTTTTTTTTTAAAAGAAATAAAAATATTCCAAAATTTTTTGGGGCCTTTTTCCCCCGGGGCCCCCTTCCCCTTTTAAAAAAAAACCCCCTTGGGGGTTTTGGGCCCCAGGGGGTTTTTTAAACCGAACCCAAAATTTTTTGGGCCCCCAAAATTTTTGGGGTTTAAAAAATTTTTTTTTTCCCAAGGGGAAAAAACCCCCCCCCCCCCCTTTTTAAATTTTGGGGTTTTTAAAAAAATTTTTTTTTTTAAAAAAATTTTACCATTAAAAAATTTTTTTTTAAAAAAATTTCCCCAAAAAAAAAAATTTTTTTCCAAAAGGAAAAAAATTTGGAAAAATTTTTGGGGGGGGAAGGGGGGGGGTTTTTTTTTTGGGGGGGGTTTTTAAAACGGCGGGCCCCCAAAATTTTCCAAATTTTTTTTCCCAAAGGTTAATTTTAATTTTTTGGGGGAGGGGCCCCTTTTTTTTTTCCCCCCCCTTTTTTTTTTTTTTAAAGGGCCACAAATTTTTAATTTTTTTGGGAAATTTTTTTTTTTGGGGGAATTTCCCTTTTTAAAATTTTTTTTTTTTTAAAAAAAAGGGGCCCCTTTGGGGGTTTTTTGGGGTTTGGGGTTTAAAGGGGAAAAAGGGGGGGTTTTTTTTTTTTTGGGGGGAAAGTTTTGGGGGGGGGGGTTTTTTTTTTTTGGTTTTGGGGGGGAAAAATGGAATTTTTTTTTTGGGGGGGGATTAAAGGGGGTTTTTTTGGGGCCCCCAAGGGGGTTTTTTGGGGGGGGGGGAAACCCCGGGGGGAAAAAAAGGGGGGGGGGGGGGGTAAAAGGGGGGGAAACCCGGAAAAAATTTTTTTGGGGGGGAAAAAAAAATTTTTTTTTTGGGGGGGGGGAGGGGGGGGGGGAAACCCCTTTTTGGGGGGGTTTTCCGCGGGGGCAAAAAGGGGTTTTTTGGGGGGAAGGGGGGGGGGGGAAAAAAGGGGGGTTTGGGCCTTTGGGGGAAAAAAAGGGAAAAAGGGGGGGGGAAAAAATTTAAACCCACATACCCGGCACGGCCCTCGAAAGTTTATACCTGCGGGTGTCCCAACAGCCCATGATAAGCTCTCGCGATCAGCGAAGGATATTCCTTCTCCGGAAGACTCGATCTGTCTCGGAATCCGGTTTACAAGACATTTCGACAATGGTAAAACAAGACCAGCAAAAGCCGCCCGATGTGCCGACAAATCCCGATAGGAGCTGCACATATCTCGTTCTCGAGGCACACGGATAAGCAAGGCAGCGGGTTGGCATAGACCACTGGTTGCCCGAGGGCGGACATCACTCGAGTTGGACCAACACTCGAAGAACCTGGCGGGGAGGTAAAATAAAGATGACCCTCGGACTCCGAAACCCAAGGGAAAAAGGGCTAGGTGAGCCAAATGGTAAAACCAAGGTTGGGCCTATTGGAGGAGTTTTATTCAAGCGATGTCAAGGGGTCCCATAAATCACCCGACAGCGTTAGGAGCATAAAATCCGGGAACATAACACCGTTATGGCGGAAACTATGGCGGCAAGAGTGGAACAAAACACCGGGCATAAGGCGAGCCTTCCACCCTTTACCAAGTATATAGATGCATTAATTAAATAAGAGATATTGTGATATCCCAACATAATCCTGTCCATCATGGAGCAATCTTCAACTTCACGCAACTAACAGCGCTATAAGAGGGCTGAGCAAAGCGGTAACATAGCCAAGAGCGGTTTGCTAGGAAGGGTGTCAAGGTTAGAGGTTCATGGCAATTTGGGAGGCTTGAAGAGCAAATGATAGGTAGCGCAGCATAGCGATAGAGCGAAGCAACTAGCATAGCAATGATAGTAGTGAGATCGAGGTAGCGGTCATCTTGCCTAATATCCGCTAGGAAGAAGAACGAGTCCATGAAGAAGGCGAGCAGGGAGTAGTCGAGCGAATCCTCACAATCGCTACATTACGGAACTAAAGCAACACGGAAAGAAACAAACAACATGGTAAGTGCACAAGCATAAACATGGCATGATGCACAAACAAGTATGATGCATGTCCGACAATGAAGCATGGCATGGCAAAGTCAACAAACAATACTACAAGTTAAGTGGAGCTCAATATGCAACGAGTTGCATATTGACAAAACACCACATTGACATATTTAGTTTAATCTCGTATAAGCTACCAAACAATATTAAATGCTGTTAAACATGGCAAGAGGTGAAGCATATGGAAACTAACTATTTAGGCAAGTTTAAATGAGGCCGAAACAACAAACAACAATTCCGGAAAATACCTCATATGCAAATTATGGATTTGCTTCTGTTCTGCGCTAAAACATATTTTAAAGTTGTTAAACAGGAAAATAAAGTGCACCATGATAAACTAGGCATTTTTCCACCCCATTTACATATAAAGAACATTTAAAACCGAGCTACGGTTATTTAGTTATGAAATAAATCATTTTAGCATGGCATTTAAGCAAATTTAAACAAACAGCATTTTAAATATTTTAAACATGGATGAAAGTGGCATATTATTAATCTACACAAAATTCTAAGCATTTTACATGTTTGAATCATTTTAATCCGATGCACGGTTTATTAGTTATTATATGCATGAACATGGAGGGTTTTACGCAAATCGTAATACCTTTGGATAATGTTAAATTAGAGAAAAAAACACACACATCGGCGAAACTTGCTGGGCCAAACATGCACAAGAGAGGGCTGTTGGGGCTGCTCACCCATGGGTGAGGCCGATTGAGCCGAGGAGGCATGGCTATGGTGGGCAGTTGGACGGTCGGCGCTAAAAGAACAAATCGAGGCCAGCGCATCTCGTGAAGCGGGGATCGGCGGGCTGGAGGTCAGCCTGCAGGCGAGGCTGTCGCTGGTCGTCGTCCTTCTCGTTGAGCAGGAGCGAGCATTGCATGGATCCAGTCGAGGAGGCTGCGGCAGCTCTGGCAAGCGAGACGAGCAGCTCCGGTCGGTTAAGCGCGGAACCGGCGGTGGCGGGCTCTGTGTGCGTGAAGGAGAGATGAGGAGGGTTCTGGAGAGAGAGAGAGGAGAAGCCGAGAGCGACAAGCAGAGGAGGAAGGAGAGGCGTCGGGATAGGACCTGCTTGGTGAGGCGGTGTATCGGAGATGTGGCTCTTCTTGGTTCGATATACGGCCAGTGTGGCGTGGCGAAGGGAGGCTGCGAGGACCGAGGTGGCTTGCGAGCGGGTTCAGCAGGAGCAGAGTCAGCGAGCATCGTGGCGGGACTTAGCGAAAAGGCTGACGAGGACTTGGCTGATCGAGGCAAGCCTCGGTCGGGGAGCTCGAGGCGCGGGAAGGCGTCTGGCGGTTCTTGCTGCTCCTGCTGAAACTTCATGAAAAGAGAGGTGAGGCATGGGGATGAAAGGAGAACCGGGAGGCGCGGACAGGCGACTGGCTGGAGCTTCGTCGGCGTCGGCTCGCCCGGCTGCCGTGAGCGAGACGGGTTGCCTCGATCGGATCGGAGCTCTTGGCGATCCATGAGCGAGGTGGGTCTAGGGGCTGGTGGGGTTTACTGCGAGAGACAAGGAGAAGGTGATGGCTTCTTTGGAATCTGGTGGCGGAAATCAAGGGAGCTGGTCGGAGCGATCCGGTTGGCGGGGATTTTGGATCGGGAGGATCAGGGAGACATGAGAGGGTGGTTGGCTAGCGCGGCATGATGGGAGCGGATGGATTGGACGGTAGGGGCTAGGGTTAGGTTGTTTATATAGGTAAGGGATTAGTTTAGGGGCTATCGGATCCCTCCGATCGTAATCGGACGGTTCAAAAAAAAATAGGCTAGGGAGTCCAAATAATAAAATGGAGATGTTTTATAGATGTTAGGGGATGAACTGAATCCAACGGTGATGACTGAGCAGGTCGGGTTAGGGAAGTTTGAACACGCTACGAGGGTCGAGAGAGGTCAGCGAGGATAAGGGCGACAAAATAACAACGAGAGGCAAAGAGAAAAGAGCGCTATGACGGCTACAAGTTTTATGAAAACATGCAGATGCAATGCACATGATGCTATGAGATGAAATGCATGACACGAACAAAAAGCAAAACAAAAGACAAAAACCCAACCACGAAGGAAGTATCATATCGCATCTCCGAAAAAGGCAAGAGTTGGAGTTACGAATATGGAAAGTTTTATCCGGGGTGTTACAACACTCCACCACTACGAGAGGATCTCGTCCCGAGATCTAGGATGGCACTGGAGAGAAATGGAAGAGGAAGAGAAGAGGTAAAACTAAGTTGCTTCTTCGACCAATGAGTGAAACCAAAGAACCTTGAGAAGTTGAGCAATTTAAAAGAAAGAGTACAACAGAGATGAACGAGATTGCGAACAATTCGTTAGAAAAGAGAAACAAGGAACATTACGAGGACTTAAAGATTCCAAAGACATGAATCAAGAGTTTAATGGACAAGATAGAATTCGAAACCACTCCGCTTAAAACTAGATAGAGAAGGAATAAGATTGATATAATTTGGGTAGCACTCAGGCTGAAAGAAGGAAAACTTGATAGGATGAAAAGAACTTGAAGAGATGACACAACACTCCGGTTAAATGGATAAGCATGAAAAGAACACGATCCTCGCAATTCGAGATGATGAATGAAGAGAGCAACATCACCATGCCTCCGGAAGAAAGAATAGAAGATAGATCATTGGGATAAAAGAATGGAGAAGAAAATGCCAACTTCTGCCACAAAAGAACTTGGAAAGCACCCTTCCAAGAAGGTTATAACGGAGTTGTTGAAAAAACCAACAACGAAACGAATAAGCTTGTAGTGGGCTTATGGAAGACAACTCAAAATTATGAGGTGACAAACAGCCACTAACGAAAAACAATTTATTGCTTGAGAGCAACGAAGAGATGAAAACTTCTTTCATCGAGAGGATAGGAGAAAACTCGGATCATTGATAGCACCATAATTAGCAATATACCTTAGGGAAGGCTTTAGGTGAAATCTATACCAAGATAACTCCAATGAAGAGATTGGTGGATTTAAAATACCTCATTCTTGACAACATGTGAATCATGAAACACGAACTCAAATATTCCAGAATGACATAACACCACCTCAAATGATAAGGTAGAAAGAATTACACTTCGGAATGCAGGATGAAGAATGCTTGAACTCCTCAAAACAAGACATGTGTTGAACACCATGTTTAATTTTGAGTATAGCTTGGCGGGTCATAACTTCGAGAGAAAACTTGAAGAACAATTGAAGAATGAAAAGAGAATCCTTGATGAACCACCATGTAGAGCCTCAATGAAGAACTCCGGTAATAAAATGATGATAAAAGAAGGAGAAGTTGAAAACACAAGGTGAAGCCTTGCGATGATTTGGATGGAGGTTCCGACGAAATGACCGAGGAAATTTGAACTCCATAAAAGAAAAGATGAAAACACTTGGAACTAGAATTTATTCATCAAGAACAAACTCCAAAGGAAGGGATTACTCACTTTGAGGAAATAAGAATAAGATTTATTGTATGCTTATCCTTCATCAAATTAAATTGATGACAAGCAATGGATTTGGCATACTACTTATTCCCGTAGAAAGGATTAAAAGAGATATAGTGCGAACTTGAGAAGGTATTGATGGAACCACCGGTGGGATTGGAAACAACGAAAGAATGAATGAATTGATACGATAACAAAGGAAGAGGAATCTCGAACGAACCACCGTAAGAATTGAAAATGAAAGTAGCAAAGGCACAATTCACCGGGAAGAATTGAAAAACGAATGAAGATGCTTGAGGGGATTTAGATACATGAGAACGAAGAGATCATGAACTGACTAGAGGGTATTTTAACGATGCACCGGTAAGATTTGGAGAACGATAGCTACATGCTGAGAATGAAGAATGATGACATGATGCCCTTCGGAGGAAAGAAATGGAAACAACTCATGAAATGCTCCGGGTGCTGAAAAGAATTCTCACAATTGAAAACAATTATGAGAGGATGGCATCAAGCTTGAACTACGCATCTTGAAGAGAATGGAGCAAGGTTTAAGAGAAATCCTTCTTCGGCCTTCAAATGTTGAGAATGATGATGAGAACCACCATGAATTGTTGAGATACTCTGGGAGAATTAAAAGAGGAAAGGTTGAGCCAAAGATGAAAAGAATTTGAAAACGACCTTGGAGAAGGCATGTGACTGATAAAAATTCATTCTTACGTCAAACTTGGAAAAGAATTTGCGAATGGCTCCTGATAATTCGAGGAGTCAGGTAAGATCCTGTGAAAAGACCTGTGGGTTAGGGCCCACTCAAAATAAAACACCATTGAAAATGATTTTAAAGAGACATTGCACCGGTTGAATTAAATGACTTGAATGAGATAACAATCTCCAAATAGCTTGAACAGATTAAGGATGGAAAGCACGAATCTTCTGAGATATCTTGAGCACTCCGGATAAGAATAGAGAGAGGTGAACAATTAAGAGGTACACCGGGATGGAAAAACATTTGAAACGAGGAAAGGGATATGATGAATATCGAAAACTTGAATTAGATCCACCGGAGTGTTGGGGAACGTAGTAATTTCAAAAAAATTCCTACGCACACACAAGATCATGGTGATGTATAGCGAGAGGGAGAGTGTTGCTCGTACCCTCATAGACCGAGCGAGGCGATCTAGGCGTAGAGGAAGTAGTCGTCGATCTCCTCGCGATCCGACCGATCAGGCGCCGTTACTCCGGCACCCGAGTTCTTGACACCGTACAGCTCGATGGCGTCCCTCGAACTCCGATCCGGAGTGTCGAGGAGAGTTCCATCGACCGACGGCATGGTGGCGATCTTGATGTTCTACGGGCGAGCTTCGCCTAAGCTTGCGACAATATGACCGAGTGGAATATGGTGGAAGGGGCACGCTACGGCTAAGAGCGATCCGTAGATCAAAACTTGTGTGTTCTAGGGTGCCCCCTTGCCCCGTATATAAAGGAGCAAGGGGAGTGCGGCCGGCCTAGGAGTAGGATTGGGGGAGGGAAGAGGGAAGGGCGCCCCCTCTCCTGTCCTATTGGACTAGGGGGAGGCGGCGGCCTGCCTGGCGGCCCTTCCTCTTCTCCTCGTGGCCCACTAAGGCCCAATAGCCCCGGGAGGTTCAGTAACCCGGTGTTCGGTAAAATCGATTTCACGGAACCATTCGAACTCAAATATAGGCTTCAATATATCAATCTTTATGTCTCGACCATTTGAGACTCCTCGTCATGTCGTGATCACATCGGGACTCGAACTTCTTGGTACATCAAAATACATAAACTCATAATATAACGTCATGAAACCTTAAGCGTGCGGACCCTACGGTTCGAGAACAATGTAGACATGACCGAGACACGTCTCGGTCAATAACCAATAGCGGGACCTGGATGCCCATATTGGTTCCTACATATTCTCTGAAGATCTTTATTGGTCGGACCGCATAACAACATCGTTGTTCCTTTGTCATCGGTATGTTACTTGCAGAGATTCGATCGTCGGTATCAATACCTAGTTCAATCTCGTTCGCAAGTCTCTTTACTCATTCCGTAATACATCATCTCACAGCTAACTCATTAGTTGTAATGCTTGCAAGGCTTGATGATGTGTATTACCGAGAGGCCGAGATACCTCTCAGACACTCGGAGTGACAAAACCTAATCTCGAAATCGCCAACCCAACATCGCCTTTGGAGACACTGTAGTACTCCTTTATAATCACCCGATTCGTTGTGACGTTTGGTAGCACCAAAGTGTTCCTCCAGTAGCAGGAGTTGCATAATCTCATAGTTATAGGAACATGTATAAGTCATGGACAAAAGCGAGTAGCAACATACTAAGCGATCGTGTGCTAAGCTAATGGAATGGGTCATGTCAATCAGATCATTCTACTAATGAATGTGACCTTGTTAATCAAATAACAACTCTTTGTTCATGGTTAGGAAACATAACCATCTTTGATTAACAAGCTAGTCTAATAGAGGCACACTAGTGACATATTGTTTGTCTATGCATTCACACATGTATCATGTTTCGGTTAATACAATTCTAGCATGAATGATAAACATTTATCATGAAATAAGGAAATAAATAATAACTTTATTATTGCCTCTAGGGCATATTTCCTTGATCTCCCACTTGCACTAGAGTCAATAATCTAGATTACATAGTAATGATTCTAACACCCATGGAGTCTTGGTGTTGATCATGTTTTGCTCGTGGAAGAGGCTTAGTCAGCAGTGCCTACATTCGAGATCCGTGTGTATCTTCAAATCTCTATGTCTCCCACGGACTAAATCCGGATGGAATTAGGCGTCTCTTGATGTGCTTGGTCCTCTTGTGAAATCTGGATTCCTTTGCCAAGGCAATTGCTCGATATTGTCACGAAGATTTTCATTGGACCCGATGCACTAGGTATGACACCTAGATGGGATATAAACTCCTTCATCGAGACTCCTTCATTAGCTGCTTCGAAGCTGCTATGTACTCCGCTTCACATGTAGATCCGCTTCTGACGCTTTGTTTAGAACTGCACCATGACAGCTCCTCCGTTTAGTGTAAATCGTATCCGGTCTGCGATTTAGAATCGTCCGGATCGATGTCAAACTTGCATCAGCGTAACCGTTACGATGAGCTCTTTGTCACCTCCATATCTGAAACATATCCTTAGTCCTTTTCGGTATTTGGGATGTTCTTGACGCTGTCCGATGATCCACTCTGGATTACTTTGGTACCTCCTGCTAAACTTATAGCAAGGCACACATCAGTGCAGTACACGACATTGCATACATGATAGAGCCTATGGCTGAAGCATAGGAACATCTTTCATTTTCTCTCTATCTTTGCGGTGGTGGGCATTGAGTCTTACTCAACTTCACACCTTGTAACACGAGGCAAGAACCCTTTCTTTGCTTGATCCATTTGAACTTCTTCAAAATTTTATCAAGGTATGTGCGGACTAGGGGGGGCGCGCCTGCCCTGGCCGGCCCTTCCTCTTCTCCTCGTGGCCCACTAAGGCCCAATAGCCCCGGGAGGTTCAGTAACCCGGTGTTCGGTAAAATCGATTTCACGGAACCATTCGAACTCAAATATAGGCTTCCAATATATCAATCTTTATGTCTCGACCATTTGAGACTCCTCGTCATGTCCGTGATCACATCCGGGACTCGAACTTCTTGGTACATCAAAATACATAAACTCATAATATAACCGTCATCGAAACCTTAAGCGTGCGGACCCTACGGTTCGAGAACAATGTAGACATGACCGAGACACGTCTCGGTCAATAACCAATAGCGGGACCTGGATGCCCATATTGGTTCCTACATATTCTCTGAAGATCTTTATTGGTCGGACCGCATAACAACATCGTTGTTCCTTTGTCATCGGTATGTTACTTGCCCGAGATTCGATCGTCGGTATCAATACCTAGTTCAATCTCGTTACGCAAGTCTCTTTACTCATTCCGTAATACATCATCTCACAGCTAACTCATTAGTTGTAATGCTTGCAAGGCTTGATGATGTGTATTACCGAGAGGGCCCAGAGATACCTCTCCGACACTCGGAGTGACAAAACCTAATCTCGAAATCGCCAACCCAACATCGCCTTTGGAGACACTGTAGTACTCCTTTATAATCACCCGATTCGTTGTGACGTTTGGTAGCACCAAAGTGTTCCTCCAGTAGCAGGAGTTGCATAATCTCATAGTTATAGGAACATGTATAAGTCATGGACAAAAGCAGTAGCAACATACTAAGCGATCGTGTGCTAAGCTAATGGAATGGGTCATGTCAATCGATCATTCTACTAATGAATGTGACCTTGTTAATCAAATAACAACTCTTTGTTCATGGTTAGGAAACATAACCATCTTTGATTAACAAGCTAGTCTAATAGAGGCACACTAGTGACATATTGTTTGTCTATGCATTCACACATGTATCATGTTTCCGGTTAATACAATTCTAGCATGAATGATAAACATTTATCATGAAATAAGGAAATAAATAATAACTTTATTATTGCCTCTAGGGCATATTTCCTTGATCTCCCACTTGCACTAGAGTCAATAATCTAGATTACATAGTAATGATTCTAACACCCATGGAGTCTTGGTGTTGATCATGTTTTGCTCGTGGAAGAGGCTTAGTCAGCGGTCTGCTACATTCAGATCCGTGTGTATCTTGCAAATCTCTATGTCTCCCACGGACTAAATCCGGATGGAATTGAGGCGTCTCTTGATGTGCTTGGTCCTCTTGTGAAATCTGGATTCCTTTGCCAAGGCAATTGCTCGATATTGTCACGAAGATTTTCATTGGACCCGATGCACTAGGTATGACACCTAGATGGGATATAAACTCCTTCATCGAGACTCCTTCATTAGCTGCTTCGAAGCTGCTATGTACTCCGCTTCACATGTAGATCCCGCTCTGACGCTTTGTTTAGAACTGCACCAACCGACAGCTCCTCCGTTTAGTGTAAATCGTTATCCGGTCTGCGATTTAGAATCGTCCGGATCGATGTCAAAGCTTGCATCAGCGTAACCGTTCTGATGAGCTCTTTGTCACCTCCATATCTGAAACATATCCTTAGTCCTTTTCGGGTATTTCAGATGTTCTTGACCGCTGTCCGATGATCCACTCTGGATTACTTTGGTACCTCCTGCTAAACTTATAGCAAGGCACACATCAGTGCAGTACACACATTGCATACATGATAGAGCCTATGGCTGAAGCATAGGAACATCTTTCATTTTCTCTCTATCTTTTGCGTGGTCGGGCATTGAGTCTTACTCAACTTCACACCTTGTAACACGAGGCAAGAACCCTTTCTTTGCTTGATCCATTTTGAACTTCTTCAAAATTTTATCAAGGTATGTGCTTTGTGAAAGTCAATTAAGCGTCTTGATCTATCTCTATAGATTTTGATGCCCAATATGTAAGCAGCTTCACGAGGTCTTTCATTGAAAAACTCTTATTCAAGTATCCCTTTATGCTATCCAGAAATTCTATATCATTTCCGATCAGCAATATGTCATCTACATATAATATCGAAATGCTCTGAGCTCCACTCACTTTCTTGTAAATCGAGGCTTCTCCAAAAGTCTCATATGAACCCAAATGCTTTGATCACACTATCAAAGCGTTTATTCCAACTCGAGATGCTTGCACCAGTCCATAAATGGATCGCTGGAGCTTGCATACTTTGTTAGCTCCTTTGGATCGATAAAACCTTCGGTTGCATCATATACAACTCTTCTTCGAAATCCATTCAGAATGCAGTCTTTACATCCATTTGCCAAATTTCATAATCAAAAATCGGCAATTGCTAACATGATTCGGACGGACTTAAGCATCGCTTCTGGTGAGAAGGTCTCATCGTAGTCAACCCCTTGAACTTGTCGAAAACCCTTTGCGACAAGTCGAGCTTTGTAAACGATAATATTACCGTCGTCGTCGGTCTTCTTCTTGAAGATCCACTTGTTTTCTATTGCTTGCCTACCTTGGGCAAGTCAACCAAACTCCATACTTTGTTTTCATACATGGATCCCATCTCAGATTTCATGGCCTCAAGCCATTTTGCGAATCTGGGCTCACCATCGCTTCTTCATAGTTCGTAGGTTCATCATGATCTAGTAGCATGATTTCGAAACAGGATTACCGTACCACTCAGTGCGGATCTTACTGGTTGATCTACGAGGTTACGTAGCAACTTGATCTGAAGTTTCATGATCAACATCATCAACTTCCTCACTACTTGGTGTAGATGTCTCGAAACCGGTTTCTGCGACAATCTACTTTCAAGTAAGGGAGAAGGTACAATTACCTCATCAAGTTCTACTTTCCTCCCACTCACTTCTTTGAGAGAAACTCCTTCTCTAGAAAGGATCCATTCTTAACAACAAATGTCTTGCCTTGGATCTGTGATAGAAGGTGTACCCAACTGTCTCCTTTGGGTATCCTATGAAGACACATTTCTCCGATTTGGGTTCGAGCTTATCGGGTTGAAGCTTTTTCACATAAGCATCGCATCCCCAAACTTTAAGAAACGACAACTTTGGTTTCTTGCTAAACCATAGTTCATAAGGTGTCGTCTCAGCGGATTTTGACGGTGTTCTATTCAGTGTGAATCGGCCGTCTCTAGAGCATAACCCCAAAGCGATAGCGGTAAATCTGTAAGAGACATCATAGATCGCACCATATCTAGTAAAGTACGATTCGACGTTCGGACACACCATTCTGTTGTGGTGTTCGGGTGGCGTGAGTTCTTGACTATTCGCATTGTTTCAAATGTAGACCAAACTCGTAACTCAAATATTCACCTCCACGATCGGATCGTAGAAATTTAATTTTCTTATTACGATGATTTTCAACTTCACTCTGAAATTCTTTGAACTTTTCAAATGTTTCAGACTTATGTTTCATTAAGTAGATATACCCATATCTGCTTAAATCATCTGTGAAGGTGAGAAAATAACGATATCCGCCACGAGCCTCAACATTCATCGGACCACATACATCTCAGATGTATGATTTCCAACAAATCTGTTGCTCTCTCCATAGTACCGAGAGCGGGGTTCTAGTCATCTTGCCCATGAGGCACGGTTACATAAGTGCCAAGTGATTCATAATCAAGTGACTCCAAAAGTCCATCGATATGGAGTTTCTTCATGTGCTTTACACCGATATGACCTAAGCGGCGATTACCACAAATAAGTTGCACTATCATTATCAACTCTGCATCTTTTGGTTTCAACATTATGAATATGTGTATCACTACTATCGAGATTCATCAAAAATAGACCACTCTTCAAGGGTGCATGACCATAAAAGATATTACTCATATAAATAGAACAACCATTATTCTCTGATTTAAATGAATAACCGTCTCGCATCAAACAAGATCCAGATATAATGTTCATGCTCAGCGCAGCACCAAATAACAATTATTTAGGTCTAAAACTAATCCGAAGGTAGATGTAGAGGTAGCGTGCCGACCGCGATCACATCGACTTTGGAACCATTTCCCAGCGCGCCGTCACCTCGTCCTTTGCCGGTGTTAAGCAATCCGTAGTCCTGTTTGAGTTGCAAATATTAGCAGAACCGATATCAAATACCAGTGCTCTGCGAGCTCTAGTAAGGTACACATCAATAACATGTATATCACATATACCTTTGTTCACCTTGCCATCCTTCTTATCCGCCAAATACTTGGGGCAGTTCCGCTTCGATGACCGATCGCTTGCGATAGAAGCACTTTCGATTTCAGGTTTAGGGCCAGACTTGGGTTTCTTCTCTGAGCGACAACTTGCTTGCTGTTCTTCTTGAAGTTCCTTCTTCTTCCCTTTGCCTTTCTTCTTGAAACTAGTGGTCTTATTGACCATCAACACTTGATGCTCCTTCTTGATTTCTACCTCCAGCCTTTAGCATTGCGAAGAGCTCGGTATAGTCTTTACTAACCCTTGCATATTATAGTTCATCACGAAGCCTTTGTAGCTTGGTGGCGGTGATTGAAGAATTACATTAATGACACAATCATCAGGAAGATTAACTCCCGGTTGAGTCAAGTGATTGTAATACCCGGACATTTTGAGTATGTGCTCACTTGCGAACTATTCTCCTCCATCTTGCAGCTATAGAACTTATTGGAGACTTCATATCTCTCAATCCGGGCATTACATTTGGAATATCAACTTCAACTCTGGAACATCTCATATGCTCCTTGGCGTTCAAAACGCGTTGAAGTCCGGTTCTAAGCCGTAAAGCATGGCACCTTGAACTATAGAGTAGTCATCAGCTTTGCTCGCGGACATTCATAACATCTGGTGTTGCTCTGCGGCGGAGCACGGCACCTAGCGGTGCATCGGGGCGTAACTCTTACGTGCAGCAATGAGGATAATCCTCGAGATTCGGACCCGATCCGTGTAGTTGCTACCATCATCTTTCAACTTTGCTTTCTCAAGGAACATTAAAATTCAACGGAACAACGACGAGCCATCTATCTACAATCAAACATAGACAAGCAAGATACTATCGGTACTAAGTTCATGATAAATTTAAGTTCAATTAATCATATTACTTAAGAACTCCCACTTAGACAGACATCCTCTAGTCATCTAAGTGATCACGTGATCCAAATCAACTAAACCATAACCGATCATCACGTGAGATGGAGTAGTTTTCAATGGTGAACATCTTATGTTGATCATATCTACTATATGATTCACGCTCGACCTTCGGTCTCCGTGTTCGAGGCCATATCTGCATATGCTAGGCTCGTCAAGTATAACCCAAGTATTCTGCGTGTGCAAAACTGGCTTGCACCCGTTGTAGATGGACGTGAGAGCTTATCACACCGATCATCACGTGGTGTGCAGGCACGACGAACTTTGGCAGCGGTGCATACTCGGGAGAACACTTCTTGATAATTTAGTGAGAGATCATCTTATAATGCTACCGTCAATCAAAGCAAGATAAGATGCATAAAAGATAAACATCACATGCAAATCAATATAAGTGATATGATATGGTCATCATCATCTTGTGCTTCGTGATCTCCATCTCTGCAGCACCATCATGATCACCATCGTCACCGTAGCGACACCTTGATCTCCATCGTAGCATCGTTGTCGTCTCGCCAATCTTATGCTTCTCGACTATCGCTACCGCTTAGTGATAAAGTAAAGCATTACGAAGCGATGCATTTCATACAATAAGCGACAACCATATGGCTCCTGCCATTGCCGATAACCGGTTACAAAACATGATCATCTCATACAATAAAATATAGCATCACGTCTTGACCATATCACATCACAACATGCCTGCAAAAACAAGTTAGGCGTCCTCTACTTTGTTGTTGCAAATTTTACGTGGCTGCTACGGGCTTAAGCAAGAACCAATCTCACCTCGCATCAAAACCACAGCGATACTTCGTCAAATAGACTTCGTTTAACCTTCTCAAGGACCGGGCGTAGCAGTACTCAGTTCAACTAAAGTGAGAGAGAGACACCCGCCATCACCTTTAAGCAGCGAGTGCTCGTGGCGGTGAAACCAGTCTCGCGTAAGCGTCTGGCGTAATGTCGGTCGGGCGCTTCATCTCACAATACCGCTGAACCAAAGTATGACATGCTGGTAGGTAGTATGACTTGTATCGCCCACAACTCACTTGTGTTCTACTCGTGCAATAACATCAAACCATAAAACCTAGGCTCGGATGCCCTTTGTTGGGGAGCGTAGTAATTTCAAAAATTTCCCTCGCACACATAAGATCATGGTGATGTATAGCAGAGAGGGAGAGTGTTGTCTCGTACCCTCGTAGACCAAAGCGAAGCGATCTGGCGTAGAGGAAGTAGTCGTCGATCTCCTCGCGATCCGACCGATCCAGCGCCGTTACTCCGGCGCCCCGAGTTCTTGACACCGTACAGCTCGATGGCGTCCCTCGAACTCCGATCCAGCCGAGTGTCGAGGAGAGTTCCGTCGACCTGACGGCGTGGTGGCGATCTTGATGTTCTACGGCGCAGAGCCGCCTAAGCTTGCGACGATATGACCGAGTGGAATATGGTGGAAGGGGCACCGCACACGGCTAAGGAACGATCCGTAGATCAAAACTTGTGTGTTCTAGGGTGCCCCTTGCCCCGTATATAAAGGAGCAAGGGGGTGCGGCCGGCCTAGGAGGCGTCGTGGGAGGAGTCCTACTCCCACCGGAGTAGGACTCCCCCCTTCCTAGTTGGAGTAGGATTGGGGGAGGGAAGAGGAAGAGGCGCCGCCCCTCTCCTTGTCCTATTCGGACTAGGGGGGCGGCGCGCCCTGCCTGGCCGCCCTTCCTCTTCTCCTCGTGGCCCACTAAGGCCCAATAGCCCCGGGAGGTTCAGTAACCCGGTGTTCGAAGTAAAATCCGATTTCACGGAACCATTCGAACTCAAATATAGGCTTCAATATATCAATCTTTATGTCTCGACCATTTGAGACTCCTCGTCATGTCCGTGATCACATCCGGGACTCCGAACTTCTTGGTACATCAAAATACATAAACTCATAATATAACCGTCATCGAAACCTTAAGCATGCGGACCCTACGGTTCGAGAACAATGTAGACATGACCGAGACCGTCTCGGTCAATAACCAATAGCGGGACACTGGATGCCCATATTGGTTCCTACATATTCTCTGAAGATCTTTATTGGTCGGACCGCATAACAACATCGCTGTTCCCTTTGTCATCGGTATGTTACTTGCGAGAGATTCGATCGTCGGTATCAATACCTAGTTCAATCTCGTTACGGCAAGTCTCTTTACTCATTCCGTAATACATCATCTCACAGCTAACTCATTAGTTGTAATGCTTGCAAGGCTTGATGATGTGTATTACCGAGAGGGCCAGAGATACCTCTCCGACACTCGGAGTGACAAAACCTAATCTCGAAATCGCCAACCCAACATCGCCTTTGGAGACACCTGTAGTACTCCTTTATAATCACCCGATTCGTTGTGTGACGTTTGGTAGCACCAAAGTGTTCCTCACGTAGCAGGAGTTGCATAATCTCATAGTTATAGGAACATGTAAGTCATGGACAAAAGCGGTAGCAACATACTAAGCGATCGTGTGCTAAGCTAATGGAATGGGTCATGTCAATCAGATCATTCTACTAATGATGTGACCTTGTTAATCAAATAACAACTCTTTGTTCATGGTTAGGAAACATAACCATCTTTGATTAACAAGCTAGTCTAGTAGAGGCACACTAGTGACATATTGTTTGTCTATGCATTCACACATGTATCATGTTTCAGGTTAATACAATTCTAGCATGAATGATAAACATTTATCATGAAATAAGGAAATAAATAATAACTTTATTATTGCCTCTAGGGCATATTTCCTTCATCTCCCACTTGCACTAGAGTCAATAATCTAGATTACATAGTAATGATTCTAACACCCATGGAGTCTTGGTGTTGATCATGTTTTGCTCGTGGAAGAGGCTTAGTCAACGGTGCTGCTACATTCAGATCCGTGTGTATCTTGCAAATCTCTATGTCTCCCACGGACTAAATCCGGATGGAATTGAGGCGTCTCTTGATGTGCTTGGTCCTCTTGTGAAATCTGGATTCCTTTGCCAAGGCAATTGCTCGATATTATCACGAAGATTTTCATTGGACCCGATGCACTAGGTATGACACCTAGATCGGATATGAACTCCTTCATCGAGACTCCTTCATTAGCTACTTCGAAGCTGCTATGTACTCCGCTTCACATGTAGATCCCGCTCTGACGCTTTGTTTAGAACTGCACCAACCGACAGCTCCTCCGTTTAGTGTAAATCATTATCCGATCTGCGATTTAGAATCGTCCGGATCGGTGTCAAAGCTTGCATCAGCGTAACCGTTCACGATGAGCTCTTTGTCACCTCCATATCTGAAAACATATCCTTAGTCCTTTTCGGTATTTCAGATGTTCTTGACCGCTGTCCGATGATCCACTCTGGATTACTTTGGTACCTCCTGCTAAACTTATAGCAAGGCACACATCAGGTCCAGTACCTGCATTGCATACATGATAGAGCCTATGGCTGAAGCATAGGGAACATCTTTCATTTTCTCTCTATCTTCTGCGTTGGTCGGGCATTGAGTCTTACTCAACTTCACACCTTGTAACACGAGCAAGAACCCTTTCTTTGCTTGATCCATTTTGAACTTCTTCAAAATTTTATCAAGGTATGTGCTTTGTGAAAGTCCAATTAAGCGTCTTGATCTATCTCTATAGATTTTGATGCCCAATATGTAAGCAGCTTCACCGAGGTCTTTCATTGAAAAACTCTTATTCAAGTATCCCTTTATCCTATCCAGAAATTCTATATCATTTCCGATCAGCAATATGTCATCTACATATAAGCCGGAACAAATACATATGATAGAGATTTACCCAATCCCATATCATGCATCTGTCGGAAGATATTCTAGGAGCTACTTGAATTCCCACCTATAAACTCCTGAAACTTTCTGGTTATGCAATCTGGTGTTGGGGATACAGGGGAAGCAATATATCTCACCCAAACTAACAATCCCTACATCCAGCTGTATCCATCCGTCAACACATAACCAAGAAAACTCCAGAAATCGTGTACCTCAACCTTCGAAAAGCATCCGTTATACAAGCTATGGCAATACTCCCGAACTCCCCAGTACTGGGTGGCGTCGAGGTTATATCACCAACAACTGCATAAAAGAGATTTTTGATGTCGGCCAAACTCGGTATTCGAGCTGCAGCGATAAAATTATGGCGACAACACCTCGGAGCTCAACTCCCGGGACAACGCCACAACCCTAAATGTCGGGAGGCACCAAGAACAATGTTCTCGTCATAAGAATATCGGGACGATCCCAAGATACCCGCGTGATCCTAAATTTTTTTTAGTGAAATTTGAGGAGAGGAAAGACAAAACATCTATGTCAGGAGTCCTCACCAGAGCGACGAATGGGGCTGAGGAGTAAAAAGAATCCTACTCTCCGATATATATAATCCTAAGACTCAAAATACTTTTCTTCTAGACTCAACAACGGCCAACAATCAAGGGGGCTCCTATGGTCGGTCGAGGCTCTGATACCAACTTGTCACGCCCAATATGCGATACTATCCTAAAGAGACTCGAAGGTCCCACCAAGGATAGAACCGCATATTGAAACGCTTTTGCAAGGTGGATATCATTACATCAACATTACATAATAGATGGGGATACATACAAGAGGCATACAATGCCACATGAATACAACAATACATCATACATAAGACCAACATCCGACTATGGATGAAACACAAACAGAAGCTCAAACGACATCCACCCTACTAGCCCAGGCTGCCGACCTGGAACCTATCCCCTGATCAAAGAGGAAGCAGAAGAAGAACTCCAAAACAAGCAAACATAGCTCTCGCGTCATGATCATCACATAACCTGTACCTGCAACTGTTGTTGTAGTAATCTGTGAGCCACGAGGACTCAGCAATCCCATTACCATGGGTATCAAGACTAGCAAAGCTTAATGGGAAAGGAAGGGGTAAAGCGGTGAGGTTGCAGCAGCGACTAAGCATGATATGGTGGCTAACATACGCAAATGAGAGCGAGAAGAGAAACAAAGGAGCGGTCGTCAACTAGTAATGATCAAAAAGTGATCACGAACTCCTACTTCGACAAACATAACACGAAACCGTGTTCACTTCCGGACTCCGCCGAAGAGACCATCACGGCTACACACGCGGTTGATCGTTTTAATTCGGATCTGGTGTCAAGTTATCTACAACCGGACATTAACAAATTCCCATCGCCACATAACAGCGGGCACGGCCCTCGAAAGTTTATACCTGCGGGGTGTCCCAACAGCCCATGATAAGCTCTCGCGATCAACGAAGGATATTCCTTCTCCGGGAAGACTCGATCGGTCTCGAAATCGATTTACAAGACATTTCGACAATGGTAAAACAAGACCAGCAAAGCCGCCCGATGTGCCGACAAATCCCGATAGGAGCTGCACATATCTCATTCTCGTGGCACACCGGATGAGCAAGATGACGGGTTGGCATAGACCACAGTTGCCAGGCGCTGGACATCGCTTCGAGTTGGACCAACACTTGAAGGAGCACCGGCCGGGGGTAAAATAAAGATGACCCTCGGGCTCCGAAACCCAAGGGAAAAAGGGCTAGGTGAGGCAAATGGTAAAACCAAGGTTGGGCCTTCTTTGGAGGAGTTTATTCAAAGCAAACTGTCATGGGGTCCCATAAATCACCCGACAGCGTTAGGAGCATAAAATCCGGGAACATAACACCGGTATGACGGAAACTATGGCGGCAAGAGTGGAACAAAACACCAGGCATAAGGCCGAGCCTTCCACCCTTTACCAAGTATATAGATGCAGTAATTAAATAAGAGATATTGTGATATCCCAACAAAATCCTGTCCATCATGGAGCAATCTTCAACTTCACCTGCAATTAACAATGTTATAAGAGGGGCTGAGCAAAGCGGTAACATAGCCAAGCAACGGTTTGCTAGGAAGGGTGTAAAAGGTTAGAGGTTCATGGCAATTTGGGAGGCTTGAAGAGCAAATGATAGGTAACGCAGCATAGCGATAGAACGAAGCAACTAGCATAGCAATGATAGTAGTGAGATCCAGGGTAGCGGTCATCTTGCCTGATATCCCGCTAGGAAGAAGAACGAGTCCATGAAGAATACGGACGGGAGTAGTCGAACGAATCCTCACAATCGCAACATTACCGGAACTAAGAAGCAACACCGAAAAGAAACAAACAACATGGTAAATGCACAAGCATAAACATGGCATGATGCACAAACAAGTATGATGCATGTCCGGCTTAATGAAGCATGGCATGACAAAGTGCAACAAACAATACTACAAGTTAAGTGGAGCTCAATATGCAACGAGTTGCATATTGACAAAACACCACATTGACATATTTAGTTTAATCTCGTATAAGCTACCAAACAATATTAAATGTTGTTAAACATGGCAAGGGGTGAAACATATGGAAACTAACTATTTAGGCAAGTTTAAATGAGGCCGGAACAACAAACAACAATTCCGGAAAAATCCTCATATGCAAATTATGGATTTGCTACTGTTCTGCCCTAAAACATATTTTAAAGTTGTTAAACAGGAAAATAAAGTCCACCATGATAAACTAGGCATTTTTCCACCCCATTTACATATAAAGAACATTTAAAACCGAGCTACGGCTATTTAGTTATGAAATAAATCATTTTAGCATGGCATTTAAGCAAATTTAAACAAACAGCATTTTAAAGATTTCAAACATGGATGAAAGTGGCATATTATTAATCTACACAAAATTCTAAGGATTTTACATGTTTGAATCATTTTAATCCGATGCACGGTTTATTAGTTATTATATGCATGAACATGGAGGGGTTTTCTGCAAATCTGTAATACACTGGATAATGTTAAATTCGCAGCAGCAAAAAAACACACACATCAGGCCGAAACTTGCTGGGCCAAACATGCACAAGAGAGGGGCTGTTGGGGGCTACTCACCCATGGGTTGAGGCCCGATTGGAAGCAGAGGGAGGCATGGCGCTGGCTGGGCCGGTTGGACCGGTCGACGCCAAAAAGAACAGATCGAGGCCGACGCATCTCGTGAAGCAGGGGATCGAGTGGGTTGGAGGTCAACGCACGGGCGAGGGAACTGTCGCTGGTCATCGTCCTTCTCATTGAGCGGGGAAGCGAGGCAACCGCATGGATCCAGTCGAGGAGGCTGCGGCTGAACTCGCAAGCGAGGACGAGCAGCTCCAGTCGGTTGGCGCGGAACCGGCGGTGGCGGGCTCTGCGGCGTGAAAGGAGAGATGAGGAGGGTTACGGGAGAGAGAGAGGAGAAGCCGAGGAGCAGCAAGCAGAGGAGGAAGGAGAGAGGCGTCGGGATAGGACTGCGGTCGGGCGGTTCGCCGGAGATGTGGCATTCTTGGTTCGATGTACCCGACAATCGGTGCGGTGTGGCTGAAGGGGAGGCTGCAAGATCGAGGAGGTGGCTTGGCGGCGGGTTCAGCGAGGAACGATGGAGTCAGCGAGCATCGGCGGGACTTAGCGAAGGCGGCGCGACGAGGACTTGGCGCGATCGAGGCGAAAGCCTCGGTCGTGGGGAGCTCGAGGCGCGGGAGGCGTCTGGCGGTTCTTGCTGCTCTGCGATAACTCACAAAGAGAGAGGTGAGGCAGGGGATGAAAAGGAGAACCAAGAGGCGCGACAGGCGACTGGCTGGAGCTCGTCGGCGTCGGCTCGCCGGCCGGCGCGGCGGGGCGGACGGGGTTGCCTTGATCCAGATCGGGGCTGCTGGCGATCCGCGGGCGAGGTGGGTCGAGGTGGGCTGGTGGGGTTTCGCTGCAGAGACAAGGAGAAGGTGATGGCTTGCTGGAATCTGGTGGCAGCGGAAATCAAGGGAGCTGGTCGGAGCGATCCGGTTGGCGGGGATTTTGGATTGGGAGGATCCCGAGGGAGACATGAGAGGGGTGGTTGGCTAGCGGCGGGCGATGGGAACGGATGGATTGGACAGGTAGGGGCTAGGGTTAGGTTGTTTCTATAGGTAAGGGATTAGTTTAGGGGCTATCGGATCCCTCCGATCGTAATCGGACGGTTCGAAAAAAATAGGCTAGGGAGTCCAAATAATAAAACGGAGATGTTTTATAGATGTTAGGGTATGAACTGATACCAGCGGTGATGACTGAGCAGGTCGGGTTCGGGGAAGTTTCGGACACGCACATGAGGGGTCTGAGAGAGGTCAACGAGGATAAGGGCCTGACAAAATAACAACGGAGGCAAAGAGAGAAAGGGCAACTACGGACGGCTACAAGTTTTATGAAAACATGCAGATGCAATGTGCATGATGCTTTGAGATGAAATGCATGACACGAACAAAAAGCAAAACAAAAGACAAAAACCCAACCACGAAGGAAATATCATATCGCATCTCCGGAAAAGGCAAGAGTTGGAGTTACGAATATGGAAAGTTGTATCCGGGGCGTTACAAGTACGATGCTGTCAAACGTAAGAGTTGGCTAGGGACAAAGAGGTCCTCGGAGCTGGCGCCTTCTTCGATGATCAGGCGAGCCATTGATCCTTTGGCGACCCAACAACGAAACTCTCAATGAAAGCACCAATGTCAGTGTCAAAATCGGCGGATCTCGGGTAGCGGGTCCTGAGTTGTGGATCTAGCATCGATGGGGAACAAGGGACGATGAACATGGTATTTACCCAGGTTCGGGCCCTCTCGAAGAGGTAAAGCCCTACGTCCTGCTTGATTGTATTTGATGTATGGTATGGTTATAGAGTGGATCTACCTTGAGATCAAGCAAGCTAAGCCCTAAGGTATGAGGTGATGAATGTAGCTCTGCCTAAAGCCCTTAAACCCTCCGATTTATATAGACATAGGGTTACAAGTCATCGGTTACAATGAAGGAAAGATCGCGCTAAACCTGACTTGGAGGACACACCAAGACTCCAAAGATCTCCTGTCTGGTCACGAGTCCGCGCTCCAGCTTAGGCCCATAGTGGCCCATCAGCTTGGCCATGTGTAGTAGGTCGACGGCCCAAGGACCCCTTAGTATAGGACACCCCCACTTGTGGCTCCTCTAACCCTAATCTCAGCTCTACAAATCCCAAATATTCCCCGTAGACCAAAGGGCACACCAAAAATACTTTTCCGCCGCCGCAAGTTTCTGTTCCCCTGAGATCACATATCGGGGCCTTTTTCGGCACTGTGCCAGAGGGAGATTCAATCATGGAGGGCCTCTACACCAACCATGTTGCCCTTCCGATGATGTGTGAGTAGTTTACCATATACCTACGTGTCCATAGCTAGTAGCTAGATGGCTTCTTCTCTCTCTTTGATCTTCAATACAATGTTCGCCTTGATGTTCTTGGAGATCTATTCGATGTAATCTTCTTTTGTGGTGAGTTTGTTGAGATCCGATGAATTGTGGATTTATGATTAGATTATCTATGAATATTATTTGAGTCTTCTCCGAACTCTTTGATGCATGATTAAGATAGCTTTGTATTTCTCTCCGATCTATTGATTTGGTTTGGCCAACTAGATTGATTTTTCTTGCAATGGGAGAGGTGCTTTGTAATGAGTTCAATCTTGCAGTGCTCAATCCCAGTGACAGAAGGGGACATGATACCTATGTGTATTGTTTCCATTAAGGATAAAAAGGTGGGGTTTATGTCATATTGATTGGATCTATCACTATCATGTCATCTTGCTTAAGGTGTTATTCCATTCTTGTTAACTTAATACACTAGATGCATGCTGGATAGTGGTCGATGTGTAGAGTAATAGTAGTAGATGCAGGCAGGAGTCGGTCTACTTTTCACGAATGTGATGCCTATATTCATGACCATTGTCATAGATATCATCATAACTTTGCACTTTTCTATCAATTGCTCAACAGTAATTTGTTTACCCACCGTATGCGTTCTTTCAAGAGAGAAGCCTCTGCCCTCTAGTGAAAACTATGGCCCCTGGGTCTATTCTCATCATAATATTTTAAGATCTATAAAATCAAAAATAAAAAAATACATTGCCACAATTTATTTACCTATACTTTGTTTTGTACTTTTATTTATTGTTTATACCTATCTCTATCTGATCTCATCCTTGCAATTAATCGTGAAGGGATTGACAACCCCTTTTATCGCGTTTGGTGCAAATATTGTTTGTTTGTGTAGGTGCAACTATTGGAGACTTGTGTGTTCCTCCTAATGGATTGATACCTTGGTTCTCAAATTGACGGAAATACTTATCTCTACTTTTCTGCATTACCCTTTGCTCTTCAAGGGAAAAACCAACACAAAGTCAAGAAGTGGCAGGAGGAATTTCTGGCGCTGTTATCGGGGAGGATCTACATCAAGCCTACCAAGTACCTATCATAAACTCTCATCGCTTGCACTTACACTATTCGCCATTTGCCTCTCGTTTTCCTCTCCCCCACTTCTAAAACATTTTCAGAAAAAACACAAAAATATTTACCTTTTTTATTCATCGTCTTTCCGTTCGTCTTTCCATTTGCTTGTGTTCTTAATCGCTTGCTTTGGTATCATGGCTAGCCCTTCTATAGTATCTAGTACACCAGAAAGTGAGGTTCTTAATTTTAAACAAAGAGGAGGAGAGAATTTGAAAGATGCTTTGTATAGAATTTGCGATGGTCAAAATAGATCTACCCGTAAGCAATCCACCACAGTTCTTATTCGAAATTTTTATGTGGGTGTCACTACTTGGTATAGATATGTGCTAGACACTATTACTGGGGGCAATTTCTTGGGAAGTCACCCTATGAATGCTTTTAACGCTATGGGAAATTTGGTGGGATCACCACCAATCATGATTAATGAACTAACTTTAACTTTGGAACATGTGGTGCAAAGGCTTGATATTATTGAGAATAAAATTTCTACCGTAGAGCATATTGAAAATTTGGATTAAATATTTTTCCTAATCATATTAGTCAGATTGGATCAAAGGTAGGAATCACTTTAAAAACCCTAAAGGAGAAGGAGCCTATAATTGATGAGAGCGTAGAACACGGTTCTGCTAGAATCGAAAAGTTAGAGTGTTATTACCAATTTGGGTTTCGCCTTTGCCGCTGTCAAGACTACTCCAAAATTTCCTCCTAATAAAACTACTAAGTTTATTTATGTTCCTAAAAATAAGGGTGGATCATCTAGTAAGGGAAACGAGGATCTTAAGATGATAAGTATTTGCCCTAGCTTTATCAATATTATTGAGGAACCAATCCTTACGAACGAATCTCTTGATTTTCTACCTAGGAGTGTGATCATCAACAAACCTAATTAAACCCCTAGGAAGTATGGATGTGCAATCGAGGAATTGAAGACCAAATATGACAATACCTAGATCTATCCATTATGCCTAGCTAGGGGCATAAAACAATATCGCGTGTTGGGAGGCAACCCAATTTTATTTTATGTTTTATGTGTTTGCTTTTGTTTTTCAATAAATCTAAAATTATACTTATTTATAATTGTTTAAATGTTTTAATTAGTATTTGTGCCAAGTAAGACCTTTGGGATGATTTGGGTGATAGTTTATTTCATTTTGTTGAAAAACAGAAATTTTTACGCTTAGTCCTGAAATTTTAGAAATTCACAGAAATATTCTTTTGATCTGAATTTTCTACACAAGATTTATATTCAAGTTGTCTACGTTTCCCTAATTTTTCAGAATTTCTGGAGTTACAGAAGTTTGGTTGAAGTCCAGATTACTACAGACTGTTCTGTTTTCGGCAGATTCTGTTTTCATTGTGTTGTTTGCTTATTGTGATGAATGTATGGGTAGTATCAGGGGATATGAACCATGGGGAAGTTAAAATATAGTATATATATAACTCAAATGTAAAATTATAATGAGTTTACAATAGTACCTAAAAGTGGTTATTTGCTTTGTTTTACTAACAGATCTCACGAGTTTTCTGTTGAGTTCTGTGTTGTGAAGTTTTCAAGTTTTGGCTGAAGTTTCGATGCAAACTCCGCCTATGTTGTCTCAACATGTCCGGTCCCAAGCCCGGGCAAAGGAGGAGGGTTGTGATAGGCTTGGCGAGCCAACGTAAAAACTCAGCCACTCTTATGGAGATGAAACCCAAAAGATTTTCGTTGGGGCGTAACCCTCTCAGCGACGCGCCACATCGGAACTCGGGTGTGGTGGAAAATGGGTGAGGCGGGGCGTCACCCCCGGTGTGCCACCGTATCTTGATGTGGATCTGTGGCAAGTGACCGAGGATCGGGTCGTCGCATCCTTAGTGGCGCGCTACATCAGCGCCCGGATGTTGTGGAAAATGAGCAAGGGTCTTCGCGTTTGACTCGACGAGTGTGAAGTGTAAGGAAGCTAGCCGAGCCTAGGAGGATTCGCTTAGGTAGCTGGAACGTAGGGTCTTTGACAGGGAAGCTTCGGGAGCTAGTTGATGCAACGGTGAGGAGAGGTGTTAATATCCTTTGCGTCCAAGAAACCAAATGGAGGGGACAGAAGGCGAAGGAGGTGGAGGATACCGGCTTCAAGCTGTGGTACACAGGGATGTCTGGAAACATAAATGGTGTAGGCATCTTGATCAGCAAGAGCCTCAAGTATGGAATGGTTGACGTCAAGATACATGGGGACCGGATTATCCTGGTCAAGCTGGTAGTTGGAGACTTAGTTCTCAATGTTATCAACGCGTATGCCCCGCAAGTAGGCCACAATGAGAACATCAAGAGGGAGTTCTAGGAAGGCCTAGAAGACATGGCTAGGAGTGTACCGATTGGCGAGAAGATCTTCATAGGAGGAGACCTAATGGCCATGTGGGTACATCTAACAAAGGTTTTGAAGGGGCGCACGGGGGCTTTGGCTATGGCATCAGGAATCAAGAAGGAGAAGATGTCTTAAGCTTTGCTCTAGCCTACGACATGATTGTAGCCAACACCCTCTTTAGAAAGAGAGAATCACATCTAGTGAGTTTTAGTAGTCACCAACACTCTAGCCAGATTGATTTCATCTTCTCGAGAAGAGAAGATAGGTGTGTGTGCCTCGACCGTAAGGTGATACTTGGAGAGATTGTTGTACCTCAGCATAAGCTAGTGGTTGCTGACTTCCGCTTTTGGATTCGTGTCCAGCGGGATAAGTGTGCCAAAGTCGCTAGAACGAAGTAGTGGAAGCTCAAGGGGGAGGTAGCTCAGGCGTTCAAGGAGAAGGTCATTAAGGAGGGCCCTTGGGAGGAAGGAGGGGATGCGGACAATGTGTGGATAAAGAAGGCCACTTGCATTCATAAGGTGGCCTTAGAGGAGTTTGGAGTGTCCAGGGGAAGGAGAAGCGAAGATAAGGATACCTGGTGGTGGAATGATGATGTCCAGAAGGCGATTAAAGAGAAGAAAGATTGCTTCAGATGCCTGATACGTCTCCAGCGTATCTATAATTTTTGATTGTTCCATGCTATTATATTACCTGTTTGGGATGTTTAATGGGCTTTACTAAGCACTTTTATATTATTTTTGGGACTAACCTATTAACCGGATGCTAACAAATTGTTGTTTTTTTGCCTATTTCAGAGTTTCGCAGAAAAGGAATATCAAACGGAGTCCAAACGGAATGAAACCTTCGGGAGAGTTATTTTTTGGAAACAACGCAATCCAGGAGACTTGAAGTGGACGTCAAGAAAGAAACGAGGTGCCACGAGGCAGGGAGGCGCGCCCCAGGGGGGTAGGTGCGCCCCCACCCACGTGGGCCCCTCGTGGCTCCCCTCACCGACATCTTTCGCCTATATATATCCATATACCCTGAAAACATCCAGGAGCACCATGAAACCCTATTTCCACCACCGCAACCTTCTGTACCCATGAGATCCCATCTTGGGGCCTTTTCCGGTGCTCCGCCGGAGGGGGAATCGATCATGGAGGGCTTCTACATCAACGCCATAGCCTCTCCGATGAAGTGTGCGTAGTTTACCACATACCTTCGAGTCCATAGTTATTAGCTAGATGGCTTCTTCTCTCTCTTTGGATCTTAATACAAAGTTCTCCTCGATCTTCTTGAAGATCTATTCGATGTAACTCTTTTTGCGGTGTGTTTGTCGAGATCCGATGAATTGTGGGTTTATGATCAAGATTATCTATGAACAATATTTGAATCTCCTCTGAATTCTTTTATGTATGATTTGTTATCTTTGCAAGTCTCTTCGAATTATCAGTTTGGTTTGGCCTACTAGATTGATCTTTCTTGCAATGGGAGAAGTGCTTAGCTTTGGGTTCAATCTTGCGGTGTCCTTTCCCAGTGACAGCAGGGGCAGCAAGGCACATACTGTATTGTTGCCACTGATGATTAAAAGATTGGGTTTATATCATATTGCTTGAGTTTATCCCTCTACATCATGTCATCTTGCCTAATGCGTTACTCTGTTCATATGAACTTAATACTCTAGATGCATGCTGGATAGTGGTCGATGTGTGGAGTAATAGTAGTAGATGAAGAATCATTTCGATCTACTTGTCGCGGACGTGATGCCTATATACATTATCATGCCTAGATATTCCCATAACTATGCACTTTTCTATCAATTGCTCGATAGTAATTTGTTCATCCCCTGTTGGTGTCAAAACCGGCGGATCTCGGGTAGGGGGTCCCGAACTGTGCGTCTAGGCGGATGGTAATAGGAGACGAGGGACATGATGTTTTACCTAGGTTCAGGCCCTCTCGATGGAGGTAAAACCCTACGTCCTGCTTGATTAATATTGATGATATGGGTAGTACAAGAGTGGATCTACCACGAGATCAAGGAGGCTAAACCCTAAAGCTAGCCTATGGTATGATTGTTGTAATGTATGTTGTCCTACGGACTAAAGCCCTCCGGTTTATATAGACACCGGAGGAGGCTAGGGTTACAGTCGGTTACAATGGTAGGAGATCTACATATCCGTGTCGCCGAGCTTGCCTTCCACGCCAAGGAAAGTCCCATCCGGACACGGGGCGGAGTCTTCAATCTTGTATCTTCGTAGTCTTGGAGTCCGTCGGACGATGATAGTCCGGCTGTCCGGACACCCCCTAGTCCAGGACTCCCTCAGTAGCCCCTGAACCAGGCTTCAATGACGATAAGTCCGGCACGCATAATGTTCGGCATTGCAAGGCGGATTCCTCCCTTGAATAATCCAGAGAAGATCATGAACACCAGGATAGTGTCCGGCTCTGCAAAATAAATTCCACATTCCACCGTAGAGAGAATAAAATGTACACAAGTCTAATCTGCTGACGTATTATGCGGCATGACATCACACCGCTACCAGGCTTTTACATGAATCGTTTTTTATTATACCACCTCTGCACGTTTAGCGAAGCGGTTTCCTTGGCACGTCTTGTCGAAGCAGAGATTGTGTTCCCCTTATTCCGGGATTCTCATCAATACGTGCGTGGGTAACCCAACCGTGCCCGTCGCCACGCCTCCTCTATCGAAGGTGAATCCCGAACGGTCATGGAGACGACTCTTGGTATTTTTCCCCTTTATAAGAGGACCAAGGCTCGTTTCTTTTCTTAAATCTCGCAACGAATCTCCTCCTTGCTCCCAGTTCCAACACCCAGAGCCCCAGATTCGAGCGCTTCGGATTCTCAACCATGTCTGGCTCCGACCTCTAGGGTCGGTGGATGCCCTCCTCCGTCACGGAGGAGGGCGTGTTAAAGCTGCGTGAGGCCAAGTACCTGTCCTACGAGATTTCGCACAGGTTGCCTGCCCATGGGCAGGCCGTGCCCGCCCCCGAGCCCGGTGAGTACGTTGTCTTCGTATCCCACCTCCGTCGGGGTTTAGGCTTCCAGACGGACCCCTTCGTGAGAGGGCTCATGTTCTACTACGGGCTGGATTTTCCGACTTGGCTCAAGTCCATCCTCCATATCTCCGCATTCATTATCGTCTGCGAAGCCTTCCTCCGCGTCCTCCCCACTTGGCTGTGGCTGAAGACCTTTAATGTGGGCCAAGATGATCGGGCGTCAAGCGGAGTCTGGCGGGCGGCCATAAGCGAAGGGCGATGCCCGTGGCCCGAGCTCCTTCAAGAGGAGCTCGGACTGGCAGCAGGTGGTTCTATATCACCGCTCGAAGGGCGCAAGCAAAAGCCGCCGCCTTCATTCCGCCGGGACCTCCACGCCCGTGATGTCGTGGGTCGACCAAGGGCTCAATTGGGGCCGTCCGAAGCGTGCCCTCCTTGCGAGGCGGTTCGAGACCTCCAGACGAGGGAGATCAATCTGGTCGTGGTGATGCGAGTTATGCTAATCGAGCGTCTTCGCCACGCAAGCGCCGTCCTCTCCGTCTATGGGAGTTCAATCCGGAGGACCTCGAATTCTCCAACACTTCATGGGTGCAACACCCGTGGAGATGTACAAGTTGTTCTTGAGACCCGCGAGTAGCGTGTCGGAATTGACCGAGGACACGGGCCTAAGCTGCAATCGCCGGATACTCGGGTAAATAGCTCAGAGTCCGGATGTTCTGTTTATCTGCTTTTCTAGAGTTCACCTCGACCCATTACTCTTCATCGAGTGGGTAGTGCGATCGAAGGCGATAAGGTGTCGGCTCCCCTCGAGACCGTGCTGGAGCCCGTCTTTGGTCGAGAATATTGGAGGTCGTGCCCGTAGAAGGGAGCGATGGGGAAAATAGAGGAGCTATTATTTCGCCCAAAGGGGCGTCTGAAGAGGGGGGGTCAAAAACCCCTCCTTCCAGGGGGAGAAGAGGACCGGATCCGAAGATCCGGAGGCCAAAGCCCCTAAACGGGGGAAGAGATCTTCACCGGGGGGTCCGGCGTCCGGGGAGAATCCGGACGTACAATCGTCTCTAAAGGATCAGCCCTCCAGCGAGCCGTGAGTAGGAAAAGGGGAGTTCATTAATAAGAAAATATCTCCATTCGTGGATCTGTGGATAACCGAAGTTTTGCTTTGCAGTTCGGATTTGCGGACTTCTCAGATGAGTTCGTCTTCGGGGGATCTTCGTCCAGAGATGATGGAGAGCGAAACGCCTCCGTCTGCTGCATAGCCGACAGGCGACGACGAGCTGAAATGTCGGCACGGAGGTGTCCCAGTCGGAGGGCGGAGAGTTCGGCGCCCACTAGTATCCGTGGAAGAGTGAAGAATCTGCTTGAGAGGCGTCCATCTCGAAGATCGCCGTGCTTTGATGTGTATGGTGATTGGAAGGATTTCGTCGTGAGAGCAGATTGCATAATGCCGCCAGAGTTTGTGGCGGGATTTGAAATCTGCAAGAATAGCGCACCTTTTTTGACAGTTTTGCACATAAAAGTGCGCCTGTATTGATAGTAGCCCCGAGACTCGGTAGGTTGTCGAAAGCGACGGCGTCTTAGGGATCAAAATCGCAAGTAGTGAATGTCGCCGTTCCTATGCAGGTGGTGGATAGTCCGAGGGCTAGCCGGACTAGTGGAGTTGCCGATATAATGTGGCAACTTGACGTGGCGGATGCGGACATCGCACTTGTCAACCGGCGACTTGACGAGTCGCAAGGTAAATGAGTTCTCCACAGTCGCTTTATTTAAGGGGTCAAAGCCCGCCTCTAATAATATATATGCTGTAATCTGAGGCGGTCTTGCTGCTTGTGGAGAGCCTTGGGCGAACTTGCTCAAGCTAAGGAGCAAGCCGAAGGAGTGATCTTGGCTGCCTCAAGGGCGGCCGAGGAGTTAAAGTCGAAAAGGCTGCCCACCTAGCGCGGGAAAAGATGGCGAATTGGCCGTGAAATTAAAGATCTTGCCGACCGTAATGAGGCTCTTGAAAAGGAGCACTTATTGGAGTGGGAAGACCTAGGAAGGCCACCGCCGAGGCCAAGGATGCCGTTACGCAATCGGGCTATGAAGGAGGAGCTGCGCCAGGGCGGTGATATTGTGGTGGCAAGCCTTTTACATTCGTCGCCGGTTTGAGATCAAAAGTATGCTCAACTTGGCCAGCTCACGGGGTGCGGAGGATCCGTATATGGACTTAGCGGCAAGTGCGGTGATGCCATTGAGCACTTCCGGGCCGGAAGGATCACAAAGACGGAAGAGCTATTTTGGTCTCAATTCCATAGTCCGGATCGTTCACTTCCGTTGACCGATCGGTTGGCGAATGGGCGAGCTAAATAGATTGTCGGACTTTCCATGGCTGACATCGTGGCTCATATCGGCGGAGAGGGCCCAAAGGCGGCGAGCTATTTCGCTTATTGCAGCAATTTCTTGGAGCGGTGCCGCATATCAAGGAGATGAAGCGGTCGGCTGCATCGAAGCGCGTGGATGGCTCTTGCCGTGTGAAGACACATTGGGCGAGATGGATGCCACCGCTATTGCCGCCAGGTTGGACGACGACGGTTACCCGCCGAGCACTATTTTGGGGAAGTTATGCATGGCGCTCGTGTAATAGAGTCACGATGCTCAAAAATGTCACGTTCAAATGAGCGTTTAGCTTGTAAAGCGATGATTATGCTATAACTGCTTTTATACTTGTGTGTCCCAAGTAGTAAAATATCTCCTATCGCGACGCTTACGTATACATTTGTATAACCCGAAGATTGCGATCTTGACTTCAGCCACCACGCACAAGGTGCGGGGTGTTATAAAAATAGCGTTTTCACACTTACTCGGCGTCTCGGTCTGTTAAGGAGGTGGTAGCGTAGCAAGCGAGGCAATCCGGACTATAATGCTTTATCACTTTCACTTAGCGGTGGAGTTCGAGGGTGGGACTACGATATAGCCCCTTGGGGCACCGCTTCTCGAGTTCGGGCGTGTGTGCTGACCGAAGCGGTCCTTCGTCAGCGAAATTCTAAACATTGCGGTAGTCGATCGAGTGGTTGACCGGTCTCTCGCTATATCATGACGATCGGTTTTCGGCTTTCTCTCTTGAGGTGCTCGCCCGGCCGAACTGGGCACTGTCGCGATAGTTCTCCACAGTGCGCGTTAGCCGATGATCTGGAATGTAAGGCAGCAAAACACGAGGCCGCAAACCCAACATTTGACCAAAGACATGATTGGAGCTGATGCATATAATGCCTAACTCGAGGCGCGAACACTCCCTAAGGTGTTCGGTCTTTATAATAATGGGCGAACAATGCCCTAAGCCCTAGTGTCGAATGCGGGCATGGTCCTCGACGCGATCGATGCCAAAACGTCGAGGCTCCGCTTTGGTTATAAGAAGAAACCAAGGAGAATAACAACAAGAGCGATAAAAAGGTTTACGCAGGGTCTTAATCTGAAAAGAATCCTGCATAGCGGGTCCCTCTGCGTCTGCGCTTTGTGTCTCCGTTGTGCCGTTATCACGGGCGGGTGTGCACATTGTTCATCTGTAAAAGAGAGGAACTTAGTTTGAAAAGAACTCGTCGCGAAAAAAGTATATGTGAAAGAAGAAATATAAATAAGTAAAGCGGGGTCTGTATGGACTCACTGTTGTTTATGCATGCATCCCCTTGTGAAGGGATGTGCGGCTAGGGAGCCCCTAGCCTACTTATGCCGGACTCGTCTGTCCGTGTCCGGGGTCTTTAAGTGACCCTCGCACTGAAATGATGCCACGTGGACCGGGCATTTTGAGTGTAAGAGACGCGTAATGTGGTATGGCGTTGAAATGGACAAAAGCCTCTCGTCACAAGAGTGCTTGATATCCACTTTTAAATGGGACGATATGAAAGATTAGTTTTTCGCGTCGAAAGTTGTTCGGTGATCCGAACACAACTTCTAGTAATAGGGAGCCCTGTGAACTTGGCGTAAGAACTGGCGTCACTCCTTTGAAGGAAGTGCGGCTGTGTCGAATTTTAGTAGGGTCTATCCCCAACTTGCGGATTGTGTTTAGATACAGCAGGTTTAAGTCGCTGCCTCCGTCCATCGGGACTTGAGTAAATTGTAGTTAAATCGATTATAGGATCAATATCGGGGCGGTCCGTCCTGCGTTTTGAGCAACTTCGGAATAATCCGGTGGTCGAAAGTTATTGGTTTTTATATCCAATCTCTATGGTCTGCTGGATTGGACCGTGCGAGGCTCTTTTAGAGGTGCCGCACTATTTTTCCGTATTATCACATGAAGTGAGTTCTTTGCTTTGACCTCTTGTGGGAAAGTCTTTTGCTTTCGGTGCTTTCTGCTGGTGGGGTTTATCGTCTTCGCTTGACACGTCGAGCCCTTGTGTTCGGCATTTAGTCGGCGGACTGTTTGAAAACAACAATCTCGATGGGTGTGGTTTGCGAGGCCTTAGAATCTTGTGGATTTGACATATACGACCCAAAATCTTGTTTAAGTTGGATAGCTCGTCGCTGTCATCCTTAAGAGGCGGTGTTTTGTTGTTTGGCCGCGAGCTTTTGAATCCGGCGTTGACTGCCATGCTCTTCGGGCTTTTCTCTTTGTTCCGGCGCTGCTATTTCCTGCGTCGTGATTTTCCGTTTCCATCTCTTATCTCGGATGTACTTGGGTCGCTGGTGCTACATCTTGCTAGCCAGCTATCCTCTCCCGCACAGAAGCGGGTCATGAGGCTTGTTAGCGCGGACATTGTCCTCGGTTTCTCTTGGCGAGTGTCGGCAAGCCATTCGTCTTGGGCGTTGTGTTTAAAAGCTGCTAAGGCTTGGCGTCCGGACGATCGACTATTTGGTTCTTTTGGTGAGGAACCTGTTCCGAGAATATCTTGTGGCCGACTCTACGGGCTGTTGAGTTATATGACTTAGATCATACGCATCCGGAGGCGGACATAAGTCCCTTGAAAATTTGCTCTAAACGTCCTCGAGCTCTTCCCAACTTCCAATGGTGTTTTAGGGAGGCTTTTAAGCCAATGACGGGCTGGCCCTTTGAGCTTGAGGGTAGGTATTTTATGGCGTGGAGATCATCTCCTCTGGCCATGTGTATGTGTAGTATATAATCTTCTATCCGAGACTCCGAGTGCATTGTTCCATCGTGAGCCTCTATGTTTATGGGTTTAAATCCTCTTTGAAATTCATGGTCCAGCACCTCATTGGTGAAACATAGTGGGTGTCTTGGCGCCCCCATTTGGGTGTGCCACTATCTTCGGACACTTGACGTGTTGCATTGCTTCCTGGGGCCTTCTTCTTTGGCCCGTAAATGGACCTAACTGGGCCATCTGTCTTTCCAGGTTCATTAGTCGGTTTATGTGCGGCGCCGCTTTCAGAATTTGGCCTATCATCTGGCCGTCTATCCAGCCAGGCAGCCTCTTTATTTTTTGACTGTGGGGGCTCTATGGCCTCCTCGTCAAATTCTGGCAGCAGCTTGCGCTTCGGGTAGCTCTTTGATTGGTGGCCATTGCCGTATTTATCCGCGGTTTTGAGCACTTTGCTCCACCTCATTCTGAGTGTGTCTTCTACTGTTTGGAGCTTCTGTTTTTCCTTCTTCAAGCTTCTTGCGGTGGTGACGAGTCTTTTCCGAAGGTTTTTACTCTCCGTGGCATGTCCGGCATGAGTCGTCGGATTGTTGTTTCGCGGGCACTGGACTGATTATCGACTCGTCCTGTTCGGACGGTTGCTTATCTGCATATTAAATCGTCCACTTGTGTGCCTGCTGTATTGCGGGGTCCTTAGGGCGCTTGTTGTTGTCGGCGGGACTTAGGCGGCGTCTGCGCCGCCGTTTTGGTTGTTTGTCGGCGGGGTTATCTTACGCATGACCCGTTGTTCCTTGTTATCGCTCTCTTTTGGGGTATCCACCATATATCGTCGTATGGCGAGTGGTCCTCCATGCCTGTGTAGGCGCTGGTTCTTTTTCATCTCCGGTAAATGCGTCTATAGCGTCGATGTCTTGAATCGTAGTCTAACATGTCGGTTAGATCGTCGGCGGTGGCTACATAGTGGGTGGTGGGTGGGCTCTGAATTTCTTAGTCGTCCGCATCCCAACCATCACTGGCCATAGTCGGCCAGGACTCTCTGATAGCGAGAGATGCTTTAGCGAATTTAGGATGTCGCCAAAGGCGAGTGTTGGAAGATGTCGTGGCGGTGAATTCCATAACGGCGTAATCAGATTCGATTGGTAGGGGCGGGGAGGTCGAGTCCGGCAAGGAGTCCGGCACCTCGGAATCACGAGTTTCGCGAGGGACAAGGTTAGTGTTCGGCTCCATCGCCATGGAAGTTGAAGCCCCCGAGGTGGCGTCCACCCACCGATCCTCGATGTGGGCGATCGGCTCCGAACTAAGGGCCGAAGCGGATTCGAGTGCGGCCACCAAGGCACTGTTCGGCGGCAGAGCTAGTTCATGCCCATCGTAACAGTGCGACGCGCTTGGCTGTGGTTCGAGCCCGTTGAAGATCAAGTCTCCGCGGACGTTGGCCATGAAGTTTAGACCTCGAATCGACACGGCGGCGCGTAGCTTCGATCTGCTCGGATGGCCAGCGAATTAGCCCGCGGTCTTGAAACCGCCGAATCTGAAGATCTGTCAGGGAGAAAAGTCTCACCACAGACAGCGTTGTTGGTTGAAGATGCCATCAAGCCTATCGGTGGCGACACAAAGGAACTCTCAATGAAAGCACCAATGTCGGTGTCAAAATTGGCGGATCTCGGGTAGGGGTCCCAGCTGTGCGTCTAGGCGGATGGTAACGAGAGGCGAGGACACGATGTTTTACCGGGTTGGGCCCTCTCGATGGAGGTAAAACCCTACGTCTGCTTGATTAATATTGATGATATGGGTAGTACAAGAGTGGATCTACCACGAGATCAAGGAGGCTAAACCCTAAAGCTAGCCTATGGTATGATTGTTGTAATGTATGTTGTCCCTACGGACTAAAGCCCTCCGGTTTATATAGACACCGAGGAGGCTAGGAGTTACAGAGTCGGTTACAATGGTAGGAGATCTACATATCCGTATCGCCGAGCTTGCCTTCCACGCCAAGGAAAGTCCCATCCGGACACGGGACGGAGTCTTCAATCTTGAATCTTCGTAGTCTTGGAGTCCGGCGGACGATGATAGTCCGGCTGTCTGGACACCCCCTAGTCCAGGACTCCCTCACCCACCGTAATACTTATGCTATCTTGAGAGAAGCCACTAGTGAAACCTATGGCCCACGGGTCTATTCTCCATCATATAAGTTTTCGATCTATTTTATTTTGCAATCTTTACTTTCCAATCTATATCATAAAAATACCAAAAATATTTATCTTATTATCTCTATCAGATCTCACTTTTGCAAGTGGCCGTGAAGGGATTGACAACCCCTTTATCGGCGTTGGTTGCAAGGTTCTTATTTGTTTGTGTAGGTTTGAGGGATTTGCGTGTAGCCTCCTACTGGATTGATACCTTGGTTTTCAAAAGTGAGGGAAATACTTACACTACTTTGCTGCATCACCCTTTCCTCTTCAAGGGAAAACCAACGCATGCTCAAGAGGTAGCAAGAAGGATTTCTGGCGCCGTTGCTGGGGAGGTCTACGCACAAGTCAAGACATACCAAGTACCCATCACAAACTCTTACCCCTCGCATTACATTATTTGCCATTTGCCTCTCGTTTTCCTCTCCCCCACTTCACTCTTGCCATTTTATTCGCCCTCTTTTTCCCGTTCACCTCCCTTTCTCTTGCCTCTTGTGTGCTTGTGTGTTGGATTGTTTGTCACGATGGCTCAAGATAATACTAAATTGTGTGATTTCTCCAATACCAACAACAATGATTTTCTCGGCACTCAGTTGCTCCTCTTACGATCTTTGAATCTTGTGAAATTAATGCTGCTTTGTTGAATCTTGTCATGAAAGATCAATTCTCTGGCCTTCCTAGTGAAGATGTCGCTACTCATCTAAACAACTTTATTGATTTGTGTGATATGCAAAAGAAGACAGACGTGGATAATGATATTGCTAAATTGAAGCTATTTTCGTTGTCGCTTAGAGATCGTGCTAAAACTTGGTTTTTGGCTTTGCCTAAAAATAGTATTGATTCATGGAATAAGTGCAAAGATGCTTTTATCTCTAAGTATTTTCCTCCCGCTAAGATCATCTCTCTTAGAAATGATATTATGAATTTTAAGCTACTTGATCATGAACATTGAGGGAGTCCTGGACTAGGGGGTGTCCGGACAGCCGGACTATCATCGTCCGCCGGACTCCAAGACTACGAAGATACAAGATTGAAGACTCCGTCCCGTGTCGAGATGGGATTTTCCTTGGCGTGGAAGGCAAGCTTGGCGATCTGGATATGTAGATCTCCTACCATTGTAACCGACTCTATGTAACCCTAGCCTCCTCCGGTTTCTATATAAACCGGAGGGCTTTAATCCGTGGGACACAACATACATTACAACAATCATACCATAGGCTAGCTTTAGGGTTTAGCCTCCTTGATCTCGTGGTAGATCCACTCTTGTACTACCCATATCATCAATATTAATCAAGCGGGGCGTGAGGTTTTACCTCCATCGAGAGGGCGAACACAGGTAAAACATCGTGTCCTCGTCTGCCTTTATTACCATCCGCCTAGGCGCACGATTCGGGACCCCCTACCGAGATCCGCCGGTTTTGACACCGACATTGGTGCTTTCATTGAGAGTTCCTCGTGTCGTCACCGATAGGTTCGATGGCATCTTCAACCAACGGCGCTGTCTAGGGTGAGACTTTTCTCCCGGACAGATCTTCGTGTTCGGCGGCTTCAAGCTGCGGCTAATTAAGCAGCCATCTAGAGCAGATCGAGCTTCGCCCCTGGCGTCGGTCGGTCGGAAGCCTAAACTTCACGCCCGACATCCGTGGGGACTTGATCTTCGACGGGCTCGAGCCACGCCAAGCGTGCGCCTTTATTACGATGGGCATGATCTAGCTCATCACGAGCAGTGCCTTGGTGGCGCACAACAATCCACTCTGGCCCTTAGGCCGGAGCCGATCGCCCAGATCGAGGACGGTGGTTAGACACCGCCTCGGGGCTTCAACTTCCATGGCGATGGGCGAACACTACCCTTGTCCCTCGCGGCTCGTGACTCGAGTGCGGACTCCTTGCGGTTCAGACCTCCCGCCCCTGCCAATCGAATCGATTGGGCGCCGGTTATGGAGTTCACCACCACGGACATCTTCAACACTCGCCCTTTGGCGATATCCTAAATTAGCTAAAGCATCTCTCGCTATCCGGAGAGTCATGGCGGACTATGGCGGGATGGTTGGGATCTGACGAGCGAAGAAATTGAGCCCACCCACCACCCACTTTGTAGCCACTATCGGCGATCTAACGGACATGCTAGACTACGACTCCGAAGACATCGGCGCTATGGGCGGCGATGCGGGAGCGAACGAGAACCCGGTGCATACTGAGGCCTTTGGAAGACCACCTCGTCATCGACATATACATGGTGGACACCCCAAAAGGCGGGGGCGGCGAAGAAGCGTGAGGCAGATTCTTTAAAAAAACAGCCCAAGCACCGGCGTCGTGGCGCCGCTCTAAATCCGCCACAGCAAGAATGGAGATTCCGCACGAGGAGATAATAATACCCCGAGAGTGCCGAAGATAATCCCCTCCAGCAAGACTCGGCGCAGGAGGATGCAGAAGCAAGCCCTCACGAGAGGGCGGCAGACGAAGAGGTTGAGGATTATAACTATACACCTCCCTCCGAAGACGAGGCAAGCCTCAACGACGACGAATTCGTCGTGCCCGAGGATCCCGTCGAACAAGAGCATTTCAAATGCAGGCTTATCGCCACGGCAAATAGCCTAAAGAAAAAGCGGCAGTAGCTTCAAGCTGATCAGGATCTGCTGGCCGATCGATGGACCGAGGTCCCCACGGCCAAAGAGTATAAACTCGAACGCCCCTCCAAAAGTTACCCAAGACGCAAGCTGCTCCCCCGATTAGAGGAGGAAGCATACATACCTCCATCACCAGCGCCGCGATCTGGTGACCGACCACCCGTGGTCGTGACGAAGAAGCATCGGGCCCCAACCAAGACCATACCCAGCGTCGCTCCAAAAGTCTGAAGCCAAGAGGAACACGCCCGAACTTGTGAGATATATTGGAGGACAAAGCAAGGCAATCCAGATCCATCTACGGATCACGTGGGCGCCCGACCCATAGCGAACACCGTCGTGCGGATACAATAACCCGGCGGGCGAACACAGCGAACAACGCTCTCTCGAGCTGCGTCGTGATATTGCTCAATCTGAGCGCCGCACACCGCTATGCTTCGCGGCGAAGTAATGGATCATCAAATCCTGAAGGGTTTAAACCCGTAAACATCGAATCCTATGATGGCACAACAGACCTGCGGTTTGGATCGAAGATTATCTTCTTCACATCCATATGGCCCGGCGGCACGATCTCCATGCCATCAAGTATCTCCCCACTCAGCGTAAAGGACCAGCTCGGCATTGGCTTAATAGCTTGCCCGCAGAGTCAATTGGGTGTTGGGAAGACACGGAAGCCGCATTCCTCAATAACTTCCGAGAACGCGTATGTGCGACCACCAAGCGCCGATGACCTAAGCCACATAATTCAGCAGCCAAGCGAATCGGCGGACAATTACGGACACGGTTCTTGACAAAGAAAAAACCAAATCGTCGATTGTCCGGATCGAGAGGCCCTTGCAGCCTTCAAACATAACATCATGACGAGTGGCTAGCCCGGCACAGGGGGAAAAGCGAAATCCATGGCAGCCCTCACATCATTAATGACCGCTTTTGCGCGGGAGAGGATAGTTAGCTGGCTCGCAGCAACAACCTCCGTAAAAATTCTGGCGATCCGAATACTAAGGACAACAACGGCGAGTCACGTCGAAACAAAATAAGCGCGCGTGCTTGGCGGCGACAAGGAGGATCTGGCGGTCAGCGCGGATTCGAGGCTCTAAACCGGTCAGCGGAAGAAGCCATTCAAAAGAACCACTCGGGTCCGTCCAATTTGGACCGAATACTCGATCGCTTATGCGGATACATGGCACCTGAAAAGCCAGCTAATCACACCAGCGAGATTGCTGGGTGTTCAAGCGAGCGAGTAAGTTAATTGCAGCAATGACAAGGGGCTAAACAATGACGGCGGAAGAGACCCGACCGCCCGAACAATAGAGGACAAAGGGTTTCCCCCCACAAGTTCGGACGGTGAACATGATTTACGCAACCCATATACCCAAAAGGGAGAGGAAGCGCGCACTAAGGGAGGTCTATGCGATGGAGCCAGTCGCCCCGAAGTTCAATCCATGGTCCTCTTGTCCGATCACTTTTGATCGAAGAGACCATCCGACCAGCATATGCCATGGCGGATTCGCCGCATTGGTTCTAGACCCAATCATCGATGGATTTCACCTCACGAGTCACGATGGGCGGCGGTAGTAACTGAACCTGCTTTATCGGGATATAGTCGCAAGATGGGCATAGACCCCTCAAGGATTAAACCTACAAAGACAACCTTTAAAGGTGTCATACCAAGTGTGGAAGCCAATTGTACGGGCTCAGTCACACTAGAAGTGGTCTTCGGATCCCCGGACAATTTCCGGAGCGAAGAGTTAATCTTCGACATAGTCCCATTTCGCAGCGGCTATCACGCTCTCCTCGGACGAACCGCGTTTGCAAAGTTCAATGCGGTGCCGCATTATGCATACCTCAAGCTCAAGATGCAGCAGCTCTCGCGGCAGAAGTACAGAGCAGCCTTTTAAGGCAATTCTCGAGTCCGGCCGGATATAGCAAAACGCGCCCGAAGCAATACCAACCAAGACCACCTGGCGCGATCAGAGCACACGTAGCAATGCGGCCCCAACCCCCGCCCTCGCATGATTGCAAGAACAACCCTCCGCGTACATCATTACGCTTTGGAGATACCATGGGCGTAGGGGAAGGGGCACGACCACAATGGAACCAGAGTGCGGCTCGACCACACCAGGGGCTCGCAAGTGTGCCCCCTTCTTTTTCATTATTATTATCGTTTTCCTTCTTGGTATACATAGGACTCCGTTAACGGAGGCCTGTCCGTGATGAACTGCGAACTCACGATGCAATAGCGAGGAAGAAAGAAGGCTGCGACGAATACTCAAGTGGTCTCAATTCGAGCATTAAATTCGATTATATACACCAAGTCCATGCTCATCCACGGAGGGACCTGTTTAATTAGTCCAAATCCCTTGCTTACCGCACTATTTGTATCAGTCCGCACTCATAGCAGACTTCCTTTAATAAATAATGCAGCACTTTTCGACTGCAATTACATCACTTTTCATATGTTCATTACATGACATCTTGCACCCATATATTTTGATACGGCCTAATACACCAGGGGCTTATGTTCCCCACATTATGGTGTGATAAGTCCGAACACTATCATAAGTGCGGCACCCGAACTTATAGCATTATATGAATCGGCTCGAATCATGTCTTGGGTCAATAGTTGGGTTTGCCCAGCTCCCGTTTTGGTGCCTTACGTTCCGTTACAGCCGGCTAAGGTGGCACTAGGAGAACCACTGCGATTGCGCCCGGTTGAGCAGGCGGCGCCTCGATGGAAAGCTAAAACTGACCGGCATGATAAGGCGAGGCTGATCGCTGTTAGAGAGGTTTTTGGGTCCTAAAGACTCACGCCGCTTGACGAGTTCGGACAATGTCAAGCGAAAGCGTGGATAAGCGCCGGATTGGTCTTCCGAATACTAGGGGCTTCGCCGAAATTAAAATTATAGAATTCTATGGCTAAGTGAGAGTGTTCAAGCATTATAAGTCCGGTTGCCTTGTTTGTTGTGTTGGCGCCTCCTAGATGGACCCAAAAATGGGAACAAGAGTGCTCAAGTTTATCCGAACACCCGACACTTTCGTGGCTCGGGGCTTGAAGCCAACGACTTGCCATCTCTCAGATTTTATAAGCGGCCGCCTGAAGGTAATATTTTAAATTAAACAAGCGTTGCTTAATGCGCACATGAACAAAGTTTTCAGCGCGCGAGGATAACACATAGCGAGTTTACTCAAAATTACATCTCTTGGGCACTCATCCGCAATATCGCGGGCTCCCTTGAGACAGTTTTATAATACATTTGGGCGTGCGATACTCCTTGCCGGTGGCGGTGGGTCGTGAAGCTTCTCCGCATCCAACCTGCCCAGTGCACCTTTGTGCGGGCAAGGGCCCGCAAGCACCTTCAATCTGAAGCGGGCGCTTGATGACCTCCACCCGAGGGCACGCATCCACCGGCCGCGCCTGCAGGCAGTAGCTCCCGGGCATGGCTTGTCTAGGCCTGACCCGGATTATAAGGCCCTTCATGGCCTCCTCGGCTACCTTGTGGAGTTCGACCAGCTGCTTATTGGTCACTTGGGGCACGGATGGCTGGCCTCGACATCTTGAGACTAGAAGACCTTCTCCGTTGAGCTCCCTCCTGCCCACGGTAGAATCTGGCGCGACATCGGACACCTTCTTGGCCAGATCTACAAGCGCCCACGAGAGCTCGAATGCGGGTAAGTGTCGGTAGTTTACATTAACATGCTTGCTTTGCATGAAAATGCCTTACCGCTGCTATCTTCTTTAAATCCTCAATCTCTGAAGGGCCTTACGGGCCTCGGCCTTGGCGGACTTGGCACTTTCGAGGCGAGGCAAGCTCGAGACTCTCGAGTCTTGGAGTCACGCTCAAGCTCTCATGCTTCTCCATGAGAGCCGGAGCTCTTGCCATACTTCCGCCACAGTGCCTCTTGCTTTTCTCGCCCTGCCCGTTCATGGCCGCCTTGCGTTGACGCGGACACAACTCCTTCCTTGGGCTGCCACCTCGTTCATGGCCCTGCAATACTCATATTATCCTTGTTAATTTTATTGCAACCTAAATCCTTTTACGTAAGGTAACTATTCAAAGTGGTGTTACTCACCTTCTTTGTCCTCGAGCTGCTTCTTGGCATGGCGAGCTCTCGCTCGGACGCTCGAGATCGGCTTCAATGCACCGACCTCTGCGGTCGGTGCGGTAGAGGTCGGCGGATGCAGCACTGCAAACCCATATGGACATATTTAAAGCAACCTGCGTATATCTTTTTAGATCCTCGGTCCGGCTTTTCTTTCCGAACACGGCCCGAGCATCGAGAACTCTTGTCTATGCGGTATTACATTACATAATTATAACTTCTTACCTAAAGCTTGTTAGAAGGCTGCTGCAGGCTTCGGTCAGCCCGCTCTTGGCAAGCTGAACCTTTTGAATCACCGCACTCATGATAGTGCGGTGTTCTTCCTCGATGGAAGCGCCTTTAAGCGCCCCCAACAAGTTGTCCGGCGCCTCCGGTTGGACGGAGGCCGCCGGTGTCACAGTCCTGCCCTTCTTTCGAAGGGGCCGCCTGCCGGACTCTGGAACCGCTGCGAGGTTCGATGTAGAAATCCGGCGCAAAGTCGGGAGGCTGCTGGCGGCGCCTCCGGAGCCTTCTCCTGATGGGTCCCTCTCTGGGATCCCACCTCGGCGTCCTCGTCGACGCGGGGGGTAGAGGCAGTCGGAAGTGAATCCACATCCGACGGGGCCAACAACCCGCTCAATGAAGCGGGGAGATCATCATCGGCGGACTACAGACGAGAATCACGGCATTAGTAGGACCTTTGGGTGACAAGAAAGAAATTGCATATCGAGGATCCGGATACTTACGATCTCATGGGGCCTTTGGCCCTTGAAGGCCTCCTCCTCGCCATGCGATGGTGTTGGCGAAGCTGTCGAGGTATAGTTCTCCCCTCTTGGACCCTTGGCCTCCCCTATTGGGGAAGCCTTCCTCTTCTTCTCTCCTCCTCCGGGAGAGAGTCTTCTTCCTCCTCCTCGTCTTGGGGAGGAGTCCGCCTCATCGTCGGGCGCTGATTCAGAGAACTCTTCGAGTCCCGTGGCCTGTTCTTGGCCTTCTTCTCCGGCACCATGTGCGGTGCGGAACCAGCAGCCCGCTAGGCGGGTGTCCTTTGGATCTTGGCATGGGAGCGGACGGATGAGCTGCTCGGCCTTCTCCATCCATTCTGCCAAAGGAAATTAGAGATTGAAACCCTCTTAGAATCAATCTATTTACCACAAGTGTCCCATAAAGGGTTGAATCACTTACCTCGTCGGCTGGATCTTTGCGAGCAAAATCCTGATCTTCCGTTGCGGATCACGGGGCTTGGCGCCCTAAACAGCACCCTCGAGGCGCCGTGCGTCGTGTCGAAGAGCCGCTCGGCGCCCGTCTTTGTTCGGATTGAACTCCCACAGATTAAATGTCACATCCCTAGTTCTGGTATGCTCAAGGCTAGCTAGTCATTTGTGCATCATGTTTAAATTTCATTTAAATTTGAAATGAGGATTGTTGAAACCCTCAGAATCATTTTTGAAATGACCCAAATAAAAAATTTCTCCAAAAGGGTCCAAGAAAATGCTCATGTTGCCCTCTGAAAATATTGGACAGAGATAAAAATCAAACCAATATTTTTAGGAGCTCATAAGTATTTATTTTGGGCATTTGGATTAATCCAGTAATTATTTTGCCTTGGATATATAAATGTTATATATATATATAATATATGTCCAAACATTATGTCATTTATTAAGGAGCTCTGGAATAATATAACTAGCTTCTATAAAAATTGGCATAAGGAAATAAAAATGATTTAGTATTATTATTAAATCAAAACAAATGTCAGAAAATAGAAAAGATAAAAAAAAGGGGAAATACTTTACCTGGCGCTTACCTCCCTGGAAGCCCAGCGGCCCAGCAGGCCGGCCCAGCCAGTGGCCGCGCCCTTGATCGTCCACAATCCTCTCGCCCGGGAGGACAGGCGCGTGCCCAGCAGCGCCGCAGCGCGCGCGCCACGCCACCTCCCTCTCTGCACTGCCTGCCTCTCCCTCCTCGTGCAGGCGGCGCCACGCGCCGCCCGACCCCTCTCCTCTCCCCGTGTTCCCCTCTCCTCTGCTCTCTCTCTCTCTCTCGCTGGACCCGAACGCCACCGCCGCCACCGCAGGCACCACCGTAGCCACCGGCCTCCCTCGCCCCTCCGTGCAGTCCACGAGCTCCGCCCGTCGCCCGGCTGCCTCCTCGTCGAGCCACGCACCTCGGGACGGCCTCCATCGCCCGCCATCGCCGTCGTCTTCCTCCTCGGGCTCCGCCGTCCGCCGCCGTCGATTCGCCCGTCACCAGTCGTCCCGAGCTCGGCTTGGCGCCTTATTTGGATCCGCTGTGAGCTCTGCCCGTTTCCCCCTCTTCCCGTGCTCGTTTGCCCGTCTAGCTAGCTCAACCACCGTGCCCGCAAGCTCCTGCGCCGCCAGCCATGGCGCCCACGTGGCGAGCCCCAAGCCAGCCACACCAGCAGCGTCACCATGTTCTGGTGGCGCCCGAGGCCGTAAAGAGCCCTCGCGTCCTTGCCGTGCACCGCAACGCCCGCGCCCGCAAGCCGCCGAACTCCGGCCGCCGCCGCGCTTCTGCTCCGGCGACTCCGGCACCCACGGTCTCCGCGTGTCCCTCTTTGGATCTTGCGAGCACAAACTTCAGCGTAAGGTGGTCTCCGCCGCCCGAATGGTCGCCGGGCGGCGATCCGCAACCCGCCGCGCGTTTGGTCTCGCCGGCGACTAACCGCCGGCGGGTTTGGCTCTGTTGACCAGGGTTTGACCTCCCACAGGTCGTGACAAGTGGGTCGAGCCCGGCTAATCCTAGTTAGTTTTAATTAAGTTTAATTAACTTTATTGGCATTTTAATTAGCGATGGTTTAACACTAATTAACTTAGATTAGTGAGTTAGTCAGCGGCGTGTGGACCCCTACGTCGGGTTTGACTGGACAGCCACGTTGACTTGCGGCGTCCGCATGACGTCATCTTTGGCGCAATTAACTATTCTCTGGAATTAAAATAAATCAGGAAATTTCAGAAAATGATTTAAACTTCAAAAATTCATATCAATTCAACCGTAGCTCAGATTGAAATAATTTATATATGAAAAATTATCAGAAAAATGCAATCTTTCCATCTGTACTAGTTTCATGCATAACAAACCAACTTATACATGCTGAATATGAGGAAACACATAATGGCATTTATAAAGACTTAGCTTGGAGTTGCATTAGAATTCTTGATTCAAATGGACTTCAAGCAAATGAATACTAGTTGCATTAGCTCAAACAGCATCACATCTTCATGCCATGTTCATGCATCATATTGTTGCATATGTTTGTGTATTGATTGCCGACCTTTGTTCCTTCTCGATAGGCCTTGCTCAGGAGACCGTTCAGTACTGTCTATGAAGCGGTGCCTCCTCTGTTGATCTATCGAGCAAGCAAACCCCTTGTTCATTCCGATATAATCCTACTCTCTCGCTCCTGCTCTCGGTTATTGCATTAGGACAACAACGATTCATACGCTACTTTGTCTTTGCGGTAGTTGAACCCATTCCTCTGCATGACTTGTCATTGCCACGATAAATAGTTGAAACCCACTAGCATGTGTAGGAGTTGATTGAGCCCATGTTGTGTTCCTACCATGCTATACCTGCTATTGCTTAGAGTTGTGTCGGTCTGATTCATTGGGAATGAATTGGAGTGCTATGAGTTGTTACGGTCTTTGAGAGTTAAGTGTGTGAACACGATTTGGTAAAAGGTAGCGGTGAGAGGCCATGTAGGAGTACATGGTGGGTTGTCTCCTTTGGAACCGTCCTTAAGCCTTGAGTTCTGTGTATGTTGTCCAATGACTAGCTACTACCACACATTGGAATGCTTAAGTGCCCTCTCGACTTATTAACCAACTTGATCTCTGTCCGAGGAGTGCAACTAGTTTGGTGTTTGTAGGTAGTGTTAGTAGTCTACCAAGTGGCACCCGGCCGTGGGCTTAGGACAGACTAGGCACAAGTGGCACGGTGTACCAAGCGTGATCCATCCGGCGAGGTGGGCTTGGGAACCCTGTTCACATCGTTTGGGGCCATGGCGACACCCGGCGGATCTCCTTGCGGATAGAACCGAATAGGCGATAAACACTGGGCTAGAGTCTTGTGTGGTTAGTCGGTCGTGGCCGACACCCTCGCCGAGCTTCCGCTTGAAGGTTGCGAGATACATGATGTATACATGGCGGTAAGTGGCGAGGCGTGTGTGAAGAAGTACACCCTGCGGGGTTAACATGATCTATTGAATAGCGGGTCATGGATATGGACTTCTTGGATGCTTACATGGTACATAGATAACTTAAAGTGGATACTATAAAATGCTCAAGACAAGTGTGAGTGCTATGGATGGCCTTCTCGTGGGGAGGCGGGGATGAATCCATAGTAGTGTATTGAGTGGTGATTAGTGGACTCGTGTGCGCCATATCACCTCAAGAAGTTACGGTAGTCGTAGAAACGGGATAGCCACGGTGTCAAAGCTGGCTTGCTTGCAACTAAACCCCACATTACCCTCTTGATACAAATGCATGTATGATAGGATCGATGTAAGTCTTCTTTGAGTACCTTTGTACTCATGTTGCTTTATTTATGTTTTTGCAGCGGAGACTTGGTCTTACTAGTGTTCTCGTGGACTTGACGAGTAGCTTGTACCTCAGCTACGATCTTGATCGGATGTTGTAGATAGTCGGGCTCTTGACCTTTTTCTTTTGTAGATATCATGCACCCGGACATGTAATGCTTCGCTTGTTGCTTCTATGCTCTGTATGATGGGTCTTGTGACCCTGTTTGCAATAAATGCTATGATGGCTCTTGAGCCTTTATCTATATGAGTTGTTGAGTTATCTTTGTGATGCCATGTTGTACAGCACATACTTGCATATTATGCGTCGTGTAATGTGTAATGCTATGTGTGGGATCGACTATCTAGTTGTTTATCTTTAGTAGCCTCTCTTACGGAAATGTCTCCTAGTGCTTCCTTTGAGCCACGGTAGCTTGCTCTTGCTCCGGAACACTTAGGCTGGCGGCATGTGTCCTTCTTCGTTCTGTGTACATCCCTTGAAAATGTCCGCGATGAATCTGAGTCTGTTAGCCCGCTGACCGGTTCACGGAGTCTGTTAGCCAGTGCTACAGCACAGGTTCACTCGCTGATGACCGACACGTTCGATCTTTGGGTCATGGATGCTGTCCTGTAAGTTTGTGCCACTTTGGGTTTCACGACTAGCCATGTCGGCCGGGCTCCTTATCATATGGATGCTAGCGACACTATCATATCGTGTGCCAAAAGGCATAAGCGGTCCCGAGCGAAGGTAAGGCGACACCGTGGGGATACCGTCGTGAGGCGCAAAGAGATATGAAGTGTTACATGCTAGATCGATGTGGCATTGAGTCGAGTCTGACGACTTTGGTATCGAGCTTTGACTGCTGTAGGATTAGCAAGCCAAACTGGTCGAAGTTGAGTCTAGAAATTCTTTAGTTATATAAGGGAATTGATTGTGGGAAGGAACGTAAGGCTCTTTTTACTCCTTATACCTCATGGCCTTCTGATCTGAGTCGTCATATCTTTCCTGCGGGGTTAAGGAACTAGGCTTCTCTTCCGTCTATCAGGATCACGTGTTACTACTCCGTAGTCCCATAGGATTGGTTGATCAGAGTCATACCCGGTTTGAGTACCTCGGTGTAGCTTTGTTTAGTATGATCTCAAAACCTTAAGTGGTGATGTTGAGTGTGTTACTACCCCATTTTAGCGAGGATGTCTCATTACGAGCATTTCTTGCCGTTATCTTTGCGGAATTGCCCTAGGAGTTGAGAGTTACTAATTTCCTTGTCCTACATTCTATAGCCCATAGTTGATCTGATTCCGCCTTTGGTTTCGTTTCTCGGGATGTCATCGGTTAAGCGAAGTTCATTGCTCGTAGTGAACCACGGAGATGGTAGGGATGAGGATTCTCCGACCAGCCTTCGTTGTGAGTTCATGTTAGAGATGGAAGAAACAAGCGTGAGTCTAACGCTTGTTGCGCGTGTCGAGAGAACACCGCACATCGGTTCAAAGTGCGCAACCATTCATGATTTCATTAAGCTTGCACCCACCTACCTTTCATCATTCCATCGAGCCAGCTCGATGCGGATGGTAGCTCCGTAGCATCACACACAAGCTGCGTTCATGACGTAGCTGAAGATGACAAGGTCACCTATGCTGCATACCACGGAAGGTCTGCTAGTCTTTGGTGGCGAGAACTATGAGGCTATGCTTCCAGCTGGTCGATTCCTACGGAGGATTTCACTTGAGGCTTTTCGCGAGCATCACATTCACGAAGCCCTCATTGATCGCAAGAGAGAAGAGTTACGTAGTTTCACCCGGGTAAGATGGCTGTTGATGCTTCTGATGAGAGTTTGAGAACCTCGCCGCTATGCTTGAAGAGGTGTCCACGGGCGCCAAGAAGCGAGCTAGGTTTGGAAGGGTCTCAACCCCAAGTTGCGTCGTGATCTCCACGCATCATTGTGATACATTCCAAGCTCTTGTGAACAAAGCCATCAATGCAGAGACAGCTCAGCTCACTTACGAGGAGTCTCGTAAGCACACCCGTGATTTGGGATCTTCCTCCGGTTCTAGTTCTCAAAAGCGCCGGATTTGGGTTCCGAACTCCGCTCTTTCACCCAGATATGTACCGAGACCATCTTATGTGGCACCCCATCTAGTTCAGCAGTATGCCCCACCCAGGCCTATTGGTGGACCGCCTGCCAATACGGGTCCACGTTCTACCTCCAAGATTTGTTACAAGTCGCGGAGAGCAGGTCACATTGCCCGTGTTTGCACTCGGACGAGCTGCTCCACCCCAGCCCGATAAGCTTTGTTGGCCATGGTAAGCCATCACGCATAAGATGATTAGTGCGAGTCAGCTCACCACTGGACTTGGACTTGTGCATCACGTCTCACTAAAGGCGCTCATGATGATCCGGATGTCGTTCTTGGTACACTCCTTGTCAATTGTCACCCAACGCCGGTTCTATTCGATCTTTGGGCGTCTCATTCCTTCATTTAAAAGCTATGCCGCTTGCATGACATGTCATTTTGTGATATGCCCTCCCACTACTTATTCAAACTCCACGGATCCAAATGGCAAACTTCTAGTGTAAGCCATGGTAACGAAATCCTTGTTGACAGACTTGTATTCCTTGCATCACTTATAGCTCTCAAGTCTTCGGATATTAACATCATCTTGGGTATGGACTGGATGACAGCTCATCATGCCAAGATTGATTGTTTCACCAGGTCTGTTCAGCTTACACATCCATCTGGCAAGATAGTCACCGTCTCCACCAGAGTTGCAAAGCGCTAACTCTATTCTCTCAATGCCAGCCCTCTTTCAGACCTTGAAGATATTCCGGTAGTCCGTGATTTTCCGGATGTCTTTCCAGAGGAACTTCCGGGTGTTCCACCTGATAGAGATGTAGAGTTAAATCATAGATCTTATCCGGGAACGCTCCAATCTCTAGGAGACCTTACAAGATGGCACCCTTAGAACTAGCGAGCTTAGAAACAACTTGATGAGTCCTTGCAAAGGGTTTCATCGTCCTAGTTCTTCTCCTTGGGCTTGCCCGTCCTCTTCGTCAAGAAGAAGGATGATGCGGACGGATGGTTGTAGATTATCGTCCGTTAATTTGGTCACGATAAAGAACAAGTATCCGCTCCCGGGATCAACGATCTGTATGATCAGCTCATTGGATCCTCGATCTTCTCAAGATGGATTTGAGGTTAGGCTACCACCAAATCAAGATCGAAGCAGGGACATCCCAAGACAGCCTTTGTCACTCGTTATGGCGATCTGAGTACCTTTGTCATGTCCTTTGGTCTAACCAATGCTCGACCACATTCTCCGCTTGATGAACTCGATCTTCATGGAGTACCTAGATAAATTAAGTCGTGGTTTACCTCGATGATATTCTTATTTACTCGAAGAGCGAGGAAGAGCATGCGAACATCTTAGACTTGTATTAGAAAAACTCGAGAGAGCACCGCCTTTATGCCAAGTTCTCCAAGTGTGAATTTTGGTTGCGGAAGTGACCTACCTAGGCCACGTAATCTCGGTAAGGGCATTCTTTGTCAACCCGAGAGAGTTAAGGCCGTTCTTGATTGGACTCCACAGAAACCGTTAAACAAGTTAGGAGTTTCCTTGGTCTAGCCAGCTATTATCGCCGCTTTGTTGAAAACTTCTCTAAAGTAGCCAAACCCTCACGGAACTTCTCAAGAAAGATAAAAAGTTTGAGTGGTCCCCACGATGTGAGTGAGTTTTGAGGCGAAAAAGGCGCTGACTTCTGCTCCCATACTTGTGCCACGGACTTCACTAAAGACTTTGTTATCTATTGCGGCGCCTCACGACGAGGGACTAGGTTGCATTCTTATGCGGGATCGTCATGTGATTGCCTATGCATCTCGGCAGTTGCATCCACATGAGGAGAATTATCCTACACATGATCTAGAGCTTGTAGCCGTAGTCTATGCACTCAAGACACAGCGACATTACCTTCTTAGTAGCGTTGCGAGATCTACACGATCACCGAGTCTCAAGTATATCTTCACCCAACCAGATTTGAACCTTAGGCAAAGGCGTTGGTTGGAGTTGATCTCGAACTATGATCTAGGGATTACCTACACCCGAGCAAAGCTAATGTCATGGCTGATCGCTAAGCCGTAAATCCTATTGCAACAATCTCATGTTGCGGCAGAGGTCAACCACTTCTCCATGAGGAATTACGTAAGTTTAATCTCCACATTGCTCCTCACAGTTCCTTTCTACATTGGTGGCGAAACCTACTCTCGAGATCGGATCATTCTTGATCGGAAGTTTGATAGGGGTGTTATCCGCATCAAGAGAAACATTAAGAAGGGAGTTGGTGGATGTTTCTCTATGGATGATCGCGGTGTTGTTTTCTTTGAGAATCGCTTGGTGGTTCCAAGAATCAACATCTGCGACAATTGATTCTTAAGGGCGCATGAATCTCCTCTCACGATTCATCCGGTAGTACTAAGATGTATCGGGACCTCGCCGGAGGTTACGGTGGACTAGGATGAAGAGAGAAATTGCTCGGTTTATACGCTAAGCGTGGCGTTTGTCGTCGCGTTAAGCGAGCATCAAAGACCTCTTTGTGTCGATTGTACTAAGGTAGGGGTACCTCGGTACCCCAACTTGTGCCTGAGCAGATTCTGACTCCCAGCTGGATCTACTACACGCTTGCCGGAGACCATTCCTGCTCCATATCAAGCCATTCAAGAACAAAGTGTACGAGACAGAAGATCGAGACCCCGGCAAGAGGAGCTTGCCGGGAAGGCCGTCCCAGGCTCAAGATTACATCACTCACGCAAGGCCTTGTCGGGAGGAGCTCGCCGGGGAGACTAGGAGATTACATCGTAGAAGACACGCCTCGGCGCTATATGTGCCCCGGCGAGGGCCCGGGAAGCGACAAGTTACAAAGCCCGACAAGCTTCCGGGTCCGGCAAGATCAAGACCCCGGCAAGGTACTTGCCGGGAGAGCTCTGTTGTGTGCCGCCTCGGCTCATCTGCCTGCAGCGTGCCTTGAGCCCTCTCCGAGGCAGCGTGGCGGATGGCTGTGCCGCTGAAGTGCGGTGGCACTCCACGGTGGTGGATCCATCGCCGTGGCGAGGCGGAGGCGCAGCAGGCGGGAGCTTTTGGGGTCGACGGTGGCGGGCATTAAATGCCCTTGTCCCCCTCTGTCAAAAGTAGGTAGAATCCTTTGTTCAAGCCTTTGTGGCTGCCTTTGTTCCCTTGTTCCAACTACCACCTCTTTTACATTTTTACCCCTCTCTCCTACGTTGACACCTGTCGGTGACCCCTTGCACTATAAAAGGAGGCCCATGCACAACGTAGAAGGGGTTCGGCTGGTTCGGATCCTTGGCGACTCTCAGGCCTGGGATTCAGCTGGATCGACTCACCCAGCTCACCACACCACCATACGCTCGCATTCTTGAGCAAGATCAAATACAACACAAAGCAGCGATAGGGTTTCTGGCGTCCATCCAGCGGCCGAGCTGGGTAAAAACCCGCCGCGTGCATCGCCTCGATCTGCTCTCATGCCTCCTCCGCCCTCGTACCGCACTCACGAAGGGCCCGGCCCCATAGGTGCTTTCATGGCGGGCCTCCGTCCCGTCCGTCCCGACATCTTTAGCGCGCCGGTAGAAGCGTCGAGTGGTCGCGGACCTGATCCGGCATTACGCGCAGGCGCGTTCTTCATCAACCTCTCCGATTTCGCCAGCGACTTCGCCGACAAGCTGCGTCATGGCCCCGAAGCGAAGCCGAGGTCGCGAACCATCTGCGTCTTGCCGCCGCCACGGAACCAACGGTAGGCGGAGAAACGCCAGCGGAAGGTGGACACGGCGAGGCACTTTGGCGCCACGAATCGAGGGCGAGGCGGATGGCCGTGCCTCGGTCTCCGTAGATCCACGTCCATCTCGGCGCCACGACGACCCAGCGGCGCCATACCACGGGAGGTGGTATCCGCTTTCTTGGAGCAAGAACTACGCCGGAGGCTCGCGGGATATTCCGGACCCCGTCCGGACACGGGCAAAACAAAGCGCGGGGCAGGACCCGCTCCTTCTAACACTGTTAGAGTCCGGCGCGTCCGCTCCCGCGCCTTTGCGCTCCGCTCCCTCCACTCGGCGAAGCGCTCATAAGGCGCAAATGCTCCTCGACTTCCCTCGGCCCGCGGACAAGGCGGCTGGAGGCTACCATCCGAGCCTGGTCGCCGCCGCCAACAACGACTCTCCACGGCAGCGGTGGCCTCACGGCGCGGCAAGCGAGAAAACGAGGCGGCGGCGACAAGACCGCGAGGTGCACCCGCCGTGCACTCCCGCCGCTGAAGCAACGCCGCCCGCCGGAACAACGCCGGCAGCGGCTCCACGGCATCGTCGGATCCAGCGGACTCGTCGGGATCGCGCCCGAGTCGCCAGCGATCGGCGACAAGAGGGCCTTCGGACCACGATCGGCGCCGCCCGAGACTTCGGCGACAATCGGACCAGGCTGGAAGCGCCGTCGGCCTTGCAGCGCCCCGGCGAAGCAAGCGACTTACCGTACGGCGGGCTGCCTGCGTTCACCGTGAGTTGCGGCGCGTCGGTGGCCCAGCATGAAGAATTTCAAGCTGGCGTCTGCCGAGAAATCTGACGGCAAGGCGCACCCTCGGAATTCCTCGGCGTCTACACCATCGCCGTGCGAGCTGCGGAAGCGCGGACGAAGATTCGGCAAACTACTTCCGCTTCGTGCTTAGGCGAGCGTTCGTTCTTGGCTTATGCACTTGCGGAAGCTCCATCTCTTCTTAGGCGGACCTTTGCCATCGGTTTGTTGGCGCCTTCACTGGCGACCACAAACCTCACGACGAGAGTAATCTCCACATTTTGGCCCGAAGGAAGGAGAATCCCTGCGCAAGTATATTCAGCGCTTCAGCCGTGTGCGGCACAACATCCACGATGTCCACCTGCGCGGTTATCGGTAGCGTTCCACGAGCGTCGCGTAACCGCTATCTCGTGAAGAGATGGCGATGACTAAGATTCGGGATGTCGTGAGCTCTATGCTCAGGTGATAAATCGCCTTGCGGAAGAGGAGAGGCTCCCGGGGAGGATCTTTGGCGCGGAGGAGGCGACTCCGGCAGCGCCGCCCGGCGAAAGCGCCCGCCGGCGGAACAATCGAGAAAAAGAACAAGGAGGAGGTGCTTGCCGTCGAAAAGTCCGGCAAGGAGGCTCCGCCAAACAAACACAGGCTGGCGGCTCGGCAAGAAGCCTGCCTATGGCGACAACCGACAAGCGGGGCGGTCCGGCAAGCAATCTTGCAAAATCCACCGCACCAAGGGCCCACGATCTCTATAGCGCAAGCGCGTCGACTATCTCGTCGAGCAGCAAAAAGCTGAATCTGAGAGGCGCGACAAGGAAGGGCCCAAGGTGGCGGAGGAGAACCGAAAAAGCGGCCGTTCAGCGGCCATGGAGGGCAACCGGCAAGGCCAAGCGGCGACAAGGTGATCGACCTCCCGGAGCGCGACAAGGATGAAGGCGGCAGCGAAGACATGGAGGATGAGGGCGACAGCGGCGGGGAGTTCGAAGGCCCGCGGAGGTCTGTGCGTCGGCGGTGGCGCCTCCTTTGCACACCTCCACCGCCCGCTAAGCGGTGGCTGCGTGAAATAAATCTGTGAGCCGCCCGTGAAGTCGCGCAGGCTCCTCAAATGGTCCAACCGCCCATCATTTTGATCTTGAGGATCACCTGACCGCACCACCGTGGTGGTGCTTGCCGATGCTGGTCTCGCCCACCATCCGCAATCTCAAGGTCACCAAAATGTTGGTTGTGGGCGGGCAGGGCTGAACCTGATCTCCTCTGCTGTGATCAAGAAACTCCGGATCCCGGATAGCGAGCTCGAAGAGACCGGTTCTTTCCAAGGAATCAACCCGGGAAGGAGCAAGCCCAAGGGAAAGATCACTCTACCGGTGACCTTTGGCGGGGAGCTCAATTTCAGGACTGAGCGCATCACTTTCGACGTCGCCGACATTCCGTTACCATACAACGGAATACTCGGCCGTCCTGCCCTCGCCAAGTTCATGGCAGCTTCCCATTATGCTTACAACGTACTCAAGATGCCGGGGCCGATAAGTGTCATCACTGTCCACGGCGACAAGAAAGATGCGCTTATCTGCACCGACAAGATCTCTGGGGATGCAGCAGCAGCGGCCGACAAGAATGCACTTGCGCTGAAGCTCCGGGGAAAAAACGAACCAAGTCCGGCAAGTGCTCCGGGGCCCACTCCGACAACCGCACCTCTTGGAGTGTTGCGCTGCTTGTCGAGGGCGTCGTCGAGCTCCACCGGCAGAATAAAAAGGGAATGGCGCTCGCCCGCAACCAAGAAGGTGTCGCCAAGGAGGGCGGCCTTGGTGGTACCTTTACCATCGATTGCCACACTCGACAACAAATAGGAAGCGGCTTCGTTGCCTTCTGCGGGCGACGTCGATGTGTTTGCATGGCAACCATCGACATCCCGGTGTTCCCGGAAGGTAATTGAGCACAAGCTTGCCGTTTGCCCCATCTTGCGACCCATCAAGCGAAAGTGAGGAAGCAAGCCGTGGGCGCCAAGAATTCATCAGCGAAGAAATCAAGAAGCTAGAGGCAGCGGGCCTAGTTAGAGGTGTAATCCATCCGGCGTGGCTAGCAAACCCGATGGTAAATGCGCAAGGCTAATGGGAAGTGGAGGCTGTGTATAGACTTCACCGATGTAAATAAAGCATGTCCCAGGATCCATTCCCTTGCGGCGCATTGACGGATTGTTGACTCCTTTGCCGGATGTGAGCTACTCGCTTTCTTGATGCATACTCGGGCTATCACCAGGATCTTTATGGCCAAGAGGATGAAGAAGACCGCATTTATCACTCCATGCGGCACCTATTGCTTCATCGCATGCCATTTGGATGAAGAATGCGGGATCAACATTTGCAAGGGTAGTGTATACTGCTTTTGAGCCCACAGATCCACGAGGAGCGTAGAGGCTTACATGGATGATATCGTGGTGAAGAGCAAGAGCAAAAATCGCTGATTCAAGATTTGGAAGAGACATTTGAGAACCTGCGCAAGATCTGACTAAAGTTGAACCACGAGAAGTCGTCTTTGGAGTTCCCTCCGGCAAGCTTCTCGGGTTCTTTAATGTCGCGAGAGAGGATTGAAGCCAACCCGACAAGATTAAAGCCATTGAGCGATCGAGGCCCAAGCGAGTCAAAGATGTCGAAAGGCTCGCGGGTTGTGTGGCTGCCCTCGGTGGGTTCATTTCAAAGTCTGCGAGCGCGCCCTACCTTTCTTCAAAATCTTGAAGAAGGCAGGCCCCATGAAATGGACTCCGGAAGTGGAGGCGTATTGCAAGATTTGAAGCAGTACCTATCCTCCACCCCAATACTTGTCGCACCTAGACCACGGGAGAAGTTCTTTGCTGTACCTAGCGGCAACCAACCAAGTGGTTAGTGCTGCGCTAATGTGGAGAGGAGTCCGACGAGGAGGCTGCACCACCGGCAAGCGAGTCCAATGACAAGCGAGGGGCTGCTCCGACAAGCTCTGGCCCGACAAGGACAACTCAGCGCAGGGGCAGGATGAGGTCGCGGAAAAAGATGGTGCAGCGCCCGGTGTATTTTGTAAGCTCCCTTCTCCGAGGGCTAGATCAAGATACTACGGTGTGCAAAAGCTTCTTCGGCCTCCTCATGGCCTCGAAAAGCTGCGCCATTACTTCCGAGCTGCGAGATAACGGTGGTCACTCGCTTCCCGGCTGAAGAGGATATTGCACAACCCGAAGCAGCGAGGCAGGGGATCGTCGAGTGGGCCTTTGGAGCTGTCGAGCTTTGGACTCAAGTTTGAAAGTACTTCAACCATCTGAGCCGGGCTTTGGCGAAATTCATAGCGAGAATGGACCCGACACGGCGAAGAAGTCCAAGCAGTACACCGTACAAAAACAACGAATGAATGGGTGATGTACTTTGATGGTGCCTTCTCGCTACAAAGGCGCCGGTGCGGCGTGGTACTCATCGCGCCCACGGAGAGCACCTCAAGTATGTCATCGGATGCACTTCCCAAGAGAGCAAGCGACAAACAACAACTGCTGAATATGAAGGTTTGCTCGCCGGCCTCGGGATTGCGGCGAACTTGGGATCGGGAAGTTGATTGTCTTGGGGAGATTCTCGGTTGGTGGTCAAACAAATTAACAAGAGCTATCGAGCCCTTTGATGGAAGCTTATGTAGATGAAGTGAGGAAGCTTGAGGAGCGCTTTGAAGGTTTGCGGATGGAGCATGTCGAGAGCTCGAGAATGAAATCGCGGATGGCCTTTCAAAGTGTGCTTCGATGAAGTTACACAATGGAACCGAGGACCTTCTTGCTCAAGCTGACTCAACCCTCCGTCACACCATCAATTGGGCAGTCCAAGAAGAAAATTGGTCTCCGCGACTACTTGCGGCGGATCTCCCCGAGACCGCCGCCAAAGTCCCCAAGATCAGCGGCGAGCACGCGAGGAACAGTTTGCTCCTCGGATCCTCGGATCTGTGCGGTTGAAGCAAGTGTTCCCGACAAGCCTTGCCCGGCAAGCTTGCCGGGACCTTCAGCCTTTGGCGAGCCGAGAGATCCTTGCCGTGAAGCTGAGGTTCCTTGGCGGCCCTCATGCCTTTAGTCCTTGCCGTTGAGCCCCAAGCTCGGCATGGGCACAACAGATCGTCCGTTTTACGCAAAACGGAGAACTTCCGGCGACCGGAAGAAATAGAAAAGATAACCCGAGACAGTCAAGTATGTACCAGTTTGTGGATAACCAGCTGTCGAAGAAGGCTCAATGGTGTCGGTGAAGTGCATCTCGGGGAAGATGGGCGAAGCTGTTGGCGAAGATACGGGAGGCATATGTGGCCACCACATTGGCGCAAGGCGCTTCTTGGAAAGCTTTCGGCAAGGGTTCTTTGGCAAAAGCCCTCAAGATGCAAGCGCACTAGTAACCAAGTGTGAAGCGTGCGAGTTCCATGCAAAGCAGATTCATCGGCCAGCTCAAGCTCTCCAAACAATCCCTTTATCCTGGCCCTTCTCGATGCAGGGGCTCGATATCCTCGGCCCCTTCCCCGTCTTGTCGGGGCTTTGAGTACTTATGCGTAGCAATCGACAAGTTCACAAAGTGGCGAAGTGGAGCTAGTGAGAAAGGTGGCAACCTGATCGTGGTCAAGTTCTTGGTCGATTGTGTGCGTTTTGGATCCCTAACGGGATTATCACCGACAACGGTACACAATTCACTAATCGCACCTTCATGCGATCGTCCAAGACCTTGGCGCCAAGGTCTGTTTAAGCCATTGCTCACCCAAGGAGCAGCGGTCAAGCGAAGGGCCAATCTGAAGTGCTGCGCGGACTCAAGACAAGAACTTTCGACGAGCTGCTGCGAGTGCGGAAGAAATTGGATAGAGGAGCTGCGGCGGCTCTTTGGTCAATCGAGCGACACCGTCGAGCCACGGACGGACACCCTTTGCTCTAGTCTACGGGCGAAGCGAGTTCTCCCCACGGAACTTCGTATCACGGATCTCCTCGAGTGCTCGCTTATGATGAGCTTGAGCAAGAGCAATTGCGGCAAGATGGCGCATTGCTCCTTGAGGAGGGCGTCTCGAGCTCTTTATGCGAGCTGCTCGATACCAGCAAGCCTTGCGCCGCTACCATAACCGCAAGGTCAAAGCCGAGTCTCGAGGAAAGCGACCTTGTTCTTGGCGTGTTCAGTCCGCCAAGAATTCCAACAAGTTGGCCTTGAAGTGGGAAGGCCCTTATCGGGTGAGACAAGTCACGAGGCCCGGCGCTGTCGCCTCGAGACCGAAGAAACTTACCGATGAGCAACTCACGGAACATAGAGCATCTTCATAAGTTTTACCCATAAAGCGCGGTTGCGTGATCCGCTCCGGCAACCACCTTTGTACAAAGCTTTGCGGCTGTTGCATGTAACTCTTTGTACAAAGCGGGCGCGAACCCGTGCAGACAATAAAGTTTTCGTGTTTTATGATATTTGCCTTTTCACATGCTCTTCTTTGCTATTTGCATGAGTTATTTGGCATCTTTAAATGCGACACGCATATCCAAACAAGCGATATCACGCCGAAAGGCCATATGCTTTTTCCTTCTTCTCTTTCCTTGTCTCTTAAGCAAAAGCGTTCCTCGCGCACAAGTTTGCGGGGAAGGAGATGGAGGATGAACCAAGTCTTGTTCAAGAAAGAAAGCTTGCGGAGAGTGCATAGATCACAAAGCTAAGTTATCGGGGTTTGAGCAGCTCAAAATTTTAAATTTTAAGTTGCCATCCTTGAACAACCACACTTCGTATGGAAAACTTGTGCTCGGAGGAACCTACCCGTGGATAGCCGCACCCTTATCTTGTTTTCGAGCACGCTCAACGATTTAAGTGAGTTGCGACAAAGTGCTGCGCCCTTGTTTCGTTTTCGAGTCCGCTCAGCAAGCTAGGTGCGTTGCAACAAGCCACGGCAAGGTTGCTTGCCGGTAAGACCTTGGCCAGCGGGATGCTTCGAGTTCGACACTCAGCACTCGCGGCAAGGGCTCCTTGCCGGCAAAACTCCTAGAAGCATAAAGTTGAAGCATGTGAAGTTGAGGATCAAAAACAAGGGAGATAACACTGCATCTGCTGATCAAAATAAAGGTAATATCTTACAAGGAATAACTTGTCGCGATAACTGATGAGTTCATAACACCCTATGCAGCAACTAAAAGAGATAAAGATAAGGGAGGCCTAGTCTACGCGGTCGCCCTCCATCCTGGAGATCTTGTTCACTTTGGCGATGATGTGGGCGACCTGCTCCTTTAGAGCCTCCATGTTCGCGTCGGCCGGCAAGCTGCGAAGAACGTTGGTGAGGTTTACGCCGGGGTTGCGGTAGACGATCTTCGTCAGCACGCGCTCCATGGTTCCCGCGCACAGCCGGCGCGTCTCCTCGGCGAGCTGCGCGGGGATCTTCTTCCGCAGATTTGCAAGAGCTGGCGCGATTCCCCTGAAGAAGAGGCTGAGCTTGGCGCTGTGAGCAAGGTTTGGATCCGGGGAGTAGATGAGATGCTCCGCTTGGCGCCCGGCAGCTCTGGTCGATGGCGGACGCAGAAGATACCAAGTCCTCGGTCCATATCTCGACGATACGGCGGAAGTCCTCGGCTGCTTTGTTGGCGCTGGCCACCAAGGATCGCTCCTCGCGGAGTTCCTCCTTCAGCTTGGTTTCCCGATCCCGGGCAGCGTCGAGCGAGTCCCTCAGCGCAGAAACTTGCAGCTCAAGGTCCACGACGGAATCCTTGGCGACCTTCAACTCGTCACCTTGCTTGGAAAGACGCGCCTGGAGTTCTGAGCTGGTGTGGGCATCCTTCTCGCGCTCCGTGATGAGCGCGGCGATCTTCTCCGCATTCGCCTTCAGCAACTCCTCCAACATCGCGACCTTGGCGGCAAGCTCCTCCTTGGCGGTCTCCGCGGCAACCGCGGCGTCTTTCGCCTCCTTCAGTTCCCCGCCAAGGGCCCGTTCCCGAGCGGCAAGGTCTTCCTCGTGAGCGTCGAGGTTGACCTTCCGCTGGATGAGTTCTCCTTCTCGCCGGGACAGCTCTACCCCGGCGAGCCGTTGCTGCTCTTCGGCCTCGGCCTTCTCCAGCAACCACTCTTCATACTCTCCGGCGAGTCGCTCGCGCTTCTCCGCCACCTCGCGGAGAGCAGCCTGATTGGCGGCGCTGAGCTCCGCCCTTTCTCCATCTCCTCGGCGGCCTTGGCGGCGAGGCCTCCCGGGCGAGCCGCTGTCTGCCCGGTAAGGGCGAGAGCTGGTGAAGCAGCTTCTCCTGTCGGGACCCGCCCGCTTCGCGGGCCTCGGCGACCTTCAAACCAGCGGGCGAGATCTCCCCATCGAAGGCCTCGCCCTCGCGGGAGCTCGCGACGAGAACCCCACGGCACTGGATATAGACACCGTTAGGGGCTTCGGTAATGGCCGGACCGCTCCTCTCCGGCGGAGGGGTCGGTGACCGCGCAGCACTTGATGCTCCCGCCGCCTCCGGGCGGTGGTGCGGTCGCCATTCCCCCGCCGGCCGCTGCGTCTGCGGCGGGCGGTCTCGCACATGTGGCTCGGCGGCTCCCGCCCGCGTCCTCGGCAACAGGCGTCGCCGCCGCCACCACCACGTCCTCCCCTCCTCAATGACGACCTCCGTCTCCATCTGCTCGGGGAGGAGGATCTAGAAAGAAGAAGAAAAGCAAAAGAAGTTCAAGCAAATATCCAAAAGAGCGGCGCCAAGAAGACAAAGTTGCGAGAACTTACCTTGGCGGACGTCGTCGTGGCGGGCTCCTTGCCGGGAACTATCCCTTGGCGGAGTGGCCGCCCTCGCCCGAGCTGCTCGCTCTTGGCGGGTACTCGCCCTTGGCGGAGTATCCGCCCTTGGCGGGCGCTCTCCTTGCCGGGAGTCCAACCTTGGCGGGGATGGAGGGACTGCCGGCCCCTCGGCGACCTCCGGATGCTCCTGCCGCTGCGGCTCCATCTCTGCGAGTCAAGACAAACACGTCAAGATATTGGTACAAGGCGAAATCTCCGACACGCCCGCAAGAAGGTGCGGAACCGGACTTCTGTTGGGGGCTGTGCTGGGGGCTGCCCCTCGGGATAGCGCTCGGGTCCGGCAAGCTTGGCTCCGGCACGCCCCCGGTCGCCTCGGCGGGCGAGTCGTCCGCGACCTCGACCACGGGCACCTTGGCTTTCTTCGCCGCCCGCTCGGTCAACGTCCTGCAATCAGCACGAAAAAACAACAAGATTAGCTTCAACCATAATCAAGGCGGAATTTAAGAAGATGAAGATCTTGGGTACTTACTCCTGTTCCTCCTCGTCGTCTTCGCTCAAGGCGGAGAAATCATACTCCACAGGGCGCGTCGGTGGCGAGCAGCAGGCGAAGCCCCTCTCGGGCGCTTGGCGGTCCTCGGGGCTGGGGGCTGCGAGACCCAGCCTGTGGCGGCCGGGACCGAGAAGCGGGCGAGCCGCCCGCTCGCTCGAGAAGACCCTGTCCGCTCGGCGCCGACCTGCTGGCGCCTTTGCTGTAACATCTTGCTGAGTCGCTTCCGCCGTGGCTGGTGCGCTGTCGCCCCGTGTGATCCGGCTCCCAGGAAGCTTCGTTGCCAGCCAGCAGTGGTGCGAGGGCCTGAGTACTCGCTTCGTCGCCGCCTTGCGGGCGCTTGATGAGAACGCTTGGGGCTCGCCGGGCGGGAGGTCTCCGGCGAGCGAGGAGGTCGTCGGCGTAAAGGCCGTGGACCCGCCGGCATCCTCGGCGGCCGCAACATCCTCCTCCCCTCCTCGCCCGGCTGGCTCGCGGACCAGCGCCTGCGCTGCGACCCCTTTCCTCTGGCGTCTCCGCTCCCTCGGCGCCTCCGCTCCTTGCGGCGCCTCTGCTCCTCCGTGGCGCCACCTCTCGCCTTGCCCTCGGCTGCGATTCGGGGATCCCGGAGTGCCTCGAAGAGGAACCCGGCAAGCGTCGGGAGGAAATCGCAGCGATCTGCAGATCTCCGCCGCCTCCGTTTGGTAGGACTCCTCCGCAGCCTCGGCCTCCTCGGGCGTCTGGCCGAACTTTCCCTTGGCGGCTGCTGGCAACCTCTTGGCCCGAAAGCTATGTCTGTGAGCTCCTGGTCCGTGGTGTCCCGTGTCAGCCCGGGTCTCGTCCTTGTTCTTCGCCACCTCTTCAAGGGTGTCGAAGAAGTTAAGGCGTCTATTGCTTCAGTGGAATCCATATACGCTCCACGCCGTCGCGAAATCGCCTGCTGGCATCAAAGCGAGGCGATCGAGCTGTCTTTGTTGCGAGAGGGCACCACTCCCGGAAGGTCTGAACCACTCTGGATGGTCCGGGTCGTGCTTGAAGAGTTCCGGACCATCCCCTCAGCTCGGCGTCGTGAAGTTGAAGTTCAGCCGGGCGCAGCCTCATTATATCCCCGCGCCGTACTCCCGGCCGGCCTTTTCTGTCTTGGAGAGGGCAATGCGGCGGCGGAGGAAGTCTGCGCCTACCTCGCAGCGGTTAGATTTGCTGCTCGAAGCGATGAATCCGGACGAGGCAGCGTCGAGCTTGATATCGTCCGAATCCAGCTCGCTCCGGTCTCTGCCGCGCCGCGATGGGCGTTGTCGCGCGCGGTGAAGAACTGCGGCTCGTCTTCAACGACCCAGCACCAGTCGGCACGCCACTCCTCCCACTTGCCGCAGAGCTCCCCCGGCAAGTACGACTCCTTCAAGTTCAGACGAAAAACCCAAGAAATCCCTCCGGAGAGGGGGGCGCCGGGCTCTGCTCTAGGAGTAAAGTGCACGAACAGCGCTACGTTTGGGTATATCCCTATGAAGTTTTCGCACATGTGTGCGAAAACCGCCATTGTGAGGACGGCATTGGGGGTGAAATCAAGAAGGTGGAAGCCGTATGTGTGCATAATGTCGCAGAAGAAATCAGAAAAAGGGGGGCAAAGACGCGATGGAAGAAGGCTGCGAAGAAATAGTACCCGCCGGGATAGTTGTCCATGGTGGCGGCGGATGGGCCCTGGTCGGGGATCGCCGTGGTCTTCTTCGCCTGAACGAAATATTGCCCGAGTTCCTGCCGCGCCGAGCATGGCGGGAAAGGCGACGTTCTGCTTCCGCATCTGGGCAAGCTTTGCCGCCTGCTCGGATTTCTCCTTCTTGGTCTTCTCCGCCTTCCCTTTCCCCTTCCCGGTCTTCGGGGCCATGGCGGAGGCGGCGAGGGAAGGAGGACAAAGAGTCGGCGGCACCGCAGAGCGCAAGAGGCGGCGGAGGAGATCACGGAGGCGAGGCGCAAAGAGGATTTACGGAGGAGGAGGAAGAAGCAATGAAAGCGAAGGAGGAACGCGCTGCTTCCTCTGTTTTATGGGGAAGTGGGGCGTTCCGCTCTTCCCATTAAAAACGTTTGCGTCCCATCCCACGCGCCGCAATCGGCGCGTCTTTATTACACGGGAGGCGGCGGCGGAGCGGATTGACGCGCCGTGGGCCTCGTGTGCCCGTGCCTTTATTTTGGGCCTGGCCCAACAGCGCTTCGGCACCGTGTGTGGCCCAGGCCGGGGCTCTGTCGGTGTACTAAGGTAGGGGTACCTCGGTACCCCAACGTGTGCAGGGCGATTCAGACTCCCGTGGCTGGATCTACTACGCGCTTGCCGGAGACCATTCTGCTCCATATCAAGCCATTCAAGAACAAAGTGTGCAGGCAGAAGATCGAGACCCGGCAAGAGGAGCTTGCGGGAAGGCCGTCGAGCTCTAGATTACATCACTCACGCAAGGCCTTGGCGGGAGGAGCTCGCCGGGGAGACTAGGAGATTACATCGTAGAAGACACGCCTCGGCTATATGTGCCCGGCGAGGGCCCGTGGCGACAAGTTACAAAGCCCGACAAGCTTCCGGTCCGGCAAGATCAAGACCCGGCAAGGTACTTGCGGAGAAATCTGTTGTGTGCCCGCCTCCAGCTCATCGCCCACGTCGCCTTGAGCCCTCTCCAGAGGCGCGTGGCGGATGGCTGTGCCGCTGGGGTGCGGTGGCACTCCGCGGTGGTGGATCCATCGCCGTGGCGAGCGGAGACGCAGGCGGGAGCTTTTGGGGTCGGCGGCGGCGCATTAAATGCCCTTGTTCCCCTCTGTCAAAAGTAGGTAGAATCCTTTGTTCAAGCCTTTGTGGCTGCCTTGTTCCCTTGTTCCAACTACCACCTCTTTTACATTTTTACCCCTCTCTCCTACGTTGACACCTGTCGGTGACCCCTTGCACTATAAAAGGAGGCCCATGCACAACGTAGAAGGGGTTCGGCTGGTTCGGATCCTTGGCGACTCTCAGGCCTGGGATTCAGCTGGATCGACTCACCCAGCTCACCACACCACCATACGCTCGCATTCTTGAGCAAGATCAAATACAACACAAAGCAGCAGTAGGGTTTTACGCGTCCATCGCGGCCCGAAGCTGGGTAAAAACCCGCCCGCGTGCATCGCCTCGATCTGCTCTCTGTGCCTCCTCCGCCCTCGTACCGCACTCACGAAGGGGCCCCGGCCCCATAGGTGCTCGCGGCGGGCGGGCCTCCGTCCCGTCCCGTCCCCGACATGCTGGCACCCTTCAGCCTTTAGCTATTCCTGAATGGAAATGGGATAAAGTTGGTATGGACTTCATCACCGGCTTTCCCAGGACCAAGAAAGGGAATAATGCTATCTTCGTAGTCATTGATCGTCTGTCCAAAGTGGCGCACTTCCTACCTGTTAGAGAGTATCACGCTAGTCAGCTGGCGACTTATATATTCTCGAATAGTATCACTTCATGGTGTTCCACTAGAGATCAATTCGAGACCGTGGTAGTCTTTTCACTTCTCATTTAAGGAGAGTTTCCAAACTGCCATGGGAACCCATCTTTCCTTGATGCCGCTTTCCACCCTCGGTCAAGTGGTCGGGTGGAGCAGGTCAACCAAATTCTCGAAGACATGCTTAGAGCTTGCGTTATCTCATTCGGTATGGATTGGGAGAAATGTCTTCCTTTGCGAGTTTGCTTATAACAATAGCTATCAATCCGGTCTCAAAAAGCTCCTTTTGAGGTTCTCTATGGGCGAAGATGTCGAACACCGTTGAACTGGTGAAAACGGTGAAAGACAATTCTTTGGACGGACATGATCCAGAGGCGGAAGAGCAAGTTCGCATCATTCGTGAGAATTTGAAAACAGCCGATCTCGTCAAAAGAGCGATATGATCGTCATCATAAGGATATGACTTATAAAGTTGGCGACAAAGCTTACCTTCGGGTTACTCCTTTGAAGGGTACCCATCGTTTGATATCAAGGGCAAGTTGGCTCCTCGTTACATTGGTCCTTTTCGTATTCTCGCTAAGCGAGGAGAGGTTGCCTACCGTTGGAACTACCCCACATCTTTCTCGAGTTCATGATGTCTTCCCGTCTCTCAACTCGGCGTTGCTTCTCGGATCCCATCCGCGAGTGGACCACAAACGCTTGATCTCCAAGATAACCTCACATATCGGGAGTATCCAGTTCGCATTCTTGATCAAGCGAGCGTGTCACTCGGCGCCATAACATCAAGTTTCTCAAGGTTCATGGTCTCATCATTCCGAGAGAAGCTACTTGGGAGCGAGAAGATCGTCTTCGACTGGAGTACCCCGCCTTCTTTCCGTCGACCCCCGAATCTCGGGACGAGATTCTTTCAAGTGGGGGCGAGTTGTCACATCCCTAGTTCTGGTATGCTCAAGGCTAGCTAGTCATTTGTGCATCATGTTGAAATTTCATTTAAATTTGAAATGAGGATTGTTGAAACCCTCAGAATCATTTTTGAAGTGACCCAAATAAAAAATTTCTCCAAAAGGGTCCAAGAAAATGCTCATGTTGCCCTCTGAAAATATTGGACAGAGATAAAAATCAAACCAATATTTTAGGAGCTCATAAATATTTATTTTGGGCATTTGGATTAATCCATAATTATTTTGCCTTGGATATATAAATGTTATATATATATATAATATATGTCCAAACATTATGTCATTTATTAAGGAGCTCGGAATAATATAACTAGCTTCTATAAAAATTGGCATAAGGAAATAAAATGATTTAGTATTATTATTAAATCAAAACAAATGTCGAAAAATAGAAAAGATAAAAAAGGGAAATACTTTACAGGCGCTTACCTCCTGAAGCCAGCGACCTATGAGGCCGGCCCAGCCAGTGGCCGGCGCCCGATCGTCCACATCCTCTCGCCAGGAGGACACGGGCGCGTGCCCGACGCGCGCACCGCCGCGCCGCGCCACGCCACCTCCCTCTCTGCCTGCCTGCCCTCTCCCCTCCTCGTCTGGACGACGCCACGCACCGCCCCGACCCCCTCTCACTCTCCCCCGTGTTCCCCTCTCCTCTGCTCTCTCTCTCTCGCGCTGGACCGAACGCCACCGCCGCCACCGACGAGCACCACCGTAGCAACCGGCCTCCCCTCGCCCCTCCGTAGAGTCCACGAGCTCCGCCACGTCGCCGGCTGCCTCCTCGTCGAGCCACGCACCTCCGGACGGCCTCCATCGCCGCCATCGCCGTCGTCTTCCTCCTCGGGCTCCGCCGTCCGCCGCCGTCGATTCGCCGTCACCAGGTCGTCCCCGAGCTCGCTGACGCCTTCGCTGGATCCGCTGTGAGCTCTACTTCGTTTCCCCCTCTTCCCCGTGCTCGTTTGCCCCGTCTAGCTAGCTCAACCACCGTGCCCGCAAGCTCCTCGCCGCCGGCCATGACGCCACGGTGGCCAGAGCCCAAGCCAGCCACACCCGCGCGCGTCACCATGTTCCTGGTGACGCCAGGAGGCCGTAGGAGCCCTCCGCGTCCACTGCCGTGCACCGCAACGCCGCGCCCGCAAGCCGCCGAACTCCGGCCGCCGCCGCGCTCTGCTCCGCGACTCCGCACCACCACGGTCTCCGCGTGTCCCTCTTCGATCTTGCGAGCACAAACTTCGTGGTGGTCTCCGCCGCCCGAATGGTCGCCGGAGCGACGATCCCGCAGCCCGCCGCCGCGTTTGGTCTCGCCGGCGACTAGCCGCCGGCGGGTTTGGCTCTGTTGACCAGGGGTTTGACCTCCCCTGGGTCGCTGACAAGTGGGTCCAGGCCCCAGCTAATCCTAGTTAGTTTTAATTAAGTTTAATTAACTTTATTGACATTTTAATTAGCAGTAGTTTAACACTAATTAACTTAGATTAGTGAGTTAGTCACTGACGTGTGGACCCCGCACGTCAGGTTTGACCTGGACAGCCACGTTGACTTGCTGACGTCACGCTGACGTCATGCTGGCGCAATTAACTATTCTCTGGAATTAAAATAAATCAAGAAATTTCAGAAAATGATTTAAACTTCAAAAATTCATATCAATTCAACCGTAGCTCAGATTGAAATAATTTATATATGAAAAATTATCAGAAAAATGCAATCTTTCCATCTGTACTAGTTTCATGCATAACAAACCAACTTATACATGCTGAATATGAGGAAACACATAATGGCATTTATAAAGACTTAGCTTGGAGTTGCATTAGAATTCTTGATTCAAATGGACTTCAAGCAAATGAATACTAGTTGCATTAGCTCAAACAGCATCACATCTTCATGCCATGTTCATGCATCATATTGTTGCATATGTTTGTGTATTGATTGCCGACACTGTTCCTTCTCGATAGGCCTTGCTCCGGAGACCGTTCTAGAGTACCTGTCTATGAAGCAGTGCCTCCTCTGTTGATCTATCAGGCAAGCAAACCCCCTTGTTCATTCCGATATAATCCTACTCTCTCGCTCCTGCTCTCAGTTATTGCATTAGGACAACAACGATTCATCTGCTACTTTGTGCTGCGGTAGTTGAACCCATTCCTCTGCATGACTGTCGTTGCCACAGTAAATAGTTGAAACCCACTAGCATGTGTAGGAGTTGATTGAGCCCATGTTGTGTTCCTACCATGCTATGCCTGCTATTGCTTAGAGTTGTGTCAGGTCTGATTCATTGGGAATGAATTGGAGTGCTATGAGTTGTTCTGGTGCTGAGAGTTAAGTGTGTGAACACGATTTGGTAAAGGTAGCGGTGAGAGGCCATGTAGGAGTACATGGTGGGTTGTCTCACTGGAACCGTCCTTAAGCACTGAGTTCTGTGTATGTTGTCCAATGACTAGCTACTACCACACATTGGAATGCTTAAGTGCCCCTCTCGACTTATTAACCGACTTGATCTCTGTCCAGGAGTCGCAACTAGTTTTTGGTGTTTGTAGGTAGTGTTAGTAGTCTACCAAGTGGCACCCGCCAGTGGGCTTGGGACAGACTAGGCACAAGTGGCACGGTGTACCAGCGTAGATCCATCCGCGAGGTGGGCTTGGGAACCCTGTTCACATCGTTTGGGGCCGTGAGCGACACCCCGGCCGGATCTCCTTGCGGATAGAACCCGAATAGGCGATAAACCTGGGCTAGAGTCTTGTGTGGTTAGTTAGGTCGTGGCCGACACCCTCGCCAGGCTTCCGCTTGAAGGTTGCCGAGATACATGATGTGTACATGGCGGTAAGTGGCGAGAGCGTGTGTGAAGAAGTACACCCCTGCAGGGTTAACATGATCTATTCGAATAGCCGGGTCCGTGTATATGGACTTCTTGGATGCTTACATGGTACATAGATAACTTAAAGTGGATACTATAAAATGCTCAAGACAAGTGTGAGTGCTATGGATGGCCTTCTCGTAGGGAGACGGGGATGAATCCATAGTAGTGTATTGAGTGGTGATTAGTGGACTCGTGTGCGCCATATCACCTCAAGAAGTTCTGGTAGTCGTAGAACAGGATAGCCACAGTGTCAAAGCTGGCTTGCTGCAACTAAACCCCACATTACCCTCTTGATACAAATGCATGTATGATAGGATCGATGTAAGTCTTCTTGAGTACCTTTGTACTCATGTTGCTTTATTTATGTTTTTGCAGCGGAGACTTGGTCTTACTAGTGTTCTCGTGGACTTGACGAGTAGCTTGTACCTCAGCTACGATCTTGATCGGATGTTGTAGATAGTCGCTCTTCACCTTTTTCTTTTGTAGATGTCATGCAGGACATGTAATGCTTCGCTTGTTGCTTGTATGCTCGTATGATGGGTCCTGTGACCCTGTTTGCAATAAATGCTATGATGGCTCTTGAGCCTTTATCTATATGAGTTGTTGAGTTATCTTTGTGATGCCATGTTGTACAGCACATACTTGCATATTATGCGTCGTGTAATGTGTAATGCTATGTGTGGGATCGACTATCTAGTTGTTTATCTTTAGTAGCCTCTCTTACGGAAATGTCTCCTAGTGCTTCCACCGAGCCTGGTAGCTTGCTCTTGCTCCGGAACACTTAGGCTGGCGGCATGTGTCCTTCTTCGTTCTGTATGTCCCTTGGGAAATGTCCGCGATGAATACCGAGTCTGTTAGCCGCTTCTGCCCGGTTCACGGAGTCTGTTAGCCCAGTGCTACAGCACTGGATTCACTCGCTGCGACCGACACGTCCGATCTTTGGGTCATGGATGCTGTCCTGTAAGTTTGTGCCACTTTGGGTTTCGACTAGCCATGTCAGCCGGGCTCCTTATCATATGGATGCTAGCGACACTATCATATCGTGTGCCAAAAGCGCAAAGCGGTCCCGGCGAAGGTAAGGCGACACCGTGGGGATACCGTGCGTGAGGCCGCAAGAGATATGAAGTGTTACATGCTAGATCGATGTGGCATTGAGTCGGGGTCCTGACATTAAATGCCCGTTCTTGGCATGGGAGAATCCGGCGGATGAGCATGACCTGGACCACGTCGACGAGCCTGAGCTTATTGCTCACCAGCTTCGGATGCGGGCTCGAGTCCCTTCAGCTCGCCGGATTGCCCCACAACAAGCCCTTCTCTTTCCAGGAGGTGAGCTGCGTGGGGATGCCATATCTAAACTCGGGGGGCCGCCGCCCATGTGGGCTCGCGCGGCTCGGTGATGTAGAACCACCCCGACTACCACCCCTTAATGGAGTCCATGAAGGCCCCTTCGAGCCAAAGGACGTTGGGCAACTTGCCCAACATGGCGCCTCCGCATTCCGCTTGCGTGCCCTTCACAACCTTCGGCTTGACATTGAAGGTCTTGAGCCACAGACCGAAGTGGGGCGGATGCGAGAGGAAGGCCTCGCACCGCGGCGATAAATGCCGAGATGTTGAGGATGAAGTTGGCGCCGGATCGTGGAAATCCAGGCCGTAGTAAAACATGAGCCCCCGGACGAATGGGTGGAGTGGAAAGCCCAGTCCGCGGAGGAAGTGCGGGAGGAAAACAACCCTCTCATGGGGCCCGGGGGTGGGGATGAGCTGCCCCTCGTCGGGCAGCCGATCGCGCAATGTCATTGGACGGTATCCGGCTGCGCGCTTGGTGATGTGCTCCTCCTTAGCGGTGGAGGCCAACCATTTGCCTCCGCTCCGGACATGATCGGAGAAGGTCGGCGAGATCTTGTGACTTAGGCGTTGGAGCTTGAGTCGCGGAGATGGATAAGCAAAGGAGGAAGATGGCGTAGGTGAGAAGGTAAATCCTTATCCCTTATATATATATATATAGACGGACGGAGACTATGCGTCCCCCACCAGCCTGGTAAAACTCGCTTATCTCCCAAGCGCCACTATCAATGGCGCGGTTGGGTTACTACGTCCGTATTGATGAGAATCCGGAATAAGGGAACACGATCTCTGCTTCGACAAGGCGTGCCAAGGAAACCGCTTCGCTAAACATGCGGAGGTGGTATAATAAAAAACGATTCAAGTAAAAGCCTGGTAGCGGTGTGATGTCATGCCGCATAATACGTCAGCAGATTGGACTTGTGTACATTTTATTCTCTCTACGGTGGAATGTGGAATTTATTTTGCGAGCGGACACTATCCCAGTGTTCATGATCTTCTCTGGATTATTCAAGGGAGGAACCCGCCTTGCAATGCCGAACATTATCTTGCGCGGACTTATCGTCATTGAAGCCTGGTTCGAGAGCTCTTGAGGAGTCTGGACTAGGGGTGTCCGGACAACCGGACTATCATCGTCCGCGGACTCCAAGACTATGAAGATACAAGATTGAAGACTCGTCCGTGTCCGGATGGGACTTTCCTTGGCGTGGAAGGAAAGCTTGGCGTCTGGATATGTAGATGTCCTACCATTTTAACCGACTACGTGTAACCCTAGCCTCCTCCGGTGTCTATATAAACCGGAGGGCTTTAGTCCGTGGACACAACATACATTACAACAATCATACCATAGGCTAGCTTTAGGGTTTAGCCTCCTTGATCTCGTGGTAGATCCACTCTTGTACTACCCATATCATCAATATTAATCAAGCGGGGCGTGGGTTTTACCTCCATCGAGAGGGCCCGAACCTGGGTAAAACATCGTGTCCCTCGTCTCCTGTTACCATCCGCCAAGACGCACAGTTCGGGACCCCCTACCCGAGATCCGCCGGTTTTGACACCGACAAACATGTTGCACAATCTTGGGAGAGGATGAAATTAATGATTCGCAATTGCCCTACACATGGATTAAATTTATGGATGATCATACAAAACTTTTATGTCGGATTGAATTTTGCTTCTAGAAATCTTTTATATTCGGCCGCGGGAGGCACTTTTATGGAAATCACTTTAGGAGAAGCTACTAAATCCTAGATAATATTATGGTTAATTATTCTCAATGGCACACCGAAAGATCTACTAGTAAAAAGGTTCATGCGATAGAAGAAATTCATGTTTTGAGTGGAAAGATGGATGAACTTATGAAATTGTTTGCTAATAAGAGTGCTCCTATTGACCCTAATGATATGCCTTTGTCTACTTTGATTGAGAATAATAATGAATCTATGGATGTGAATTTTGTTGGTAGGAACAATTTTGGTAACAACGCTTATAGAGGAAACTTTAATCCTAGGCCGTTCCCTAGTAACTCCTCTAATAATTATGGTAATTCCTACAACAACTCTTATGAAAATTTTAATAAAGCCCTCTGATTTTGAGATTAGTGTTAAAGAATTTATGATTTCACAAAAGAATTTCAATGCTTTGCTTGAAGAAAAATTGCCTAAGATTGATGAGTTGGCTAGGAATGTGGATAGAATTTCTCTTGATGTTGATTCTTTGAAACTTAGATCCTATTCCACCTAAGCATGATACCAATGAGTCTCTCAAATCTATGAGAATTTCCATTGATGAGTGCAAGGAAAGAACCGCTAGGATGCGTGCTAAGAAAGATTGCTTTGTAAAAGCATGTTCTTCCAGTTTTCATGATAATAGGGATGAAGATCTAAAAGTGATTGATGTGTCCCCTATTAAATTTTTGTTTTGCAATATGAATCTTGATAATTTGGGACTGGAGATGAGTCAACTTTAGTTAAAAGGCGTCCCAATGATTCAGAGTTTTTAGATCTTCATGTAAAAATTGGTAAAAGTGGGATTGAAGAGATCAAAACTTTACACAGAAATGAACCCACTATTTTGGATTTCCATTAATTTAATTATGATAATTTTTCTTTAATAGATTGTATTCCCTTGTTGCAATCCATGTTAAAATCTCCTCATGCTTATAGTCAAAATAAAGCCTTTACTAAACATATCATTGATGCTTTAATGCAATCTTATGAAGAAAAACTTGAATTAGAAGTTTCTATCCCTAGAAAAATTTATGATGAGTGGGAACCTACTATTAAAATTAGAATTATATATCATGAATGCTATGATTTGTGTGATTTGGGTGCTAGTGTTTCCATGATTCCAAAAACTTTGTGTGATTTGTTAGGTTTCCGTGAATTTGATGATTGCTCTTTAAACTTGCACCTTGCGGATTCCACCATTAAGAAAGCTATGGGAAGGATTAATGATGTTCTTATTGTTGCAAATAGGAATTATGTGTCCGTAGATTTTATTGTTCTTGATATAGATTGCAATCTTTCATGTCCTATCATTCTTGGTAGACCTTTCCTTAGAATGATTGGTGCAATTATTCATATGAAAGAAGGAAATATTAGATTCCAATTTCTATTAAGGAAATGCTCGGAACACTTCCTAGGAAGAAAATCAAATTACCTTATGAATCTATTATGAGAGCCACCTATGAATTGAATACCAAAGATGGCAATACTTAGATCTATTCTCGCTTTTATGCCTAGCTAGGGGCGTTAAACAATAGCGCTTGTTGGGAGGCATCCCAATTTTATTTTTGTTCCTTGATTTTTGCTCCTATTTAGTACTCCCTCTGTTCCTAAATATTTGTATTTCTAGATATTTCAACGAGTGACTACATACGGAGCAAAATAAGTGAATCTACACTCTAAAATATGTCTATATACATCCGTATGTGGTAGTCTATTTGAAATCTCTAAAAAGACAAATATTTGGAACAGAGGAAGTATTAATTAATTCATCTAGCCTCTGGTTAGATGTTGTTTTATGTTTTAATTAGTGTTTGTGCCAAGTAGAACCTATAAGATCGTCTTGGGTGATAGTTAATGTGATCTTGCTGAAAAACAGAAACTTCTACATGCACGAGAATAATTTTAATAAATCACATAAACGTGATTTTTAGTTGATTATTTTTGAAGAAGATTAATAGACAAATTTCCTAGGACTTTCTATTTTGGTAGAATATTTGTGGTTCCAGAAGTATTCGAAAGTTACAGATTACTACAGACTGTTCTGTTTTTGACAGATTCTGTTTTTCGTGTGTTGTTTGCTTATTTTGATGAATCTATGGCTAGTATGGGGGGGTATGAACCATAGAGAAGTTGGAATACAGTAGGTTTAACATCAATATAAATAAAGAATGAGTTCATTACAGTACCTTAAAGTGGTGGTTTGCTTTCTTGCACTAACGGAGCTTACGAGTTTTCTGTTGAGTTTTGTGTTGTGAAGTTTCCAAGTTTTGGGTAAAGATTTGATGGATTATGGAATAAGGAGTGGCAAGAGACTAAGCTTGGGGATGACCAAGGCACCTCAAGGTAAAATTCAAGGACAACCAAAAGCCTAAGCTTGGGGATGCCCCGGAAGGCATCCCCTCTTTCGTCTTCGTTCATCGGTAACTTTGCTTGAGGCTATATTTTTATTCACCACATGATATGTGTTTTGCTTGGAGCGTCTTGTATGATTTGAGTCTGTTATTTTTAGTTTACCACAATCATCCTTGCTGTACACGCCTATTGGGAGAGACACACATGAATCGGAATTTATTAGAATACTCTATGTGCTTCACTTATATCTTTTGAGCTAGACAATTTTGCTCTAGTGCTTCACTTATATCTTTTTAGAGCACGGCGGTGGTTTTATTTTGTAGAAATTATTGATCTCTCATGCTTCACTTATATTATTTTGAGAGTCTTTTAGAACAGCATGGTATTTGCTTTAGTTATAAAATTAGTCCTAATATGATGGGCATCCAAGTTGGGTATAATAAAAACTATCATATAGAGTGCATTGAATACTATGATCAATTTGATATTTGATAATTGTTTTGAGATATAAGGGTGGTAATGTTAGAGTCATGCTAGTTGGGTAAATATGAAATTGAGAAATACTTGTGTTAAAGTTGGCAAGTCCCATAGCATGCACGTATGGTAAACGTTGTGTGACAAATTTGAAGCATGGGGTGTTCTTTGATTGCCTTCCTTATGAGTGGAGGTCGGGATCGCACGATGGTTAACTCCTACCAACCCTTCCCCTAGGAGCATGCATAGTAGTACTTTGCGTCGAGGGCTAATAAACTTTTGCAATAAGTATATGAGGTCTTTATGACTAATGTGAGTCCATGGATTATTCACACTCTTACCCTTCCATCATTGCTAGCCTCTACGGTACTGTGCATTGCCCTTTCTCATCTTGAGAGTTGGTGCAAACTTCGCCGGTGCATCCAAACCCCGTGTTACGATATGCTCTATCACACATAAACCTCCTTATATCTTCCTCAAAACAGCCACCATACCTACCTATTATGGCATTTCCATTGCCATTCCGAGATACATTGCCATGCAACTTTCCACCGTTCCGTTTATTATGACACGCTCCATCATTGTCATATTGCTTTTGCATGATCATGTAGTTGACATCGTATTTGTGGCAAAGCCACCTTTATGATTCTTTCATACATGTCGCTCTTGATTCATTCCCGGTACACCGCCGGAGGCATTCACATAGAGTCATATTTTGTTCTAAGTATTGAGTTGTAATTCTTAAGATGTAAATAAATAAAAGTGTGATGATCTTCATTATTAGAGCATTGTCCCATGTGTGGAAAGGATGATGGAGACTATGATTCCCCAACAAGTCAGGATGAGACTCCGGACTTTATGAAAAATAAAAGAGGCCAAAGAAGCCCAAATAAAATAAGAGGCCAAAGAAGCCCACCAAAATTAAAAAATGAGAGAAAAAGAGAGAAGGGACAATGTTACTATCCTTTTTCCACACTTGTGCTTCAAAGTAGCACCATGATCTTCATGATAGATAGTCTCCTATGTTGTCACTTTCATATACTAGTGGGAAATTTTCATTATAGAACTTGGCTTGTATATTCCAATGATGGGCTTCCTCAAATTGCCCTAGGTCTTCATGAGCAAGCAAGTTGGATGCACACCCACTTAGTTTCTTTTGATGAGCTTTCGTACATTTATAGCTCTAGTGCATCCATTGCATGGCAATCCCTACTCCTTGCATTGACATAAATTGATGGGCATCTCCATAGCCCGTTGATTAGCCGCGTCAATGTGAGACTTTCTCCTTTTTTGTCTTCTCACACAATCCCTATCATCATACTCTACTCCACCCATAGTGCTATATCCATGGCTTACGCTCATGTATTGCGTGAGGGTTGAAAAGGCTGAAGCGCGTTAAAAAGTATGAACCAATTGCTTGGCTGAAATCAGGGTTGTGCATGATGGGAGTATTTTGTTTGATGAAAATGAAGCATGGCCTAACTATATGATTTTGTAGGGATAAGCTTTCTTTGGCTATGTTCTTTTGATAAGACGTGATTACTTTGTTAGTATGCTTGAAGTATTACTATTTTTATGTCAATATGAACTTTTATCTTGAACCTTTTGGATCTTAACATTTGTGCCACAATAAAGAAAATTACATAGCGAAATATGCTAGGTAGCATTCCACATCAAAAATTATGTTTTTATCATTTACCTACTCGAGGACGAGCAGGAATTAAGCTTGGGGATGCTTGATACGTCTCCAACGTATCTACAATTTTTGGTTGTTCCATGCTATTATATTACCTGTTATGGGCACTTTTATATTATTTTTGGGACTAACCTATTAACCGGAGGCCCAGCCCAAATTGCTGTTTTTTGGCTATTTCAGTGTTTCGCAGAAAAGGAATATCAAACGGAGTCCAAACAGAATGAAACCTTCGGGAGAGTTATTTTTGGAACAAACGCAATCCAGGAGACTTGGAGTGGACGTCAAGAAAGAAACAAGGCGGCCACGAGGCAGGGAGGCGCGCCCCAGGGGGGTAGGCACGCCCCCACCCATCCAGGGCCCCTCGTGGCTCCCCTAACCGACTTATTTCACCTATATATATATATATCCATATACCCTGAAAATATCCAGGAGCACCACGAAACCCTATTTCCACCGTCGCCACCTTCTGTACCCGTGAGCTCCCATCTTGGGGCCTTTTTCGGTGCTCCGCCGGAGGGGGAATCGATCATGGAGGGATTCTACATCAACGCCATAGCCTCTCCGATGAAGTGTGAGTAGTTTACCACAGACCTTCGCGTCCATAGTTATTAGCTAGATGGCTTCTTCTCTCTCTTTGGATCTCAATACAAAGTTCTCCTTGATCTCTTGGAGATCTATTCGATGTAACTCTTTTTGCGGTGTGTTTGTCGAGATCCGATGAATTGTGGGTTTATGATCAAGATTATCTATGAACAATATTTGAATCTCCTCTGGATTCTTTTATGTATGATTTGTTATCTTTGCAAGTCTCTTCGAATTATCAGTTTGGTTTGGCCTACTAGATTGATCTTTCTTGCAATGGGAGAAGTGCTTAGCTTTGGGTTCAATCTTGCGGTGTCCTTTCCCAGTGACAACAGGGGCAGCAAGGCACATATTGTTTTGTTGCCATTGAGGATAAAAAGATTGGGTTTATATCATATTGCTTGAGTTTATCCCTCTACATCATGTCATCTTGCCTAATGCGTTACTCTATTCTTATGAACTTAATACTCTAAATGCATGCTGGATAGCGGTCGATGTGTGGAGTAATAGTAGTAGATGCAGAATCGTTTCGATCTACTTGTCGCAGATGTGATGCCTATATACATGATCATGCCTAGATATTCTCATAACTATGCACTTTTCTATCAATTGCTCGACAGTAATTTGTTCACCCACCGTAATACTTATGTTATCTTGAGAGAAGCCACTAGTGAAACCTATGGCCCCCGGGTCTATTTTCCATCATATAAGTTTCCGATCTATTTTATTTTGCAATCTTTACTTTCCAATCTATATCATAAAAATACCAAAAATATTTATCTTATTATCTCTATCAGATCTCACTTTTGCAAGTGGCCGTGAAGGGATTGACAACCCCTTTATTGCATTGGTTGCAAGGTTCTTATTTGTTTGTGTAGGTACGAGGGATTTGCGTGTAGCCTCCTACTGGATTGATACCTTGGTTCTCAAAACTGAGGGAAATACATACGCTACTTTGCTGCATCACCCTTTCCTCTTCAAGGGAAAACCAACGCATGCTCAAGAGGTAGCAATGCCTATACCTGGATAGGATTGCAGACAACATAGAGAAGTACAAGATGGTGAAGAAGGCCATAAAGCAAGCTGTCAGTGAAGCAAGGGGTCGGGCATATGAGGACCTCTACCAACGGTTGGGCTCGAAGTAAGGCGTAAGGGATATCTATAAGATGGCCAAGATCCAAGAGGGGAAGATGAGGGATATTGGCCAAGTCAAATGCATCAAGGATGGAGCAAACCAACTCTTGGTGAAGGACGAGGAGATTAAGCATAGATGGCAGGAGTACGTCGATAAGCTCTTAGATGGGGAGAATGAGAGTTCTACCATTGAACTGGACGACTCCTTTGATGAGACCAGCATGCATTTTGTGCGGCGAATCCAAGAGTCTGAGGTCAATGAGGCTTTAAGAAGGATGAAAGGAGGCAAGGCAATGGGCCGATTGTATCCCCATTGAGGTGTGGAAAGGCATCGGGGACATAGCGATAGTGTGTCTAACCAAGCTTTTCAACTTCATTTTTCAGGCAAACAAGATGCCACAAGAATGGAGACGGAGTATATTAGTACCCATCTTCAAGAACAAGGGGGATGTTCAGAGTTGTAATAATTACCGTGGAATTAAGCTGATGAGCCATAGAATGAAGACATGGGAGAGAGTCATTGAGCACCGCTTAAGAAGAATGACAAGCATGACCAAAAATCAGTTTGGTTTCATGCCTGGGAGGTCGACCATGGAAGCCATTTTCTTGGTACGACAACTTATGGAGAGATACAGGGAGCAAAAGAAGGACTTGCATATGGTGTTCATTGACTTCGAGAAGGCATATGATAAGATATCGCGGAATGTCATGTGGTGGGCCTTGGAGAAACACAAAGTCCCAGCAAATTATATTACCCTCCTCAAGGACATGTACGATAATGTTGTGACAAGTGTTCAACAAGTGATGTCGATACAGATGACTTCTCGATTAAGATAGGACTGCATCAGGGGTCAGCTTTGAGCCCTTATCTTTTTTCCTTGGTGATGGATGAGGTCACAAAGGATATACAAGGAGATATCCCGTGGTGTATGCTCTTTGCGGATGATGTGGTGCTAGTTAAGGATAGTCGGACGGGGGTAAATAGGAAGTTAGAGTTATGGAGCCAAACCTTGGAATCGAAAGGGTTTAGGCTAAGTAGAACTAAAACCAAATACATGATGTGCGGTTTCAGTACTACTAGGTGTGAAGAGGAGGTTAGCCTTGATGGGCAGGTGGTACCTCAGAAAGACACATTTCGATATTTGGGTTCAATGCTGCAGGAGGATGAGGGTATTGATGAAGATGTGAACCACCGGATCAAAGCCGGAAGGATGAAGTGGCACCAAGCTTCTGGCATTCTCTGTGACAAGAGAGTGCCACAAAAGCTAAAAGGCAAGTTCTACAGGATGGCGGTTCGAACTGCAATCTTGTATGGCGCCGAGTGTTGGCCGACTAAAAGGCGACATGTTCAACATCTAGGTGTGGCGGAGATGCGTATGTTGATATGGATGTGTGGCCACACGAGGAAGGATCGAGTCCGGAATGATGATTTACGAGATAGATTTGGGGTAGCACCAATTGAAGAGAAGCTTGTCCAACATCGTCTGAGATGGTTTGGGCATATTCAGTATGAGCCTCCGAAGCTCCAGTGCATAGCGTACGGCTAAAGCGTGCGGGGAATGTCAAGAGAGGTCGGGGTAGACCGAACTTGACATGAGAAGAGTCCATTAAGAGAGACCTGAAGGATTGGAGTATCACCAAAGAACTAGCTATGGACAGGGGTGCGTGGAAGCTTGCTGTCCAGGTGCCAGAGCCATGAGTTTGCCACAAGATCTTATGGGTTTCACCTCTAGCCTACCCCAACTTTTTTGGGACTAAAGGTTGTTGTTGTTGTTGTTGTTGTTGTTGTTGTTGTTGTTGTTGTTGTTGTTGTTGGCTGAAGTTTCGATGCACTACGAAATAAGTAGTGGCAAGAGCCTAAGCTTGGGGATGCCCGAGGCACCCCAAGGTAATATTCAAGGACAACCAAGCATCTAAGCTTGGGGATGCCCTGTATGGCATCCCCTCTTTTGTCTTCAATCCATTGGGAAAATTACTTGAGGCTATATTTTCATTCACCACATGATATGTGTTTTGCTTGGAGCGTATTGTATTATTTGAGCCTTTGGTTTTTAGTTTGCCACAATCATCCTTGATGTACACACATTTTGAGAGGGACACACATTGATCGTTAATTTATTAGAATACTTTGTGTGCTTCACTTATATCTTTTGAGCTAGGTAGTTGCTCTAGTGCTTCACTTATATCTTTTTAGAGCACGACGGTGGTTTTATTTTGAAGAAATTGATGAACTCTGGGGCTTCACTTATATTATTTTGAGAGTTAAAAATAGTATGGCAATTTGCTTAGGTTATGAATTTAGTCCTAATATGATGGGTATTCAAGAGGGATATAATAAAAACTTTCTTGAAGATCATTGATTATATGAGAAGTTTGATTCCTTGCATTTGTTATGAGATATAAAGATGGTAATATTAGAGTCATGCTAGTGAGTAATTGTGGATTAGTAATAATGTTTGTGTAAAGGTTTGTGATCCCCAAAGCATGCACGTATGGTCTCTCATTATGCGATGAAGTTGGAGTACTTTGTTTTGAGGGCTAATAAACTTCTGCAATAAGTATGTGAGTTCTTTATGACTAATGTTGAGTCCATGGATTATACACACTCTCAACCTTCCATCATTGCTAGCCTCTTCGGTATCGTGCATTGCCCTTTCTCACCTTGAGAGTTGGTGCAAACTTCGTCAGTGCATCCAAACCCCATGATATGATACGCTCTTCCACACATAAGCCACCTTATATCTTCCTCAGAACAGCCAATATACCTACCTACTATGGCATCTCCATAGCCATTCCGAGATATATTGCCATGCAACTTCCACCGTTCCATTTTATTATGACACATACCATCACTGTCATATTGCTTTGCATGATTATATAGTTGACATAGTATTTGTGGCTCAGCCACCGTTCATATTTTTTTATACAAGTCATGCTAGATCATTGCACATCCCGGTACACCGCTGGAGGCATTCACATAGAGACATATTTTTGTTCTAGTATCAAGTTGTAATTCTTGAGTTGTAAGTAAATAAAAGTGTGATTGAGGGAGTCCTGGACTAGGGGGTGTTCGGATAGCCGGACTATCAATATCCGCCGGACTCCCAGACTACGAAGATAGAAGATTGAAGACTCCGGCTCGTGTCCGGAAGGTACTTTACTTGGCGTGGAAGGCAAGCTTGGCAATCTGGATATGTAGATCTCCTACCATTGTAACCGACTACTGTAACCCTAGCCTCTCCGGTGTCTATATAAACCGGAGGGCTTTAGTCCGTAGGACACAACATTACATCTCAACAATCATACCATAGGCTAGCTTCTAGGGTTTAGCCTCATTGATCTCGTGGTAGATCTACTCTTGTACTACCCATATCATCAATATTAATCAAGCGGGGCGTGGGTATTACCTCCATCGAGAGGGCCCAACACAGGTAAAAACATTGTGTCCCTCGTCTCCTGTTACCATCCGCCTAGACGCACGATTCGGGACCCCCTACCCGAGATCCGCCGGTTTTGACACCGACATTGGTGCTTTCATTGAGAGTTCCACTGTGTCGTCACCGATAGGCTCGATGGCATCTTCAACCTTCAACGCTGTCCAGGGTGAGACTTTTCTCCCCGGACAGATCTTCGTATTCGGCGGCTTTGCACTGCGGGCCAACTCTTTTGGCCATCTGGAGCAGATCGAAAGCTACGCCCATGGCCGTCAGGTCAGATTCGGAAGCCTAAACTTCACGGCCGATGACCGCGGAGACTTGATCTTCGACGGACTCGAGCCACAGCCAAGCGCGCCGCACTACGACGATGGGCACGATCTAGCTCTGCCGCCGGACAGTGCTTTGGTGGCCGCACTTGAATCCGCCCCGGCTACTTACCCGGAGCCGATTGCCCATGACGAGGGTCGGTGGATAGACGCCGCCGGGCTTCAACATCCACGGCTATGGGCGAATACCGATTTTGTCCCTTGCGAAACTCATGATCTCGGGCGCGGACTCCTCGCCGGACTCGAGCCTCCAGCGCCCCGCCAATTAAGCGATTGGGCGCGGTTATGGAATTCACCGCCATGACATCTTTCAACACTCGCCTTTTGGCGATATCCTGAATTCCTGAAGCATCTCTCGCTATCAGAGAATCCTGGCGGACTATGGCGGGGCGGTTGGAGTTCGAGCGACGAAGAAATTGAGCCCACCCACCACCCACTTTGTAGCCACTGCCGAGGATCTAACCGACATGCTAGACTACGACTCCGAGGACATCGGCGCTATGGACGATGATGCCGGAGACGATCGAGACCCAGCGCCACGGACACCGGAAGGCCACCTCGTCATCGACGTCTACATGGTGGATACCCCAAAGGAAGGGATGGCGGAAAAGCAGCGGAGGAAGATTCTTTGAAGAAGCAGCCTAAACGCCGGCGTCCAAGGCGCGCTCTAAATCCCGCCATAACAAGAATGGGGAATCCGCACGGAGACAATAACACTCCGGAGAGTGCCGAAGACGATCCCCTCCTCGCAAGACTCAGCGCAGAGGACGCAGAAGCAAGCCCTCACGACAGGGCGGCAGATGAAGGGGTTGAGGATGATAACTATATGCCTCCCTCCGAAGACGAAGCGAGCCTCAACGATGATGAATTCGTCATACCCGAGGATCCCGTCGAACAAGAGCGCTTGAGCGCGGGCTCATAGCCACGGCAAATAACCTAAAGAAACAGCAGCAACAGCTTCAAGCTGATCAAGATCTGCTAGCCGATCGATGGACCGAGGTCCTCGCGGCCGAAGAGTATAAACTCGAACTCCCCTCCAAAAGTTACCCAAGACGCAAGCTGCTCCCCCGATTAGAGGAGGAAGCATACATACCTTTATCACCAGCGCACGACATGGCTGACCGACCGCCCCGTGGTTGCGACAGAGAGGCATTCAAGGCCCCAGCCAAGACCGTACCCCGACATCGATCTAGGAGTACGAAGCCAAAAGGGAACGCGCCGGACTTGCGAGACATCTTGGAGGACAAAGCAAGGCAATCCAGATCCATCTATGGATCACGTGGGCGCGCTACGATCCACGACGAATACCGTCGCGCCGGACATAACGCCGGCCGAGCCGAACACAGCAGATAGCGCTCCCTCGAGCTGCGTCGCGATATTGCTCAATACAGGGGCGCCGCACACCCGTTATGCTTCACTGATGAAGTAATGGATCACCAGATCCCCGAAGGGTTCAAACCCGTGAACATCGAATCTTACGATGGTACAACAGACCCCGCGGTGTGGATCGAAGATTATCTTCTCCACATCCATATGGCCCGGCGCGACGATCGCACGCCATCAAATATCTCCCGCTCAAGCTTAAAGGACCAGCTCGGCATTGGCTTAACAGCCTGCCCGCAGAGTCGATTGGGTGTTGGGAAGACACGAGGCGCGTTCCTTGATAACTTCCAAGGTACATACGTGCGACCACCAGACGCCGATGACCTAAGCCACATTATTCAGCAGCCAGACGAATCGGCCAGACAGTTTTGGACGCGGTTCTTGATGAAGAAAAACCAAATCGTCGACTGCCCGATGCGGAGGCCCTCGCAGCCTTCAAACATAACATCCGGGACGAATGGCTAGCCCGGCACATGGGGCAGGAGAGGCCGAAATCCATGGCAGCCCTCACATCGTTAATGACCCACTTTTGCGCGGGAGAGGATAGCTGGCTAGCCCGTAGCAACAATCTCCGCAAAAATTCTGGCAATCCGGACATCAAGGACAATCACGGCAGGTCACGTCGAATTAAACACAAGCGTCGTACTAACGGCGACGACAAAGAGGATACGGCAGTCAATGCCGGATTCCGAGGCTCCAAACCCGGTCAACGGAAGAAGCCATTTAAAAGAACAACTCCGGGCCCGTCCAATGTGGACAGAATACTCGACCGCTCATGCCAGATACATGGCACCCCCGAAAAGCCAGCTAATCACACCAATAGAAATTGTTGGGTGTTCAGGCAGGCTGGCAAGTTAATTGCCGAACACAATGACAAGGGGCTAAATAGCGACGACGAGGAAGAGACCCGGCTGCCGAACAACAAAGGACAGAAGGGTTTTCCCCCTCAAGTGCGGACGGTGAATATGATTTACGCGACCCATATACCCAAGAGGGAGAGGAAGCGCGCACTACGGGACGTCTATGCGATGGAGCCAGTCGCCCCGAAGTTCAATCTATGGTCCTCCTGTCCGATCACTTTTGATCGACGAGACCATCCGACCAGCATACGCCATGGCGGATTTGCCGCATTGGTCCTAGACCCAATCGTCGACGGATTTCACCTCACAAGAGTCCTGATGGACGGCGGCAGCAGCCTGAACCTGCTTTATCAGGACACAAGTCGCAAAATGGGCATAGACCCATCCAGATCAAACCTACTAAGACAACCTTTAAAGGTGTCATCCTGTGTGGAAGCCAATCGTGCGACAGTCACACACCGAAGTGGTCTTCGGATCCCGGATAATTTCGAGCGAAGAGTTAATCTTCGATATAGTCCCGTTCAGTAGCGGCTATCATGCCTGCTTTCGGACGCACCGCGCTTGCAAAATTCAGCGCGTGCCGCATTATGCATACCTAAAGCTCAAGATGCCGGGCCCCCGAGGAGTCATTACAGTCAATGGGAATACGGAACGCTCCCTCCGAATGGAGGAACATACAGCGGCTCTCGCGGCAGAAGTACAAAGCAGCCTTCTACGACAACTCTCTAGTCCGGCAACTAACAAGCCGGACACATTAAAGCGCGCCCGGAGCAACACTAACCAAGACCACCTGGCGCGATCGAGCATCGCGTAGTAATCGGCCCCACCCTCGCCCGCGTATGATCACAAGAATAACACTCCGCGTACATCATTACGCTTTGGAGATACCATGGGCGCAGGGGAGGGGCTTAACCTCAAGGATTGAAGAGTGCGGCTCGACCACACCAGGGGCTCGTGCTAGCACCCCCCTTGGTGTTATTTTTCATCTTTTCTTTTTATATATGCAGGACTCTACCAAATAGAAGCCCTGCCCGATGGCGAACTTGCCGAACTCACGATACAACAGTCAGGGATTAAAGAAGGCTGCGACGAACACTCAGGTGGTCTCCATTACGAGCATTAAATTCAATTACATACACCAAGTCTGCAGCTTATCCCTGGAGGGGGACATGTTAATTTAGTCCGAACCCCTTGCTTACCGCACTATTCGTATCAGTCCGCTTTATTAGCAGACCTTCTTTCATAAATAACGCAGCACTTCCTTTTTGCAAGTTTGTTACCTCTTCATGGCAATCGCGTTATCCTTTACAAATGTTCATTATATGACATACTGCACCCGTATATTTTGGTACGGCCGAATACACCAGGGGCTTCTATTCCCCATATTACGGTATGACTAAGTCCAAACACTTTCACAAGTGCGGCACCCCGAACTTATAGCATTATATGAATCAGCTCCGAATCATGTCTTGGGTCAATAGTTGGGTTTGCCCGGCTCCTATGTTTTGGTGCCTTACGTTCCGTTCCGTCGGCTAAGGTAGCACTAGGAGAACCATCTGCGATTGCGCCTGGTTTAGCCGGTTAACGCATTAGTGGAGAAAGCTAAAACCGACCGGCATGATAAGGCGAGAGACTGGTCGCTGTTCGAGAGGTCTTTTGGTCCCTAAAGACTCATGCCGCTTGAGCGAAGTTCGGATGATGTCCGACGAAGGCGTGGATAGCGCCGGATTCGGTCTTCGAATACCAGGGCTTCACCAAATTTAAAATTATAGAATTCTATGGCTAAGTGAGAGTGTTCAAGCATTATAAGTCCGGACGCCTTGTTCATCGTGTTGAGCGCCTCCCTAGGTGGACCCAAAGATGGGAACAAGAGTGCTCAAGTTTATCACCGAACACCCCAAAGACTCGTGGCTTGGGGGTGAAGCCAACGACTTGCCATCTCGAGATTTAACAAGCGGCCGCATGAAGGTAATATTTTAAATTAAACAAAGCGTTGCTCATAGCGCATATAAACGAAGCTTTCGGCACACAGGATAAACACACAGCGAGTTCACTCAAGGATTACATTAAGGGGACACTCATCCGTGATATCGCGGGCTCCCTTCAGGACAACTTTATAATATCGCTCCGGCGTACGGTGCTCCTTGCCGGGCGGCGGATCCGTGAGAAGCTTCTCGCATCCAGCTTGCCCCATTGCACCTTCATGCGGGCAAGGGCTCGACGAGCGCCTTCAATGCAGGCGGATCGCTTGATCACATCGAGCCTTGGGCATGCATCAACTAGCCGCCGCACTAGGCCAAAGTAGCTGCCAGGCATGGCCTGCCCAGGCCACAGCCGGACTATGAGGCCCTTCATGGCCTCCTCAGCTACCTTGTGGAGTTCGACCATTTGCTTCACTGGTCGCTTGGGGCAACGGATGGCGGCCTCGGCAGTCTCGAGACCGAAGACCTTCTCCGTTGAGCTCCCCCCTCGCCACGGTAGAACGCAGTGGCATCGACGCCTCTGCGGCAGATCTGCAAATGCCCTCGAGAGCTCCAAATTCGGGTAAGTATCCGAAATTTACATTAACATGCTTGCTCGCATGAAAACGCCTTACCGCTGCTATCTTCTTCATGTCCTCTATTTCCATATGGGCCCTCTGAGCCTCGGCCTTGGCGGACTCGGCCCTATCGAGAGCCGAGGCAAGCTCGGACTCTCGAGTCTTGGAGTCACGCTCCAAACTTTCATTCTTTTTCATGAGAGCACGGAGCTCTTGCGAACTTCCGCCACCAGCCGCTTGCTTTTTTCTCGCTCAGTCCGTTCCGTGGCGCGATGCGTTCGGCCACGGACACGGCATCCTTCGGGCTGCCACCTTGTTAGTGGCCCCAGATCGCATTATATTATCCTTGTTAATCTTGTTTGCAACCAAAACCCTTTTCTGTAAGGTGCATATTTAAAGTGGTGTTATTCACCTTCTTTCTCCTTGAGATGCCTCTTGGCATGGCCGAGCTCTTGCTCCGACCGCTCAAGGTCCTTCTTCAGCGCCTCGACCTCCGCCGTTAATGCGGCAGAGGTCAATAGCGCAGCCTGCAAACCCATATTGACATATTTTAGAAACCCTGCGTACATCTTGTTAAAGATCCTTAGTCCGGCTTTTCTTTCCGAACACCGGACTAAGCATCAGGGGCTACTGTCTATGCGGTATTATATTACTTAATTTTAACCTTCTTACCTCAAAGCTGTTAGAAGGCTGTTGCGAGCTTCGGTCAGCCCGCCCTTGGCGGCTGGACCTTCTCAATCACCGCACTCATGAGAGTGCGGTGTTCTTCCACGATGGAGGCGCCTTTGAGCGCCTCCATCAGGTTGTCCGGTGCCTCCGGTTTGGCGGAGGCCGCTTGCGTCACGGTCCTGCCCCTCCTTCGAGGGGGCTGCTTGCCGGACTCTGGAACCGCTACAGGTTCTGGAGTAGAGTCCGGCACAAAGTCCGGGGGGCTGCCTGACGGCGCCTCCGGAGCCTCCTCCTGGCGCGTCCCCCTATGGGATTCCGCCTCGTCGTCCTCGGCGCGTGGGGTAGAGGCAGTTGGGATGGAATTTACATTCGACGGCGCCAACGACCCGCTCATCGAGTCGGGAAAGTCGTCACCGGCCGGACTAAAGAAACAATGCGGCATTAGAAGGACGCTGCGTGACATACTATAATGCGGCATATGAATGATCCGGATACTTACGATCTTGCCGGACGCCGGGCCCTTGGAGGCCACTCTTCCTCGCCAACACTGATGTTGGCGAAACTGTCCGGGGGGATAGTTCTCCCCCTCTTGGACCCTTCGGCCGCCCCGATTGGGGAGGCCTTCCTCTTCTTCTCTCCCTCCTCCGGGAGAGAGTACTCCTCCTCCTCCTCCTCGTCTTCGGGGGAGGAGTCCTCGTCGTCGTCAGACGCTTGATTGCGGGAACTCTTTCGAATCCCCGCGGCCACCTTCTTGGCCTTCTTCTCCGGCACCACGTACGGTGCCGGAACCAGCAGCCTTGCTAAATGGGCATTCACTGGTTCTTCTGGCATGGGAGCCGGGCTGATAAGCAGCTCGGCCTTCTCCATCCATTCCTGTCAAAGGAAGAGGCAGATTAAAAACCTCGCTAGAGTCAATCTAATTACTACAAGTGTCCCGTAATGGGGTCGAATCACTTACCCGTCGACGGAGATCGCAAGCTGAATCCGCGGTCTTGATCATGCGGGCGCGGCGCATCAGCGCTCTTGAACAGCACCCTCCGGGCACCTTCGACGTTGTATCGAAGAGCCCGCTCAACGTCTGGTGCTGTTCGGATTAAACTCCACAGATTAAATGCCCTTTCTTGGCATGGGAGAATCCGCCGGAGGAGCATGACTGACCACGCCGACGAGCCGGAGCCCATTGCTCACCAGCTTCTTGATGCAGGTTGAAGTCCGGTCACCTCCACGGGTCACCCCACCGCAAGCCCTTCTCTTTCGGGAGGTGAGCTGCGTGGGGATTCCAGATCTAAATTTGGGGCCCCCGCCCATGTAGGCTCGCGTGGCTCGGTGATATAGAACCACCCGATTGCCACCCTTGACGGAGTCCACGAAGGTCCCTTCTAGCCAAGGGACGTTGGGCAACTTGCCCAACATAGCGCCTCCGCATTCTGCTTGCGTCCCCTTCACAACCTTCGGCTTAACGTTGAAGGTCTTGATCCACAGGCCGAAGTGGGGCCGGATGCAGAGAAAGGCCTCGCACACGACGATGAACGCCGAGATGTTGAGGACGAAATTCGGCGCCAGATCGTGGAAATCCAGGCCATAGTAGAACATGATCCCCCGGACGAATGGATGGAGCAGGAAGCCCAGTCCGCGGAGGAAGTGGGGAAGGAAAACAACCCTCTCGTGAGGTCCTGGGGTTGGAACGAGCTGCCCTGCGTCGGGCAGCCGATGCCGCGATGTTTCCGGAAAGGTATCTGGCGTCGCGCAGCTTGGTGATGTCCTCCTCCTTGGCGGTGGAGGCCATCCACTTGCCTCCCCCTCCGGACATGTTTGGAGAAGGGTCGATGCGGAATGCGCGAGCTTGAGCGTTGGAGCTTGGGTTCGCGGGGATGGATGAGCAAAGGAGGAAGAAGGCGTAGGTGAGAAGGTAAAACCTTATCCCTTATATATAGGCGGACAAAACTATGCATCCCTCACCGGCCTGGTAAAACTCGCTCATCTCCCAAGCGCCACCATCAATGGCGCGGTTGGGTTACCCACGCACGTATTGATGAGAATCCCGGAAAAAGGGGAACACGATCTCTGCTTTGACAGAACGTGCCAAGGAAACCACTTCGCTAAACGTGCCGAAGTGGTACAGTAATTCAAACAAAGGCTTGGTGCCGGTGTGATGTCATGCCACATAATACGTCAGCAGATTGGATCGGTGTATATGTTTTATTCTCTCTACGTTTGGAATGTGGAAATTATTTTGCAGAGCCAGATACTATCCTGGTGTTCATTATCTTCTCCGGATTATTCAAGGGAGGAACCCACCTTGCAATGCCGAACATTATGCACGCCGGACTTATCGCCATTGAAGACTGGTTCAGGGGCTACTGAGGGAGTCCTGGACTAGGGGGTGTTCGGATAGCCGGACTATCAATATCCGCCGGACTCCCAGACTACGAAGATAGAAGATTGAAGACTCCGGCTCGTGTTCGGAAGGTACTTTACTTGGCGTGGAAGGCAAGCTTGGCAATACGGATATGTAGATCTCCTACCATTGTAACCGACTCTGTGTAACCCTAGCCTCTCCGGTGTCTATATAAACCGGAGGGCTTTAGTCCGTAGGACACAACATTACATCTCAACAATCATACCATAGGCTAGCTTCTAGGGTTTAGCCTCATTGATCTCGTGGTAGATCTACTCTTGTACTACCCATATCATCAATATTAATCAAGCAGGACGTAGGGTATTACCTCCATCGAGAGGGCCCGAACCTGGGTAAAAACATTGTGTCCCTCGTCTCCTGTTACCATCCGCCTAGACGCACAGTTCGGGACCCCCTACCCGAGATCCGCCGGTTTTGACACCGACAGTGATGATCATCACTAATAGAGTATTGTCCCATGTGAGGAAAGGATGATGGAGACTATCATTCCCCCACAAGTCAGGATGAAACTCTAGACTTAAAATAAAAAATGGCCAAAGAGCCCAAAACAAAAACAAAGAAAAAAATGAAAAAAATGAGAGAAAAGAGAGAAGGGACAATGCTACTATCCTTTTCCACACTTGTGCTTCAAATAGCACCATGTTATTCATAATAGAGAGTCTCCTATTTTGTCACTTTCATATATTACTAGTGGGAATTTTTAATTATAGAACTTGGCTTGTATATTCCAATGATGGGCTTCCTCAAATTGCCCTAGGTCTTCGTGAACAAGCAAGTTGGATACACACCCACTTAGTTTTATTTTCGAGCTTTTATACACTTACAGGTCTAGTGCGTCCGTTCCATGGCAATCCCTACTCCTTGCATTGACATCAATTGATGGGCATCTCCACAGCCCATTGATTAGCCTCGTCAATGTGAGACTTTCTCCTTTTTTGTCTTCTCCACACAACCTCCACCATCATATTCTAATCCACCTATAGTGCTATATCCATGGCTCACACTCATGTATTGTGTGAGAGTTGAAAAAGCTTAAGAACGTTAAAAGTATGAACCAATTTCTTGGCTTGTCATCGGGGTTGTGCATGATAATACTTTGTGTTATGAAGATAGAGCATGACAAGATTATATGATTTGTAGGGATAACTTTCTTTAGCCATGATATTTTGAGAAGACGTGATTTCTTTATTAGTATGCTTGAAGTATTATTGTTTTCATGTCAATATTAAACTTGTGTTTTGAATCTTATGGATCTGAATATTCATGCCAGAATAAGAAAGATTACATGATAAACATGTTAGGTAGCATTCCACATCAAAAATTCTGTATTTATCATTTACCTACTCGAGGACGAGCAGTAATTAAGCTTGGGGATGCTTCATACTTCTCCAATGTATCTATAATTTTTGATTGGTTCATGCTATTATATTATCCATCTTGGATGTTCTATATGCATTATTATGCTATTTTATATTATTTTAGAGACTAACCTATTAACCTAGTGCCAATTGCTATTTTTTTCTTGTTTTTTGTCTTCTACGGATAATCAATACCAGACAGAGTCCAAATGGAACGAAACTTTTGGACGGTTTTTCTTGGACAATAAGACACCTATGAAGCTTCGGGAGGAGGCCAGAAGTCCCAAAGGTGAGCCATAAGCTCACCAGGCGTGCCCTGGGGGGCTATGAGCTTGTGGGCCCCCCGTGGCTCCTCCTAACCCTAATCTCAGCTCTATAAATACCCAAATATTCCCCGTAGACCCGAGGGCACACCAAAAATACTTTTTCGCCCCCACAAGTTTCTATTCCCGTGAGATCCCATCTTGGAGCCTTTTCTGACACTCCGCCAGAGGGGGATTCTATCACGAAGGGCCTCTACACCAACCTTGCTGCCCTTCCGATGATGTGTGAGTAGTTTACCACGGACCTATGGGTCCATAGCTTGTAGCTAGATAATTTCTTCTCTATCTTTGATCTTCAATACAATGTTCTCCTTGGTGTTCTTGGAGATCTATTCGATGTAATCTTCTTTTGTGGTGCGTTTGTTGAGATCTGATGAATTATGGATTTATGATCAGATTGATGAATACTATTGGAGTCTTCTATGAACTCTTTTATGCATGATTAAGATAGCTTTGTATTTCTTTCTGATCTATTGATTTGGTTTGGCCAACTAGATTGACTTTCTTGCAATGGGAGAGGTGCTTTGTAATGGGTTCAATCTTCCGGTGCTCAATTATAGCGACAGAAGGGGACATGACATGTATTTGTATTGTTGCCATTAAGGATAAATAGGTGGGGTTTATTTCATATTGATTGGATCTATCCCTCTACATCATGTCATCTTGCTTAAGGTGGTACTTCGTTCTTGTTAATTTAATACACTAGATGCATGCTGGATAGCGGTCAAAGTAGATGCAGGCAGGAGTCGGTCTACTTGTCACGGACGTTGTCGTGGAAAGGTCACGGCAGATGTCCTAGCATAAGGACTTAGTCATGGAGCCATCGCAACTAGGAAGCTTAAAGGGGTTAAAACGGGACAAAGGACATGGGAGTTTATACTGGTTTGGCCCCTTGCGGTGAAGGTAATGGCTTAATCCAGTTTGAGGTGGGATTGCTTATGTCTCGATTACTAGGGAGTGAATCCGCTTGACCTAGCTTTCGATCTGATGTTACTTGTCCTGAACCGCCACAGGGTCGTCCCTTTATATACAAAGGTCGAGGCCCAGCGGCTCATAGAGTCCCGGCCGGCTGATAAACAGTGTCCGGCTCAGTGACTATCTATTCCTGCCTTACAATACAAGTTATACACATGTGGCGGTATATCTCTATGAGCCTTAAGCCGCCTTTGGGCCTTGGGCCCTTAACAGAACCGCCATCTTTAAGTATGGTCATGGGCTTCATATTACGAATCGCCATAGGTATAACCCGGCCCCTCCTGGGCGGGTCATACCTAATAGTTATATCCCCAACATTAGGCCCAGATTGATTTGAACTGGTTCATGTCAATCTTCAACACTTAGGAAAAATCTTCTGCTCTTCATTGCACGAGAGTTTATAACCCTCCATGACGGCATCTTCTGGATCTGTGATAACCTGCCATGATGTCATTTGTCATTAATTAACACTTTGTCAACATATCTCAATGGATCTTTATTTTAATACCTGTCCGAGAATCGAGGCGCCTGAACAGCTGGATAACCATGTTTTTAGCCTCCTTATTTTTCACGCCCACTTATCAGTCCTTCCTTATAAATAGCCACGACTGGTCTTTTCTCATTCTCCCCTTTCTAGTGTCTTCTTCCTCTCGCGACTCTCTGCCACTCGAGCTCCGCCACCACCACAGAGCACGACGTCGTCTTCGTCCCTGGCCACTGCATCATCCTGAACGAACCAGACAAACGGCAGCGCCCCTCCGCAGTCAATTTGCATCTGTAAGTACTTGCTTCCCTGTATCACAGATCCGCATTGGGTTTTGGATTTGTTCGTAGTGTTCTTCGTAGTGTTCTTCTTAGCTTGTCCATCGCGGCACCTTTTGATGTAGAAACGGTACAAAACGTATGCGGTAGTTTTTTTGCTTTCACCTTTCATACCAGCAGATCCCCTTTCCTGGAAGAAAAGATCCTTTTAGAGCTTATGAACTCATTTGTACCGGTTTTTTAGGTCTATATTAATTTCTTTTTCTGAACAGTCGCTGATCCAAAATAATAGCTGCAGCCTTTGAAACCTGTTTGTATGGTACTTAGCAAAAAATTGCATCTTGATAGATCCACCTAGCCATGACGGCTCATACCACCATCTTTTAATGATTATGCTCAATAGATAACATCAAACTGTTCATGGCGGCTTAAATAATCTGACTGCTCATGGCGGCTTAAATAACCTGATGTAATTAGCCATACACCATTAGGCCCCTTTTTAAGCCGCCAGTCCGAATATGTGCCGTAATATCTTTTTCCTCCGGCTTAAAATTGAACTAGAAAATTTACCCTTTTTTTAGGCTTCCTTCTTCACAATGCCGCCCAAAACAACCACTTCATGTAACTGGGTCAAATCCATTGTCACGGAGAGTACACTTGATGATTTTGTGAAAACCGGCTATCTGCCCAAAAAGGATATGATGTCGTACCGTGCTCCCGATCCAACAAAAGAAAAGCCTCAGCCTAAAGAGGGGGAAGTCATCGTTTTCACTCATCACATGAACCGGGGCTTTTCGCCACCCGGCTCAAAGTTCTTTAGAGATGTTCTGCACTTTTTTGACCTCCGTCCTCAAGACATCGGACCCAACTCTGTGTCTAACATATGCAACTTTCAAGTGTTCTGTGAGGTGTATCTTGAAGAAGAGCCCAGCTTGCTACATTTCAGAGAGTTGTTTTATTTGAACCGCCAGAATGAATACTCCAACGGACCTAGTTTGGAACTCGGTGGGGTCTCAATCCAACGACGGAGAGACGTCATCTTCCCTTAGCGCAACCACCGGGTCACCCCAAACACTAGAACCAGACATGGTTCTACTACCAAGACACTTCTCCGGCTGATGAGAACCCTCTGCCCCGCCTTCGCGCCCTGCGCCTTGATTCCAATCATCCTCTTCCAGACAAGTTGTCAGCTGTTGACCGCCAGAAGCTCGCTCCTACCATGGCTAAAGTCAAGGCTCTTTTAGGGGAACGGCTTAAATGGTATTTACTTGGTCCGGTGCTGGGTTGCATAACGGATCATCCCGTTGAGTCGTCGCTCCGGTTTAATGTGCACCTACCATGGCAAGAAGAAGGATCCACTGTGCCACAACCCTGACGATTTACCTAATGATGTTGTTAATGATATGACGAAATCACTTTTGAATGAAAGCCTAGAAGACTATGGCAAGGTGGGCTTAAGCCCTTTCTGCAAAGCTAACTCGGCTCCAGGGGTAAGCCGCCAAACTGAGTTAATTTACCTTCATCCTTGATGTTTTGTCTTTTACTCAAACCTTTGCTGATTTTCATAGGCTGATGACAAATTTTGTAAGAAAAAGTATGATCATGAGGCTACAAAGAGAGCCAGGAATGCCAAGAAAGCTGCCAGGAGAGTCGTCGCCAAGAAAAGAGGAAAGAAGCCCTGCGCTTCTGAATTGCTTCAACTAGAGGACTCCTCTGAGTCGGAGGTAGCCCTCGACTCTCTTGGCTCCTTTTTCAATCACCTTATTGACACTGATTATCATCAGGCTGACACGGGAACGAGTCAGGGAGTGGAAGAAGAGGTAAATATTATTTCCTCCGACTCTGAGCCTTTGCCAAGACAAAAAATCTGAAGGGTAACCCAGAAAGTAAGATTTTCACACCCCTTAGCCCATCTGGATCCTCACTCTATTTTGAAGCAACAGATTCATGAGAGCCGGAGGCAGACCTGGACCAGCAAGGATGCGGAGCTCTCCTCTGGCTTACCGAATACACCGAGGAAGCGCCGAAATGAGGTCACCTCCGACTTAAATTCTTTTTATCCTTTGGCGGTCTCACTCATCAACCGCTTAGCTCTTTCGATTCAAATTATCAGGAAACTTCACATTCTTCTGGTAATTCAATCCAGTCCAATATGCCGGCTTTCAATACCGCTCCAAGGTAAAGACGATTTACTTATCATGTACTCATTATAATCCTTTATTCTTATACTAATCTTTTCTGACTTATGTAGTGGAAAAGCAAAGCCCAGAAAGAGGGTGAAGAAAAACAAGCCGGTCGAAGAGCCGACCGTCAATGAGCCAGACCTCCAACCCGCAGCGTCTGAGGCCTCTGTTCCTGAGCTACCACTTGAGCCAGTTCACAACATGCCAACAATGACTGCTGACCCGCCTGTCAATCAAGCCGCCGACGGCTCTGTAAACCCTGAAGCTTCAAGCCCAGTTAAGACAGCCGACCCCCAAGATGTTGATGTGGAAATCACCAAGACCGGCTATACTGAGCCGGGGGACCTACTGTGCTAGCCAAGTGTTCTACCAAGGAGGAGCACATTGGACGCCGTAAAGTCAGATTTGATGTTGCTGACTATACTCAATTGAGCATTGGCGAAGTTTTCTCTGGTTATCTTAGCCAAGTGCACAGCAGCCGTGATCTTGAAGTTGACATGGTAAAATAAATGCACCAGAAATTCGAGGTATAAATTCTTCCCTTCATTGAATTATCCTTACTATGCCAGCCCCCAAGTATACTGCTTATGATGAATATGCTATAGACTTAGAACGAATTTACGAGCATCAGTAATATCCTTTGGTAGAATCCTTAAAAAACCGACTTAATCTGTAATCCCCAAGGGTCGGTTTAATCAGCATGAATGAGCCGGTCCTTCGTATGCTTGTGTAGAATACAGTACTTGTGTAGCTTTTAACAGCAATATGCATTAGCCCCCAAGTTCCAAGTATTCTTGCTTGCAAAAGGCTTGGGACTTAATATTGTATACTAATATTTATGATTTTTATCCGGTACTTGTGCAGACCACCACTACTCAACTTCAATCGGAGATGTTTGAATTAAAAACCGCTTGGAGTTGCAGGAGACTGAAACCCAGAGGGCAAACTCCAAATTTGAATTCAGTGTGTCTGAGCAAGAGAAACTGAAGGCCGAGTTTGAAGTTGAGAAAAAGGCCTAGGCTGAAGAAAAGATTGCCTTAACCCATAGAGATGAAAAAGCAGAGGCGGCCCTTGAAGAGGTGACCACTGAATTATCCGGCTTAAAATGCCATGTGTCTCAGATGGTCTCAGCAATCTTTGGTAAGCCGCCCTACAAGTGTCAAGTGTTGAATCTTTCTGGTGATCATATGAATTGTCGTTAGCTCATCTGCTATTGCTATGCAGGCCCCAGGAGCACCAACCTCAACCAGGACATGTTGGTGAAGTTGAAGGCGGTTTACACGCTCGTAGAACAACTTTACACCGGAGCTCAGCATGCCTTAGCCACAGTTTCCCTGTCAAATGAAGCCCCCACACTCCTGGTTGATGTGCTAAAGAAGCTTTCTGTGCTGCCCCAGCGGTTCAATGAATTAAGGCAATCATCTGCAGAGCCGGAGTCGTGGATGCTTTAAGCCGGGCCAAAGAATGTCTACTGGAATTAGACTCGGCTGACATCGCCATTAGGTATCCAAGCCTTAAGGAGGATGGCACTTCATTTGAACAGGAGGACTTCGCTGCTTGTGTGAAGGAAATACGCCCTATGGCCACCCTGATTGCCGATGAGACGGACCTCACCAATTACCATCCGGCTTATGACACGGGAAATGAGAGGATGCCGACGTCGCGTTATAAAGTGACAGGCCTGATCCCCCAATCCGTAAGCATACCTTCGCCCCTGAAGTTGACCTGTCCAGGCTAATTGATGATGAAGCTGAATTTGAAGCTTTGAATGGCATTGACTGGTCGTCATCAACCTTCCAGGACGGGGAACAGGACAAAGAAGCGGAGAGGGTTGATCCAGAAGCATCAGGCCAACAAGAGAATTGATCCGCCGGGTGGTTCAAATTCGTAGCCTTCTAAAAAACAGTTTAATCATTTGGACTCGGGGAGTCATGTAATAGGGTACAAATAACTTTGCTCTGTCGTGCCATCGTGCACGTTTTTAGTGCTCAACACTGTTAAGCCGCCCTCCTATATTCACCCTTATTATACTTATCATCTATTTTACTTATGCATAAGAAAGTCCTTGAACTATCCTGCACACAGAAATAGATCACAAGAACCCTTGGTGGTTTACCGCAGGGAGGGTTATACAATCTTACATATGACCACTGATGTGTAAAAAAGGAGTCACAGATAAGCCTGTTATGAATCCTAACTTTGAAACATAACTATAATATCATACCTGTGATATTGAATTTGCACTGCCGGTTTATATGTCCTGCACAGTAAGGGTGATAACCCAATCTTTAGAAGCCAAGACTTCCAAATGTTTGATGATAGTCATATGCTGGCGACTTATCGTCCAAAGCCAAGCCGGGTTAAATAGAAACCACATATATATGCCTCAGACCTGAACAAAAAAGTCTCAAGACAAACCCAAAACATTGTTTTCAAAAAATTTAAGCCAAACAAAGAGAAAAAGCGAGGCTTCTAATTCGAATACGATCAGTAAGCCGGACCAAAAGGGGTTAAGCTAGGATTCGAATATGATCAGAAGCCCCCTAGTGGTTTTGGCATTGCGCCGATCAAGAGGGTACCGATAGCTATGTTCTCTTTGGTTCGAATATGACCTATGTTTGAATAGGAATCCCCCGAATGACCTTGAGGCTTTTTTAACGACTCTGTTTCGGATACGATAAAAGTCGGACCCAAAATGGGTTAAGCTATGATTCGAATACGATCAAGAAGCCCCCTAGTGTGTTTGGCATTGCGCCGATCAAGAGGGTGCCGACAGCTATGTTCTCTTTGGTTCGAATATGACCAATGTTTGAATAGGAAGCCCCCAAATGACCTTGAGACTTTTTTAACAACTCTGATTTGAATACGATCAAAGTCGGACCCAAAAGGGGTTAAGCTATGATTTGAATACGATCAAGAAGCCCCCTAGTGGGTTTGGCATTATGATGATGAAGACACATGATCATTGAGGATGAAAAGGACAGAGGTCCTGCTTTATTACTTATCATAATATATACACCGTCAAAAATAGGTACATCATAAGAGCCGGTGGCTCAAGTGTAGTGAGGCCGAAGATGAGCGATATTCCACGGCCGACGGGTCTCCTCCTCCAACTTACGTGAGTCTTTGTGCTCTCGAACATCAATAAGGTAGTATGACCCGTTGTTCAAGTTCTTGCTGACCACAAAGAGCCCTTCCCAAGGTGGGGATAACTTGTGTGCAGCAGTTTGATCCTGGATGAGCCGGAGCACCAAATCACCTTCTTGAAAGGTTCTGGACTTAATCCGGCGGCTGTGATAACGGTGCAGGTCCTGTTGGTAAATCATCGAGCGGGCTGCTTCCAAGTCATGCTTTTCATCTAATAGGTCAAGTGCATCCTGACGCGCTTGTTCATTATCAGCTTCAACGTAAGCCGCCACGCGGGGCGAGTCATGACGGATGTCACTAGGAAGAACCGCCTCTGCTCCATAAACCATGAAGAAAGGGGTGTAACCCGTAGATCTGTTGGGGGTAGTATTGATACTCCATAACACTGATGGTAACTCCTCCACCCAACAACCCGGCATCCGTTGCAAGGGAACTAGAAGCCGGGGTTTGATGCCTTTCAAAATTTCCTGATTGGCTCTTTTGGCTTGACCATTGGATTGGGGGTGAGCTACTGATGAAACATCAAGCCGAATATGCTCACGTTGGCAAAACTCCTCCATGGCACCCTTGGGCAGATTAGTGCCATTGTCAGTTATAATGCTATGTGGAAAACCAAAATGAAAGATCACCTTTTTCAGGAATTGAACCGTCGTGGCTGCGTCACACTTACTAACTGGCTCTGCCTCAACCCACTTACTGAATTTGTCAACCGCCACCAAGAGGTGGGTCTTTTAATCTTAGACCTTTTGAAAGGCCCGACCATGCCAAGTCCCCTGACTACAAACGGTCAAGTAATTGGAATTATCCTCAATTCTTGAGCCTGCATGTGAGCTCGCCGTGAAAATTTCTGACAACCATCACATTTACTGACCAAATCCTCTGCATCAGCGTGAGCCGTCAGCCAATAAAATTCATGACGAAAAGCTTTGGCCACAAGGGACTTTGAACCGACATGATGACCACAATCTCCTTCATGAATCTCACGAAGAATCTCTTGACCCTCCTCAGGAGAGACGCAACGCTGAAAGGCCCAGCGACACTGCGATGGTGTAACTCGCCATTGGCAATTGTCATTGACTTCGACTGCTGGGTTATCTGCCTGGCCAAGGTTTCATCCTCAGGTAACTCACCCCAGGTCATATAAGCTAAATATGGTACAGTCTAATCTGGGATGACGTGAAGAGCCGCCACCAATTGTGCTTCCCAGTCTGGAACAGCGAGGTCTTCCTCTGTAGGCAACTTGACAGAAGGGTTATGCAGAATATCCAAGAAAGTGTTCGGTGGCACCGGCTTACGCTGAGATCCCAGCCGGCTTAAAGCATCAGCCGCCTCATTCTCTCTGCGATCAATGTGCTCCACTTGATACCCTTGAAGTGTCCAGCAACAGCATCAACTTCACGGCGATAAGACGCCATGAGGGGATCCTTGGAATCCCATTTGTCGGAGACTTGTTGAGCCACCAAATTTGAGTCGCCAAAGCACCTTACCCGGCTTAAGCTCATCTCCTTAGCCATCCGAAGACCATGGAGCAAGGCCTCATACTCAGCTGCATTGTTAGTACAAGGAAACATCAACCTTAGCACATAACAAAAAATTTCACCTCGAGGGGAAGCTAAAACAACTCCAGCCCCCGAGCCCTCCAATTGCCTGGACCCATCAAAGTGAATAGTCCAATATGTGTTGTCCGGCTTCTCTTCAGGCATCTGCAGCTCTGTCCAATCATTGATGAAATCCACCAGTGCTTGAGACTTGATAGCAGTGTGTGGCACATACTTTAAAACATGAGGCCCAAGCTCAATGGCCCACTTGGCGACTCGTCCTGTGGCTTCCCTGTTTTGAATGATATCTCCTAAAGGAGCAGAACTGACCACAGTGATGGGATGACCCAGAAAATATTGTTTAAGCTTCTGGCTGGCCATGAACACCCCATAAACAAGCTTCTGCCAATGTGGATATCTCTGCTTGGACTCAATAAGCACCTCGCTGATGTAGTAAACTGGCCGTTGAATCGGATATTCTTTGCCAGCCTCCTTGCGCTCCACCACAATGGCCACACTGACAACACGTGTGTTAGCAGCCACATATAATAATAATGGCTCCTTATCAATGGGAGCAGCAAGAACCGGCGGCTCAGCTAGCTGCCTCTTCAAATCTTCAAATGCATCGTTAGCAGCATCACTCCAGACAAAGTCGTCTGTTTTCTTCATCATCTGATACAGCGGTATGGCCTTCTCACCTAACCGGCTTATGAACCGGCTTAAGGCAGCAATATGACCCGCCAAACATTGAACATAATTGATACACGCCGGCTTAGCCAAGGAGGTGATGGCCTTAATCTTCTATGGGTTAGCCTCAAAGCCTCTGTTAGAAACCAGAAAACCCAAAAGCTTGCCTGCTCGCACACGAAAAACGCAGTTGGCCGGGTTAAGCATCATATTGTAGACCCAGAGATTATCAAAGGTTTCCTTCAAATCATCTATCAAGGTCTCCTTCTCTCTGGACTTCACCACAATGTCGTCCACATAAGCATGAACATTGCGCCCAATCTGATTGTGAAGACAGTTCTGCACACATCGCTAATAAGTCGCCTGGGCACTCTTGAGCCCAAAAGGCATAGACACATAGCAGAAGGCTCCAAAAGGAGTAATAAAAGTCGTCTTCTCCTGGTCCCTAACTGCCATCTTGATCTGATGATAACCAGACTAAACATCCAAAAAGCTCAAACGCTCACAACTCGGCGTAGTATCAATGATTTGATCAATACGAGAGAGAGCAAAAGGATCAGCCGGACAAGCCTTGTTTAAGTCCATGTAATTCACACACATACGCCAGGTGCCATTCTTCTTAACCACTAGCACCGGATTAGCCAACCACTCTGGATGAAAAACTTCAACAACGAACCTGGCCGCCAAGAGCCAGGCCACTTCCTCACCAATGGCCTTACGCCTCTCTTCATTGAACCACCGAAGAAACTACTTGACCGGCTTAAATTTTGGATCAATGTTTAGAGTGTGCTCAGCGAGTTCTCTCGGTACACCCAGAATGTCAGAAGGTTTCCATGCAAAGATGTCCCGGTTCTCACAAATGAACTCGATGAGCGCGCTTTCCTATTTGGGATCCAGGTTAGCACTGATACTGAACTGCTTAGATGAGTCACCAGGAACAAAATCAACCAGCTTGGTGTCGTCGGCCGATTTAAACTTCATCACCAACTCATGCTTTGTGGCTGGCTTTTTCAAAGACGTCATGTCCGCCGGGTCAACATTGTCCTTGTAAAACTTCAACTCCTCTGTTGCACAGACAAACTCAGTGTAAGCAGCATCACCTTCCTCACATTCCAGGGCTATCTTCCGACTCCCATGCACTGTGATGGTTCCCTTATGACCCGACATCTTGAGCTGCAGATAAACATAACACGGTTGTGCCATGAACTTTGCATAAGCCGTCTGTCCAAACAGAGTGTGATATGGGCTTTTGATTTTGACCACCTCAAAAGTTAACTTCTCAGCCCTGGAATCATGCTCATCCCCAAAGGCCACTTCTAGCTCAATCTTCCCCACTGGGTACATAGACTTACCAGGCACCACTCCATGGAAAATAGTGTTGGACGTCTTAATATTTTTATCAGTCAACCCCATGCGACGGAAAGTCTCATAATAAAGGATGTTGATGCTACTGCCTCCATCCATGAGCACTTTAGTGAATTTATATCCTCCAACTTGAGGCGCCACCACCAAGGCCAAGTGACCCGGATTGTCAACCCGGGGAGGGTGATCCTCTCTACTCCACAGAATAGGCTGCTCAGACCATCGCAAGTAGCAAGGAACTGCCGGCTCAACAGCGTTCGCAGCCCTCTTATGAAGCTTCTGGTCCCCCTTGCACAAACTGGTGGTAAACACATGATACTATCCACTATTCAGCTGTTATGGATTACTCTGATAACCGGATTGCTGCTGCTGCTCACCTCCCTGGCCAGATTGCTGATTGTAACCACCCTGATTACCTTGAGGGCCTTGAAAATTGGAATTAGAACTGCCACCTCCATAACCCGGGCCATGAAAATCGCCGCCGCCTGAGCCACCGCCCGGTCCATGATTGTTGTCAAACATGTTAGAGTTCTTGAAAGCCTTCATGATCGTACAACCCTTCCACAGGTGAGTGGCCGGTTTCTACTAAGTGCCATGCCTTGAACAGGGCTCATTTAGCAACTGCTCAAGAGTGGGACCCGACCCACCGGACCGAGGAGGCGGCCTCCCCTTACGTCGTTGATTGTTGCCCTGCGCATTGGTGTTAGCCACAAACTCCGAGCTACCATCAGCCTTACGTTTATTATTGCCCCCTTGATTCGCCGGGTTATGCTGAGGGCCCTTAGCATTGCCGTTCTTCTTTCCCTTCCCTGTCTTCTCATCGTCAGACTCGGAATCCTTGGTACTGTCAGAGTCGGCATATTTGACTAGAGCCGCCATCAGCTGGCCCATGTCATTACAATCGCGCTTGAGCCGCCCCAGCTTCTATTTCAGAGGCTCAAAATGGCAATTTTTCTCCAACATTAAGACTACAGAGTCGGTGTCCATCTTATCTGATGGGTGTATGATTGCTTTGACCCGGCGCACCCAATTGGTCGTGGATTCACCCTCCTCTTGCTTGCAATTAGTCAAGTCCACAATCGACATGGGCTGTTTGCAGGTGTCTTTAAAGTTTTGAATAAATTGGGCTTTTAACTCTGCCCATGAACCGATGGAATTAGGCGGCAGCCCCTTCAACCAAGTACGGGTCATTCCATCCAGCATCATGGTGAAGTACTTGGCACATGCAGCATCACTGACTTCCAGCAGCTCCATGGCCATCTCATAGCTTTCAATCCACGCCTGAGGGGGCAAGTCAGCCGTGTAATTAGGCACCTTTCGAGGTCCCTTGAAATCCTTGGGCAAAAGCTCATTACGCAGAGCCGGCACCAAATAGGGTACACCCGCAGTCCTAGAGGTCACGCCTGCCTCAGTTGAAGTCGTCGGATAAACCAGAAAGGCCTCGTAAGCCGCCTGCTGAGCTGCTCGTTCGGCTTCTTGACGTATCCTGTCCTGATCAACCAAATTAGGAAGTCCATCACGCGTCGGTTCATGCCCACGCGGCTGGTCTCGGCACTGGGCGTTGCTTGAAACGGCTGGTGAGTCCATGTGCCTGCTATAGCTCTGGCTCTGGCTTGGGCGAGGGGTCAAATGAATCCTGTCTCGACTATAAGAATATGCCTTCTGCTATGCCAGAGCTGTCTGAAGAAATTTTGTGACCCTTTGTGTTTCAACCGCCATCGGAGAGTCGCCGTCCATCGGGAGAGCTGCCAATCGTGCCGCCGCAGCGATCATGTTCTCCAAAGGGTTAGAATAATGACCCGGTGGTGTCAGTACATGGTGAGGTGGAGCAGCATTCAGACGAGGGGGTTCCGTCACACGTGGCCGAACCGACATCCCAGCCCCGGGCGCTGCAGCCCGGTTTATCTCCGACGGGTTACTGGGCCCTGCCCCAGGCATACGCGAGAGGTTTCTTGGGGTGCCTTGTCCTCCTTATATATGTTGAAGGGGCGGGTAACATGTAGAGTCCAACTCGGATTAAGACTTAAACTATTCTGACTTCTTTTCATGGGCTTCTTAACGTCTTGGGCTTCATAACGTCTTAGGCTTCATAACCCCTGGCAACCGAGTTATCACTGTCTGCCAGGTTATGACTGGTGCCGGTTTATGATTGTCTGTCGGTTTATGATTGTTTGCCGGGTTATGATTGTCTGCCGGGCTATGATTGACTTAACACCTGCCGGGTTATCATCTGACTTAACTCCTGCCGGGTTATCATCTGACTTAACTCCTGTCGGGTTATCATCTGTCTTAACACCTGCCGGGTTATCATCTGTCTTAACACCTGCCGGTTTACCGTCTGTCTTAGCCATCTGTCTTAACTGTCAGTCGGTTTATCACCTTCTGGTTTACCAAGCCCCAGCCGGGTTATAACTCCGTCTGGGTCATACCGTGGGGTATATCCCCAACAAATACCAAACAAAGTCCAAAAGGAAAAAAATGTGGATTAATTTTTTCTGGACCAGAAGGGACCCATGAAGGCTCGGGAGAAGACATAAGGATTTGCGACGAAGGGACAAGCTCAAGGGGTGCGTCCAGGCTCCCCCAGGGTTGTGGGCCCCTCGCGGCGCCTCCTGACCTAATTCCACCTCTATAAATTCCCAAATATTCTCAATACATCAGAGAGCCACCCGAAACACTTTTTCCGCTGCTGCAAGTTTCTGTTTCTGTTCTTTTGTGATCCATCCAGAGGCCTTTTCTGGCACCCTACTAGAGGGGGAATCGATTACAAAGGGCTTGTACATCATCCTTGTTGCCCTTCCGATGATGCGTGAGTAGTTTACCACAGACCTAAGGGTCCATAGCTAGTAGCTAGATGGCTTCTTCTCTCTCTTTGATCTTTGATACAATGTTCTCCTCGATGTTCTTGGAGTTCTATTCGATGTAATATTCTTTTGCGGTACGTTTGTTGGAAATTCGATGAATTATTTTTTCTTTGACTATCAATTCGATGAATTGTGGGTTTATGATCAGATTATTCATGAATATTAATTGATTCTTCTCTGAATTCTTTTATGCATGATTATTATAGCATTGTATTTCTCTTTGATCTATTCGTTTAGTTTGGCCAACTAGATTGTTTTTTCTTGCAATGGGAGAGGTGCTTTGTGATGGTTTCAATCTTGCGGTGCTCAATCCCAAAGACAGAAAGGGACATGACACGTATTTGTATTGTTGCCACTATGGATAAAAAGATGGGGCTTATCCATATTTATTGGGTTTACATTGTCTACAACATGTCATCTTGCTTAAGGTATTACTCTGTTTTATTAACTTAATATCCTAGATGCATGCTAGATAGCGATCGATGGGTGGAGTAATAGTATTAGATACAGGCACGAGTCGGTCTACTTGTCTCAGACGTGATGCCTATATAAATGATCATTGCCTTGAATATCGTCATAACTATGCGCTTTTCTATCAATTGTCCAACAGTAATTTGTACACCCACCGTATTTTATGTGTTCGAGAGAGAAGCCTCTACTTGAAACTATGGCCCCTAGGTCTTATTTTATCATATATAAAATCCAAAAATACCTTGCTACAATTTTATTTACCGTTATTTTATTTTGCAATTTATCTATTTGCCTACCACTACAAGATTTGATCTGTACAAATAACCGCCGAGGGGATTGACAACCCCCTTGTTTGTGTTGGGTGCAAGTATTTGCTTTTGTGTATGCAGGTGCTGCTAAGGAGGTTCTGTGTGGTTCTCCTACTGGATTGATAACCTTGGTTCTTAACTGAGAGAAATACTTATCTCTAGTGTACTACTTCATCCTCTCATCTTCGAGGAAATCCCAACACAGCTCACAAGTAGCATATGCCTCATCATTAGTTACCTCCGGTAGTGGATACTTCAAGGATATCATCTTGATAAAATCTTCAATGGTATAATTGTACACCGGCACATGACTTGTGTCAAGTACCTCACCGTTCTCTTCGTTGCTTCTTACCATTTTAACTTCTTCAACCAAGTTGGATTCCGGTTTACCTGCAAACTTGGCCAAAAATCAAGTTTTGGCTCTCTGCTCTCTTTGCCACTTGTGCCTCCATGTTATTGGATCTGGCTTCAAGTATCTGCACATCATTTGTTAGTCCAATAACCTTATCGATTAATTGGCCGAGTAAGTTATCATGATTCTTCAAGATATTCTTAAAGTTTTCATTCTGCTCAGTGTGGCTAGCAATAAAACGTTTAAGAGTTTCTTCAAGAGTATTTCTATTGCTACCATTAGCTTCAATAAAATTGTTTGATGTTCCTCCATTATTATGATAAGGAAGTTTAGGAACATAACTATTATTTTCCAATTGGGATTATAGCTATTACGAGCAATGAAATTCACATCACGAGTATCTTCATAAGTGATGGCATTGACATTTACCTCTTCTTTACCTTTCATCAAAGAGATAAGTTCTTCTAGCTTGGTTATTAACTCTGAGCTATTTTCTTCTATGGCATTCACCTTCTTGGTGATGGTTCTCTCAACATGCCATTGGGCATAGTTCTCTTGCATATCATCAATATCTTCTTGACATCTTCTATGGGTGTTCCCATGATTGTTCCTCCTGCAGTTGTATCAAGCATAGTTTTTGACATGTGATTCAGGCCATTATAAAACATATGAAGGATTAGCCACTCCTCCATTCCATGATTGGGGTAGTTTCTTATAGCTTCTTGCAATCTATCCCACGCAAGCGCTAGTGGTTCATGTTCCTCTTGCTTGAAACATGTAATCTGATAATGCAATTGCATGATTTTTGCAGGTCACTGCAACAAGCATCCCAAGAAGTAATACTGCCTTTAGGCAAAACTAAAAGCCATTCTTTAGCTTTTCCTCTCAAAGAGAAAGGAAATAAGCGAAGTTTCAAAGCATCTGGGTCATAATCCTTTATGCGTGTCATGTTGCACAATTCAGTAAAATTATGTAAATGCATACCTGCATATTCAAAAGTAGAGCTTCCAAATTGGTCTTGTTGAACCATGGAAACTAGGTTTGGTTTAATCTCATATTCTGCAGCTGCAACATCAATTTGCGATATTGGTTCACGCATGAAATTGTTAACAGGAGTAGCATAACTCCCAAGATTACAGGCCATAGTAACTTTCTGGATTTTTCAACTGACAAGACTTGCAACAAAATAAAACTAAAACTGGAAATTAAAAACCAAAACTGGAAATTAAGTTTAACAAAAACTCTAAACACAAAGACTAGGAATACTAAACTCCTCCCCAGCAACGGTGCCAAAAAAGGGCTTGATATCTCCTTTTTATTGATCTGGTATTGGAACCAGAAAGGGTATCCCACACCTATTTGCCAAAGGTGACCCTGGGTACTGAACCATGAGAGGAAGACTCCCTTGATGCGATGGTCTCTAGCAAGCTTTTGCCAAAGTGTCAAATCCAGCTTTTGACCCGATCAACAAGCAAATAGTGATTCAAACACTTATAATAAAAAGAAGGTACGGGGATGAGGTCATAATGCTTACAACCATGTATTGGTGTTGGGATAAAATATGGTATTACTTTGTGCTCGATAGGTCACCCATCAAGAGGTGCTTGCTTCGTTCGGAATGGGGGATGTGTCCAAATAACATCTAGATCGGTACGAGTCTTGCATCAAGAATTAGTTGTTCTCTGAAGACCCTATCTGTCTCGCGGGGTTGCCCCGATAATTAAGATAACAATATTAGGTAAAAGCTTTGGGCGCTCAATGACTACACCTCATGAATCCCCAAGGATATGATCCATGTTACCCTACTATACCTTATTGTCACCGGTGTCCGGTATAACACTTCATCGTCCCCTTGATCCTAGCCTCACCAATGCTCAATCTCCATGATCCTGGGTACCTGCAGGTATGAAGATCGTGAACAAGACAAGAAACACTTCATGACACAATTTTATTTCGCATTTACGAGACGTTGTGTCAAAGAACTCCATTTATCCCTTCACCAAATACCTGGGGCTGCAAGGCTCATGCCTCACCACATACCTTAGTGAAATACTCACACATGGAGATCAAATCGTGAGAAGAGATCATTGAAGAACACATCTTGAGATTGATTAATTGCAATATGTCTTACAAAAGATTCCTATTGCGATGCACGATTACAAGTATGAACTAGATGAGAGAGCACTATGGTCGTGGAGATGGCTATGGAGGTGAAAATAGCGGCTAGGGTTTGTGGATGATGATGAAAAGGTTGTGGTTGTGCTCGGCGCTCCTCCTCTGCCCGTTGTGTTGACATTTCAATGGGGTCCCCCTCAATAAAAGTTGTTCATGTGGATGACATGCCTCGGTTTCCACGCCAAACAATCGCTCATGCGAGCGTGTGCAGTCGCATGAAACACCGTCTTTGGCTCTAGTGGCCTTCTGACGCCTCCTGGTGATTTAATTCTTCTCCATTTTTCGTCCTTTCGCTTCTGCCATGTGATTTTTTTCCTTTTTAGCACATTTCCTGTGGAAAAAATATCAAAGAGAGGATTTGTGGAATCATTTGCATTCATTAGTCATTAGTGGCAATATCGGAGTGAATATCTCTCTTTTGATGAAATATCTTGGTTTAAACAAGGTTGAGATGAGTGTAAAAATACCACTCATCACATTACATCTTTAAATTCAGCATCATGCACATATTGATCTTTGATCGTCTCCAAATCAAATATTTTAAAGTCAAGTTGTGAAAGCATAGTATAGCGACGAGACAATGAATCAACAATAATATTTTCTTTGCCCTTCTTGTGTTTAATGACAAAAGGGAATGTCTCAATGAATCCAACCACTTAGCATGTCGACGTTTCAGTTATGCTTGACTCTTAATATGTTTCAAAGATTCATGATCAAAATGTATAAAAAATTCCTTGGGCCATAATAATGTTGCCATGTTTCTAAAGTCTGAACAAGAGCATATAATTATTTATCATAAGTAGGAAAGTTCAGACTAGACTCACTCAAATTTTAAGAAAAGTATGCAGCAGGTTTACCATCTTGTAATAACACACCTCCTAATCCAATTTCACTAGCATCACATTCAAGCTCCAAAGTCTTACTAAAATTAAAAAGTTGGAGCAATAGAGCATGTGTCAACTTATCTTTCAATACTGTGAAGGCTTCTTCATGTGCGGTACCCCCAAACAAAAGGCACATCCTTCTTTGCAAGCTCATTGAGACGTGCAGCAATGGTGTTGAAATCTCTGATAAAACGCCTATAGAAACCAGTGAGTCCAAGAAAACTCCTCACTTGTGTGACAGTTTTGGGTTGCGGCCAACCCTCAATAGCTTCAATCTTGGCTTGATCAACTTCAATTCCCTGTGGAGTAACAACATAGCAAAGAAAAGATACTTGGTCAGTGCAAAAGGTGCACATCCCAAGTTTACCAAACAAATGTGCATCACGTAGAGCAATAAAAACATCACATAAATGTGTTGGGGAACGTAGCAGAAATTCAAAATTTTCCTACATGTCACCAAGATCTATCTATGGAGAAACCAGCAACGAGGGGAAGGAGAGTGCATCTACATACCCTTGTAGATCGCTAAGCGGAAGCGTTCAAGAGAACGGGGTTGAAGGAGTCGTACTCGTCGTGATCCAAATCACCAGAGATCCTAGTGCCGAACGGACGGCACCTCCACGTTCAACACACGTGCAGCCCGGTGACGTCTCCCATGCCTTGATCCAGCAAGGAGAGAGGGAGAGGTTGAGAAAGACTCTGTCCAGCAGCAGCACAACAGCGTGGTGGTGATGGAGGAGCGTGGCAATCCTGCAAGGCTTTGCCAAGCACCGCGAGAGAGGAGGAGTACTTGGGAGAGGGGAGGGCTGCGCCAGAACTTGTGGTGAAGCTACCATGCGCCTCTCCACTATATATAGGGGTGGAGGGGGCTGATTTCTTGCCCTCCAAGTCCATTGGGGCGTTGGCAAAGGTGGGAGGAAAGAAATCCCATCATTTCCTTCCCCACCGATTGTTATCCCCCCTTTTTAGGGATCTTGATCTTATCCCTTCGGGATATGATCTTATTCCTTCTAAGGGGGGATCTTGGTGCGCCTTGACCAGGGGTGTGGGGCCTTGCCCCCACTACTCACGTTCATGTGGGTCCCCCATGCAGGTGGGCCCCACTCCGAACCTTCTAGAACCTTCCGTACAATACCGAAAAATCCCAACATTTTCCGTGACCAAAATAGGACTTCCATATATAAATCTTTACCTCCGGACCATTCCGAACTCCTCGTGATGTCCGGATCTCATCCGGTCTCCAAACAACATTCGTAACCACATACAAACTTCCTTTATAACCCTAGCGCCATCGAACCTTATGTGTAGACCCTACGGGTTCGGGAACCATGCGAACATGACCGAGACGTTCTCCTGTCAATAACCAACAGCGGGATCTGGATACCCATGTTGGCTCCCACATGTTCCACGATGATCTCATCGGATGAACCACGATGTCAAGGACTCAATCGATCCCGTATTCAATTGCCTTTGTCTAGCGGTATTGTACTTGCCCGAGATTCGATCGTCGGTATCCCGATACCTTGTTCAATCTCGTTACCGTCAAGTCTCTTTACTCGTTCCGTAACACATCATCACGTGATCAACCCCTTGGTCACATTGTGCACATTATGATGATGTCCTACCGAGTGGGCCCAGAGATACCTCTCCGTTTACCGGAGTGACAAATCCCAGTCTCGATTTGTGCCAACCCAACAGACACTTTCGGATATACCAGTAGTGCACCTTTATAGCCACCCGATTCGTTGCCAGACGCTTGGTACACCCAAAGCATTCCTACGGTATCCGGAGTTGCACAATCTCATGGTCTAAGGAAATGATACTTGACATTAGAAAAGCTTTAGCATACGAACTACGATCTTTGTGCTAGGCTTAGGATTGTCTTGTCCATCACATCATTCTCCTAATGATGTGATCCCGTTATCAACGACATCCAATGTCCATGGTCAGGAAACCGTAACCATCTATTGATCAACGAGCTAGTCAGTTAGAGGCTTACTAGGGACATGGTGTTGTCTATGTATCCACACATGTATCTGAGTTTCCTATCAATACAATTATAGCATGGATAATAAACGATTATCATGAACAAGGAAATATAATAATAACTAATTTATTATTGCCTTTAGGGCATATTTCCAACAGTCTCCCACTTGCACTAGAGTCAATAATCTAGTTCACATCGCCATGTGATTAACACTCACAGGTCACATCACCATGTGACCAACATCCAAAGAGTTTACTAGTGTCATTAAACTAGTTCACATCATCATGTGATTAAGACTCAATGAGTTCTGGGGTTTGATCATGTTTTGTTTGTAAAAGAGGTTTTAGTCAACGGATCTGCAACATTCAGATCTGTATGTACTTCGCAAATCTCTAGGTCATATTGTAAATGCTGCTTCCACGCTCCACTTGGAGCTATTCCAAATGGTTGCTCCACTATACATATCCGGTTTGCTACTCAGAGTCACTCGGATAGGTGTTAAAATTTGCATCGATGTAACCCTTTACGCCGAACTCTTTATCACCTCCATAATCGAGAAACATGTCCTTATTTACTCCAAGGACAAATTTTGACCGCTGTCCAATGATCCATTCCTGGATCATTCTTGTACCCCTTGACTGACTCATGGCAAAGCACACTTCCGGTGCGGTACACAGCATAGCATACTAAAGAGCCTACGACTGAAGCATAGGGGACTACCTTCGTCCTTTTTCTCTATTCTGCCGTGGTCGAGCTTTAAGTCTTAACTTCATACCTTACAACTCAGGCAAGAACTCCTTCTTTGACTGAACCATCTTGAACACCTTCAAGATCATGTCAAGGTATGTGCTCATTTGAAAGTACTATTAAGCATTTTGATCTATCCTTATAGATCTTGATGCTCAATGTTCAAGTAGCTTAATCCAGGTTTTCACTTGAAAAACACTTTTCAAATAACCCTATATGCTTTACAGAAAATGCTACATCATTTCTGATCAACAATATGTTAACAAAGATATACTCATCGAAATTCTACAAGGTTCCCACTCACTTCTTTGGAAATACAAGTTTCTCATAAATTTGTATAAACCCAAAATCTTTGATCATCTTATCAAAGTACATATTCCAACTCCGAGATGCTTACTCCAGTCCTTAGAAGGATCGCTGGAGCTAGCATACCTTTTAGCATCCTTAGGATCGACAAAACCTTTCTGATTGTATCACATACAACCTTTCCTTATGAAAACTGGTAAGGAAACTCGTTTTTGACATCCATCTGCCAGATTTCATAAATGCAGCTAATGCTAACATGATTCTAACGGACTTAAGCATCGCTACGGATGAGAAAATCTCATCGTAGTCAACTCCTTGAACTTGTGAAAAACTCTTTGCCACAAGTCGAGCTTCATAGACGGTGACATTACCGTCCACGTCTGTCTTCTTCTTAAAGATCCATTTATCTCAATTGCTTGCCGATCATCGGGCAAGTCCACCAAAGTCCATGCTTTCTTCTGATAAATGGATCCTATCTCGGATTTCATGGCTTCTAACCATTTGTCGGAATTTGGGCCCACCATCGCTTCTCCATAGCTCGTAGGTTCATTGTTGTCTAACAACATGACCTTCAAGACAGGATTACTGTACCACTCTGAAGTAGTACACATCCTTGTCACCCTACGAGGTACGGTAGTGACTTTATCCAAAACTTCATGATCACTATCATAAGCTTCTACTTCAATTGGTGTAGGCGCCACAGGAACAACTTCTTGTGCCCTACTACACACTAGTTGAAGTGATGGTTCAATAACCTCATCAAGTCTCCACCATCCTCCCACTCAACTTTCCGAGATAAACTTTTCCTTGAGAAAGGACCTGATTCAAGAAACAATCCATATTGCTTTCGGATCTGAATTAGGAGGTATACCCAACTGTTTTGGGTGTCCTATGAAGATGCATTTTATCCGCTTTGGGTTCGAGCTTATCAACCTGAAACTTTTTCACATAAGCGTCGCAGCCCCAAACCTTTAAGAAATGACAGCTTAGGTTTCTCTAAACCATAGTTCATACGGTGTCATCTCAACGGAATTACGTGGTGCCCTATTTAAAGTGAATGTGGTTGTCTCTAATGCCTAACCCATAAACGATAGTGGTAATTCGATAAGAGACATCATGGTACGCACCATATCCGATAGGGTGCAACTATGATGTTCGGACACACCATCAAACTATGGTGTTCCAAAGGTATTAATTGTGAAACAATTTCCACAATGTCTTAATTATGCCAAAGCTCAGAACTCAGATGCTCATCTCTATGATCATATCATAGACATTTCATCCTCTTGTCACGATGATCTTCAACTTCACTCAAACTACTTGAACCATTCAATAATTCAGACTTGTGTTTCATCAAGTAAATATACTCAACATCTACTCGAATCATATGTGAAGTAAGAACATAACGATATTCATCAGATGCCTTAGCACTCATTGGACTGCACACATCAAAATGTGTTACTTCCAACAAGTTGCTATCTTGTTCCATTTTACTGAAAAACGAGGCTTTTTAGTCATCTTGCTCATGTGGTATGATTTGCATATCTCAAGTGATTCAAAATCAAGTGAGTCCAAACGATCCATCTGCATGGAGTTTCTTCATGCGTATACACCAATAGACATGGTTCGCATGTCTCAAACTTTTCAAAAACGAGTGAGTCCAAAGATCCATCAATATGGAGCTTCTTCATGCGTTTATACCAATATGACTTACATGGCAAAGGCCACAAGTAAGTGGTACTATCATTACTATCTTATATCTTTTGGCATGAAAATGTGTATCACTACGATCGAGATTCAATAAACCATTCTTTTAGGTGCAAGACCATTGAAGGTATTATTCAAATAAATAGAGTAACCATTGTTCTCCTTAAATGAATAACCATATTGCGATAGACATAATCCAATCATGTTTATGCTCAACGCAAACACCAAATGACAATTATTCAGGTTTAATACTAATCTTGATGGTAGAGGGAGCGTGCGATGTTTGATCATATCAAACTTGGGAACACTTCCAACACATATCGTCAGCTCACCTTCAGCTAGTCTCCGTTTATTCCGTAGCTCTTTTATTTCGAGTTACTAACACTTAGTAACCGAACCGGTATATAATACCCTGGTGCTACTAGGAGTACTGTAAAGTACACATTAACATAATGTATATCCAATATACTTCTATCGACCTTGCCAGCCTTCTTATCTACCAAGTATCTAGGGTAATTTTGCTCCAGTGGTTGTTCCCCTTATTACAGAAGCACTTAGTCTCGGGTTTGGGTTCAACCTTGGGTTTCTTCACTAGAGCAGCAGCTCATTTGCCGTTTCATGAAGTATCCCTTCTTGCCCTTGCCCTTCTTGAAACTAGTGGTTTCACCAACCATCAACAATTGATGCTCCTTCTTGATTTCTACTTTCGTGGTGTCAAACATCACGAATACCTCAAGGATCATCATATCTATCCCTGATATGTTATAGTTCATCACGAAGCTCTAGCAGCTTGGTGGCAATAACTTTGGAGAAACATCACTATCTCATCTGGAAGATCAACTCCCACTCGATTAAAGTGATTGTTGTACTCAGACAATCTGAGCACAAGCTCAACGATTGAGCTTTTCTCCCTTAGTTTGCAGGCTAAGAAAATCATCGGAGGTCTCATACCTCTTGACGTGGGCACGAGCCTGAAATCCCAATTTTAGTCCTCGAAACATCTCATATGTTCCGCGACGTTTCGAAAACGTCTTTGGTGCCTCTACTCTAAACCATTTAACTGAACTATCACGTAGTTATCAAAACGTGTATGTCAGATGTTCGCAACTTCCACAGACTACGTTCGAGGTCGAGCACACCGAGCGGTGCATTAAGGACATAAGCCTTCTACGAAGCAATGAGGACAATCCTCAGTTCACGGACCCAGTCCGCATAATTGCTACTATCAAGTTTCAACTAAATTTTCTCTAGGAACATATCTAAACAGTGGAACTAAAGCGCGAGCTTACGACATAATTTGCAAAGATCTTTTGACTATGTTCAGGATAATTAAGTTCATCTTATGAACTCCCACTCAGATAGACATCCCTCTAGTCATCTAAGTGATTACATGATCCGAGTCAACTAGGCCGTGTCCGATCATCACGTGAGACGGACTAGTCATCATCGGTGAACTTCTTCATGTTGATCGTATCCTCCATACGACTCATGCTCGACCTTTTGGTCTCTGTGTTCCGAGGCCATGTCTGTACATGCTAGGCTCGTCAAGTCAACCTAAGTGTTTCGTGTGTGTAAATCTGTCTTACACCCGTTGTATGTGAACGTAAGAATCTATCACACCCGATCATCACGTGGTGCTTCAAACGATTTAACTTTCGCAACGGTGCACGTTAGGGGAACACTTTCTTGAAATTTTAATGAGGGATCATCTTATTTACTACCGTCGTTCTAAGCAAATAAGATGCATAAACATGATAAACATCACATGCAACCAAATAGTGACATGATATGGCCAATATCATTTTGCTCCTTTTGATCTCCATCTTCGGGGCTCCATGATCATCATCATCACCGGCATGACACCATGATCTCCATCATCATGATCTCCATCATCGTGTCTTCATGAAGTTGTCTCGCCAACTATTACTTCTACTACTATGGCTACCGGTTAGCAATAAAGTAAAGTAATTACATGGCGTTGTTTAATGACATGCAGGTCATACAATAAATTAAGACAACTCCTATGGCTCCTGCCAGTTGTCATACTCATCGACATGCAAGTCGTGATTCCTATTACAAGAACATGATCAATCTCATACATCACATATCATTCATCACATTCTTCTTGGCCATATCACATCACATAGCATACCCTGCAAAAACAAGTTAGACGTCCTCTAATTATTGTTGCATGTTTTACGTGGCTGTTATGGGTTTCTAGCAAGAACGTTTCTTACCTACGCAAAACCACAACGTGATATGTCAATTGCTATTTACCCTTCATAAGGACCCTTTTCATCGAATCCGTTCCAACTAAAGTGGGAGAGACTGGCACCCGCTAGCTGTCAGGACCCCGACTCAATGCCACATCGATCTAGCATGTAACACCTCATATCACTTTGCGCCTCACGCACGGTATCCCCACGGTGTCGCCTTACCTTTGCCCGAGACCGCTTACGCCTTTTGGCACACGTGCATGATAGTGTCGCTAGCATCCATATGATAAGGAGCCCGGCTGACATGGCCAACAGAAACCCAAAGTGGCACAAACTTACGGACAGCATCCATGACCCAAAGATCGAACGTCTCGGTCATCACGCGAGTGAATCCAGTCAGTAGCACTGGCTAGCAGACTCGGTGAACCGGGCAGAAGGGCTAACAGGACTCCGTATTCATCGCATGACATTTCTCCGAGGGGATGTACCACGAGAACGAAGAAGGACACATGCCGGCCAGCCTAAGTGTTCGGAGCAGAGCAAGCTACCATGGCTCAATGGAAACACTAGGAGACATTTCCCGGTAAGAGAGGCTACTAAGGATAAACAACTAGATAGTCAGATCCCACACATACCAAGCATTTCAATAACATTCACACAATATGCTCGATATGTGCAAATACAACATGGCATCACAACATGACTCTACGACTCATATAGATAAAGGCTCAAAAGAGCCAACATAGCATTATTACAAGCAGGGGTCACATGACCCAACATCCAGAGCAAACAAGCAACAAACGGAAGCATTACATGTCTACGTACAGACATCTACAAATGAAAAAGGCTGAAGAGCCTGACTATCTACAACATCCGATCAAGATCGTAGCTGAGGTACAAGCTACTTGTCGAAGCCCACGAGAACACTAGTAAGACCGAAGTCTCCGCTGCAAAAACATAAATAAAGCACCATGAGTACAAAGGTACTCAGCAAGACTTTCATCAGATCCTATCATACATGCATTTGTATCAAGAGGGTAATGCGGGGTTTAGTTGCAGCAAGCCAGCTTTGACTCTGTGGCTATCCTGTTCTACGACTCCAAGTAACTCTTTTGAGGTGGCGCACACGAGTCCACATATTCACCATATCAATACACCACTATGGATCCGCTCCCGTCTCCCTACGAGAACGCCATCCATAGCACTCACGCTTATCTTGCGCATTTTAGAGTATCCATTTTCACTTGTCTATGAACTGTACAAGGGGTCCAAGTTTCCATATCCGAGGAATCCGCTATTCAATAGATAATGATAACCTGCGGGGTGTACTTCTTCACACACGCTCTCGCCACTTATCGCCTCAGACACGCCATGTACCTCGGCAACCTTCAAGCGGAAGCCGGGCGAGGAGTCAGCCACGACCGACTAACCACACAAGACTCTAGCCAGGTTTATCGCCTATTCGGTTCCATCCGCAAGGAGATCCGGCGGGTGTCGCCACGGCCCCAAATGATGTGTGCAGGTTCCCGAGCCCACCATCCGGGTGCCACTCGGTACACCAGGCCACGTGTGCCTAGTCTGTCCCAAGCCCACCCTGTCGGGTGCCACTTGGTAGAAAAATAGCACTACCTACAAACACCAGAAACTAGTTGCGACTCCTGGACAAAGATCAAGTCGGTTAATAAGTCGAGAGAGTCAATTAAGGATCCCAATGTGTGGTAGTAGCTGTTCATGGATCACAAACACAGAACTCAGTTCCTGAGGACGGCTGCAATGAGACAACCCACCATGTACTCCTACATGGCCTCTCACCACTACCTTTACCAAATCGTGTTCACACACTTAGCTCTCAACAGTAGGACATGTTCACACACCTCCGATTCATCTCCGATGAATCAGACCTGACTCAACTCTAAGCATTAGCAGGCATGGCAAACAAGCATGAATGAGTAGGCACATCAGGGCTCAAACAACTCCTACTCATGCTAGTGGGTTTCATCTATTTACTGTGGCAATGACAGGTCATGCAGAGGATAAGGGGTTCAACTACTGCAGCATGTAACAGTTGAATCGTTGTTGTCCTAATGCAGTAAAAGAGAGCAGAGTGAGAGAGTGGGTTTGTATCGGAATGAACAAGGGGATTTTGCTTGCCTGGCACTTCCGAAGATATTATAGTTCTTCATCGGTGTCATCGAACTCGTCGTCGAAACCACGTCTATTGAGAGGGGACAAATATCGGCAATAGAGAAGGGAACACAATCAATGCAATGCACAATATGATGCATGCTCATGACATGGCAATATGAGTGTGTTTGAGCTAATGCAACTACAAACAGATGGGTTTGGGTCATTTTGAACCAAAGGTTCAATTCCAAACTCATCTTATGAATTTAAAAAGTGCCTTATCATGTTTTACACAAAACAGCAAGGTTAAGTTGCTTTATCATGCATGAAACTAGTACAGATGGAAAGATTGGATTTTTCTCATCATTTTTCATATATAAATTATTTCATTTGGAGTTACGGTTGAATTACTATGAATTTTAGAAGTTAGCACTATTTTCTGGAATTTCCTGTAAAAGAATAAATCCAGGAAAGGGTTATTGCGTCAGCATGACGTAGGTGTGACGTCAGCAGGTCAAAGGCGCCAGCCCAGGTCAAACCTGACGGCTGGGACCCACATGTCAGTGTAATAGGGCAGGAATAGAGGCTGACCAGTGGGTCCAGGTCAACGCTGACGTGTTAGGGTCAAACTGACAGGCGGGCCCATTATGGTTAGTGCTAATCTAACAGAGAAATAAAACTGATTAGTTTAGGCACTGGGGGCCCACATGGCAGTGGCTCTAGGTGTGGCTTAGCTGGGTCATTAGTGGCTAATGATGAGCCATGTCATCAGTCGCTGGAGTTTCGCCGGCGACGACCATTTCGCGCGGCGGAGATCAACGGGATTTCGCTACAGCCCACGGTTTGAGGCGGGGTTTGCTCCTACGGCTTCCTGGCGCTCTTGCGCATCCAGTGGTGGCAGCGGTAGCAGCTGGGACAGCCTAAGTCAACGGCGGCAGCGAGCTAGGCGGCGGCTGGAGTTCGGCCAACAACGGTGTGGGCGGTGCGAGGCACGGGAGGAACCGTGGAGAGTCGTGTTCGACTCGCGGGGGTGCGGTGAGCTCAGTGGTAATCCCAGACGCGTGCTTGCACGGTCGTAGCCGCGGTGGCGACATGGCCGGTGGCGAGGAGCAATCGGCTCCGATGGCCATGGTGGCTAGAAGGCGCAGACGAGCATGGGGAGAGAGGGGAAAGAGGCAGGGGCTCACGGCGAATCCGGTAGAGGCAACGTCGAGGCCGGGGAGGGACTGGAGCTCGCGAATCCACGAAGAGTTCGCCGGCGGCCAGAGGTTGAAGACGATGTCGTGGACGACGCTGCAGGGCTTCCGGCGGGGCGCGCCTCGGTGGAGAGGAAGGGGGCGTCACGGCGGAGCTCGGGGGCGCGTCAGAGGGGCTCGGAGATGGCTGTGGCCGTGGGGGAGCTCGTCGGCGGCGACGGCTGCGTTCGGTCGCGCTCGGGGAAGGGACTAGAGGGCGAAGGAGAGAGCAGAGAGTGAGGGAGAGGAGCGAGGGGCCGCGGAACGTCTCCGTGGCGTCGCTAGAGGGACCGAGGAGGAAGCAGGAGGTGGCCAGGGGCGAGCGCGCGCGCGGGCGACACGCCTCTGCCTACTGGCAGAGGTTGAGGACGACCGCTTTGGCCAGTGGGCTGGGCCAGCTGTAGGGGCTGGGCCAAATGGGCTGCCAGGTAAGTCAGGTGGGTCTCTCTCTCTCCCTTCGTTTATTTGTTTCTGTTTTCTATTTTTTTTAACTTCAAGGCTTTATTAAAAATGTCAGGGCATTACCAAAAATCATGAAACTAATCATGACTACTGTTTGGGATATATCCAACAGTAAACATTTTAGTTTATGATTATTTGAGCATTTAAAGTATTTGGTAGCATTTAAATGCCCAAATGCAAATACTATATGATTTTATTCAGTGACCAAATATGTCATGGAAAAATGTGCAATACCTCTGGTTATGGTTCTAGCATTTTCCAGAAATGATGAACATTTTTGAAAGCCATTTGGAATTCACTGAAAATATTTTAGCTGAACCTAGTGAATTCCTTTGATGCTAGGGTTTGAACAATCCCCATTTCAGGTTTAAATGAAATTTAAACATGATGCAACACTCTAATGCATGCACTAGGCATTGTCAGAACTAGGGATGTGACACTAGCCACCTTATGCACCAAGTGCATGTCAATCGGTGGAACCTGTCTCACGTAAGTGTACGTGTAAGGTCGGTCCGGGCCGCTTCATCCCACAATACCGTCAAAACAAGATTGGACTAGTAACAGTAAGCATATTGAACAAAATCAACACCCACAACTACTTTGTGTTCTACTCGTGCAAAGAATCTACGCAATAAACCTAGCTCTGATACCACTGTTGGGGAACGTAGCAGAACTTCAAAATTTTCCTACGTGTCACCAAGATCTATCTATGGAGAAACCAGCAACGAGGGGAAGGAGAGTGCATCTACATACCCTTGTAGATCGCTAAGCAGAAGCATTCAAGAGAACGGGTTGAAGGAGTCGACTGCCGTGATCCAAATCACCGGAGATCCTAGTGCCGAACGGACGGCACCTCCACGTTCAACACACGTACAGCGCGGTGACGTCTCCCATGCCTTGATCTAGCAAGGAGAGAGGGAGAGGTTGAGGAAGACTCCGTCCAGCAGCAGCACAACGGCGTGGTGGTGATGGAGGAGCGTGGCAATCCTGCAGGGCTTCGCCAAGCACCGCGAGAGAGGAGGAGTACTTGGGAGAGGGGAGGGCTGCGCCAGAACTTGTGATGAAGCTCCCATGCGCCTCTCCACTATATATAGGGGTGGAGGGGGCTGATTTCTTGCCCTCCAAGTCCATTGGGGCATTGGCAAAGGTGGGAGGAAAGAAATCCCATCATTTCCTTCCCCACCGATTGTTATCCCCCCTTTTTAGGGATCTTGATCTTATCCTTCGGGATATGATCTTATTCCTTCTAAGGGGATCTTGGTGCGCTTGACCAGGGGTGTGGGGCCTTTCCCCACTACCCACGTTCATGTGGGTCCCCCATGCAGGTGGGCCCCACTCCGAACCTTCTAGAACCTTCCTCAGACAATACCAAAAATCCCTAACATTTTCCTTGCCAAAATAGGACTTCCCATATATAAATCTTTACCTCCGGACCATTCCGAACTCCTCGTGACGTCCGGATGTCATCCGGACTCAACAACATTCGGTAACCACATACAAACTTCCTTTATAACCCTAGCATCATCGAACCTTATGTGTAGACCCTACGGGTTCGGGAACCATGCGAATATGACCGAGACGCTTCTCCGTCAATAACCAACAGCGAGATCTGATACCCATGTTGGCTCCTACATGTTCCACGATGATCTCATCGGATGAACCACGATGTCAAGGACTCAATCGATCCCGTATTCAATTGCCTTTGTCTAGCGGTATTGTACTTGCCCGAGATTCGATCGTCGGTATCCCAATACCTTGTTCAATCTCATTACCGTCAAGTCTCTTTACTCGTTCCGTAACACATCATCCCGTGATCAACCCCTTGGTCACATTGTGCACATTATGATGATGTCCTACCGAGTGGGCCCAGAGATACCTCTCCGCATCGGAGTGACAAATCCCATCCTCGATTCGTACAACCCAATGACACTTTCGGATATACCAGTAGTGCACCTTTATAGCCACCCGATTCGCCAGTGACGCTTGGTACACCCAAAGCATTCCTACGGTATCCGGAGTTGCACAATCTCATGGTCTAAGGAAATGATACTTGACATTAGAAAAGCTTTAGCATACTAACTACGATCTTTGTGCTAGGCTTAGGATTGGGTCTTGTCCATCACATCATTCTCCTAATGATGTGATCCGTTATCAACGACATCCAATGTCCATGGTCAGGAAACCGTAACCATCTATTGATCAATGAGCTAGTCAGTTAGAGGCTTACTAGGGACATGGTGTTGTCTATGTATCCACACATGTATCTGAGTTTCCTATCAATACAATTATAGCATGGATAATAAACGTTTATCATGAACAAGGAAATATAATAATAACTAATTTATTATTGCCTCTAGGGCATATTTCCAACAAAATTTTCCTCCAATGATCTGCTATAAATCAGTATATCATCAAAATAGACTACCACAAATCGTCCAATGAAAGCACATAAAACTTCGTTCATTAATCTCACGAAAGTGCTAGGTGCTTTAGTTAACCCAAAAGGCATGACTCACCACTCATATAATCCAAACTTAGTTTTAAATGTTGTTTTCCATTCATCTCCCAATTTCATACTAATTTGATGGTATCCACTACGCAAATCAACTTTGGAGAAAATTGTAGAGCCACTTTATTCATCAAGCATATCATCTAGCCTAGGAATAGGATGATGATAATGAATAGGAATATTATTGATGCCTCTACAATCAATAACATACATGACGTACCATCATTTTTTGGCACTAAAATAATAGGAACAACACAAGGACTAAGGGATTCACACATATAACCTTTATCGAGCAGCTCCCGTACTTGATGCATAATCTCCTTGGTCTCCTCCAGATTGGTACGATATGGCACACGATTGGGCGGTGATGCTCCGGGAATTAAGTCACTCTGATGCTCAATCCCTCGAATAGGTGGTAATCCCGGTGGCATGCCTTGTCGAAAGACGTCAGCAAACTCCTATAAAATGTTAGTGACAACAGGAGGCAAATTGGAGGCACGTCATCGAATGAAAACAAGCCTCTTTGCACACAAAGGGAGATATTTCAATCAAATCAATGGAATCATAATTATCAATAGATTCATGCATATCATTATTCTCTTCCAAAGCAGCGAACATTCTCCCTATGAATTCATTAACATAGGCATTAGAAACATAGTTTTCATAGCAATATTTAGGTATGGCAAAATTTTCATATTTGTAGAGAGTAATATCATACTTTTCAATAAAAAAACAACTTCATAAGCACCCTTAAAAGCAACAAATTCTTAGATTTTTTTGATACCATAGTAACTATAAACTTTGGCATAAGAACATAAGATATCGTTATCATTAAACTCACATAGGTAGGGAAGGTGTTTTTGGGAGTTCTTCGAGCAACAAGTAAAATCATAAATTTCATATATATTCCAAGCATAGCATAGCAAACAATTTATTTGATGCCATAAGAGTCTCCCTTTTTGAGACAAATGGTGATGCACAAAATGAGCATGCTCATCTAATGATTTTCCCTCAACTAAACTAGTTGGAGTTTCAATACGAGCACAAATGGATCAAAGATTATCCAAGTAGAAAACCTTAAGTGAATTCATAGTTATCATTTATTTTCTTGTTTCCTTTCTGTTTTAGTCATGACATGGAGACAATAAAAGCAAGCAGGCAAATGAGCAAAAAGGCAGACAAAAATATTTTTGTCTTTTTGTTAAGAAAAATAGAAGTGGGGGAGATGAAAAGGAGAGGCAAATGGCAAATAAAGTAACTGCAAGGAAATGAGAGTTTATGCGTAGGTACTTGATAGATGTTGATGATGTCTCCCCAAGAACGGCGCTAGAAATTCTTCCTGATTGCTTGTAATTTGTGTTGGTATTTCCCCAAAGAGGAGAGGATGATGCAGCACAACAAAGGTAAGTATTTCCCACAGTTATGAAACCAAGGTTATGAATCTAGTAGGGGAACCAAGCAACACTATGTAAATAGCACCTGCACACAAACAACAAAAACTTGCAACCCAACGCATAAGAGGGGTTGTCAATCCCTCAATGGTATTGATATAGATTAAATTGTACATGTTTTGATAAATAGATCTAAAAATACAAAATTAAATAAATAAAGAATAATTGCAGCAAGGTATTTTAGATTTAATATATGATAGTAAATAGACCCGGGGGCCGTAGTTTTCACTAGAGGCTTCTCTCAAGAAAATAGCATATGGTGGGTAAACAAATTATTGTTGGGAAATTGATAGAAAAGCAAATAATTATGACGATATCCAAGGTAATGATCATGTATATAGGCATCACATCCAAGATTAGTAGACCGACTCCTGCCTGCATCTACTACTATTACTCCACACATCGACCGTTATCCAGCATGCATCTAGTGTATTAAGTTCATGGAAAAATGGGGTAATGCAATAAGAACGATCACATGATGTAGATAAGGTAAACTCATGTATGAACAAATCCCATCTTGTTACCCTTAATAGCAAGTTAGCAACGACACATGCGCGTCATGTCTCTTTCTATCACTGAGATTGAGCACCGCGAGATCGAACCCATTATGTTGGGGATATAACTCCTAGGTATGACCCGCCTAGGAGGGGCCGGTTCATACCGTTGGAGACTTAAGCATGAAGCTGGTGGTTCGTACAAGCTGGTTGAAGGCCCAAGGCCCAGAGGCGACTAAAGGCCCAGAAAGATGAACCGCCATATGTTTAACTTGTTTTGTAAGGCAAGTTTAGTTGGAAACCGAGCTGGTCACGCTTGTGTGAGCTGGTCGGGACTCTATAAGCCGCCGGGCATCAACCTGTAAATAAAGGGGCGATCCGGTGGCGGGTTAACTCAAGAAACAATTGATCGAGTACTAGGTAAAGTGTATTCGCTCCCTGGTAATCGAAACACAAGCAATACAATCAAAAGTAGGAGTAGGCGTCTACCTCATTAAGAGGGGCCGAACCTGGGTAAAAACTCTTTGTGTTCTTTGTCATGTTTAACCCCTTTAAATAACCTAGCTGCGATGGCTCCACACCTAAGTCCTTTTGCTAGGGCATCTGTCGTGTTAAATCTGCGACGATTGGCGCCCACCGTGGGGCCAGAGCATGGTGGTTTCGAGTTCTTGAAGGGCAGCTTCTCAGGGATCAAAGGATACGTCATGGGCCGGATGACCAAGAGTCGTCGCGGCAAAATCTACATCAACGACGCAGGATGGGATCCCGAGGCTGATTCAATCGAATATGGGTACCGGGTCCCCTTCCGTGGAATCCATGTATTCATCGACAAGATCGGCGAGTCAGAACCTGAGTCCGACAACTGCACCGACATCATAGAGACGGCTCGGCGCGTGCGACCCGCCAAGGTTCAAGCCGCCCCGAAGCATGTTTTTATGGGCTTTACTCAAGGAGTGGATCTTAAGGGAGGATCTATGTCCGGTGGAGAGACGGCCATCTACTCTGGCGACGAGTCCTCCATTGAGGAGACCAATTCCATGTGTCAATTGCAAGATGATAGGCTTGTGGGCTATTCCGACGGCGACAGTATTCCGGACCCCTGTGAGCCACTGAACCGGGTTGCGATCTTCATGGCCGGCACACAATCGGTGCAGAATTCCTCAACTGCAGCAGCAATCATCTCCGGTTCAGCAGCCGCTACGGAAGCCGGGGTGGGAGGCCCTATGCGCCCACCGGCTCAAGTTTTATGTGAACTTTTAGAGGCTTTGCCAACTTTGCTGATGGTGGAGGTAACCCCGATGAACCAAGCGCAACATAACATGGACGTTGTGAAGTTGTGTGATGAGATAGCTCAAGCTAAGGAGGATCTTAATGTTGAAAATGCCAGGATGGCAACAGAGCGAGCCACCTTGGAGATGGAATCGCCGCGATTCAAGCATAAAACTTTCGCCTGAGCTTGGACCAGAATGCATCAAAAGTTGTCTTTAACAGGAGACACTAGAGTCGTCTCCATCATGAGTTTGATGCAAGAAATCTCTTCAATACGCCTGGGAAGGACCAAGTAACCCACCTGGCGTGACTCGGGGCCTTGAAACGCCTAGGACTGGAGCGGCGACTCAACCCCATGTGGCGGATACGGCTCGTATCAGTTTAACCCCGCCTCAGCGAATCTCAACACATAACATGATCGTTGCGGCATCACGATTGGTAGCTCTCCTGATGACAAGTGAGAGTCCTAAGGCGGTCGAGGCTCGGAAAGCCGTGGAACTTCTTCAATCGCTGGTGGCTCAGTAGGCGGTTTACTCCTACGGCCGCAATCGAATTCACTCAACTCCGCATCTGAGTTGAAGCTATAGCCAGCACATGGAGTCACTAACGGTTTCAAGCAGTGAGCGGCATCGTAACCAGCCCCGTGGGCATGACCGGCCATGTGCTGATAACCATGCTCAGTTGTTGGTAGATCAAGCATGGGCTCGCTGATGTCTACTACACAACCCTCTTCTTGTAGATGTTGTTGGGCCTCCAAGTGCAAATGTTTGTAGGACAGTAGCAAATTTCCCTCAAGTGGATGACCTAAGGTTTATCAATCCGTGGGAGGCATAGGATGAAGACAGTCTCTCTCGAACAACCCTGCAACCAAATAAAAAAGAGTCTCCTGTGTCCCCAACACACCCAATACAATGGTAATTGTATAGGTGCACTAGTTCGGCGAAGAGATGGTGATACAAGTGCAATAAGGATGGCAGATATAGGTTTCTGTAATCTGAAAATATAAAAACAGCAAGGTAACAAGTAGTAAAAGTGAGCAAAAACGGTATTGCAATGCTTCGAAACAAGGCCTAGCATTCATACTTTCACTAGTGCAAGTTCTCTCAACAATGATAACATAATTGGATCATATAACAATCGCTCAACGTGCAACAAAGAGTCACTCCAAAGTCACTAATAGCAAAGAACAAACGAAGAGATTATTGTAGGGTACGAAACCACCTCAAAGTTATTCTTTCCGATCAATCCATTGGGCTATTCCTAGAAGTGTCACAAACAGCCCTAGAATTCGTAGTAAAATAACACCTTAAGACACATATCAACAAAAACTCTGATGTCACCTAGATACTCCAATGTCACCACAAGTATCTGTGGGTATGATTATACGATATGCATCACACAATCTCAGATTCATCTATTCAACCAACACAAAGAACTTCAAAGAGTGCCCCAAAGTTTCTACTGGAGAGTCAAGACAAAAACGTGTGCCAACCCCTATGCATAAGTTCACAAGGTCTCGGAACCCGCAAGTTGATCACCAAAACATACATCAAGTGAATCAATAGAATACCCAATTGTCACCACGTGTATCCCACGCAAGACATACGTCAAGTGTTCTCAAATCCTTAAAGACTCAATCTGATAAGATAACTTCAAAGGCAAAACTCAATCCATTACAAGAGGTAGAGCGGGAGAAACATCATAAGATCCAACTATAATATCAAAGCTCGCGGTACATCAAGATCGTGCCATATCAAGAACATGAGAGAGAGAGAGAGAGAGATCAAACACATAGCTACTGGTACATACCCTTAGCCCCGAGGGCGAACTACTCCCTCCTCGTCATGGAGAGCGCCGGGATGATGAAGATGGCCACCAGTGATGATTTCCCCCTCCGTCAGGGTGCCTGAACAGGTCCCGATTGGTTTTTGGTGGCTACAGAGGCTTGCGGCGGCAGAACTCCCGATCTAGGTTATGTTCTGGAGGTTTGGGGATTTATAGGAGAGGTTTGTGTCCAGAACAAGTCAGGGGGCCCCACAGGGAGTCCACGAGGCAGGGGGCGCGCCCTAGGGGGGCACCCTCCACCCTCGTGGGGCCCACGGGACCCCCCTCCGGTAACTCTTCGTTCCAGTATTTTTTATATTTTCCAAAAAAATCCGTTGATTTTCAGCGCATTCTGAGAACTTTTATTTCTCCACAAAAACAACACCACGGTAGTTCTGTTGAAAACAACGTCAGTCCGAGTTAGTTCTAACCAAACCATACCTAAATCATGTAAAAATATTATAAACATGGCATGAATACATCAAAAATTATAGATACGTTGGAGACGTATCAAGCATCCCCAAGCTTAATTCCTACTCCTCGAGTAGGTAAATGATAAAAATAGAATTTTTGATGTGGAATGCTACCTAACATATTTATCAATGTAATCTTCTCTATTATGGCATGAATTTTCAGTTCCGTAAGATTCAACACAGAAGTTTAATATTGACATAAAAACAATAATAGTTCAAGCATACTAACAAGGCAATTATATCTTCTCAAAATAACATGGGAAAAGAAAGCTTATCCCTACAAAATCATATAGTCTGGCTATGCTCCATCTCTGTCACACAAAATACTCAAATCATGCACAACCCCGATAACAAGCCAAGTAATTGTTTCATACTCTGATGTTCTCAAACCCTTTCAACTTTCACGAAATACATGAGCGTGAACCATGGATATAGCACTATGGGTGGAATAGAATGGTGGTCGTTGTCGGTGTCAAAACCGGCGGATCTCGGGTAGGGGGTCCCGAACTGTGCGTCTAGGCGGATGGTAACAGGAGATGAGGGACACGATGTTTTACCCAGGTTCGAGCCCTCTCGATGGAGGTAAAACCCTACGTCCTGCTTGATTAATATTGATGATATAGGTAGTACAAGAGTGGATCTACCACGAGATCAAGGAGGCTAAACCCTAAAGCTAGCCTATGGTATGATTGTTGTAATGTATGTTGTGTCCTACGGACTAAATCCCTCCGGTTTATATAGACACCGGAGGAGGCTAGGGTCACACAGAGTCGGTTACAATGGTAGGAGATCTACATATCCGTATTGCCAAGCTTGCCTTCCACGCCAAGGAAAGTCCCATCCGGACACGGGACGGAGTCTTCAATCTTGTATCTTCAGAGTCTTGGAGTCCGCGACGATGATAGTTCGGCTGTCCGGACACCCCTTGTCCAGACTCCTCAAGAGCTCCTCGAACCAGGCTTCAATGACGATAAGTCCGGCGCGCATAATGTTCGGCATTGCAAGGCGGGTTCCTCCTTGAATAATCCAGAGAAGATCATGAACACCAGATAGTGTCCGCTCGCAAAATAAATTCCACATTCCACCGTAGAGAGAATAAAATGTACACCAGTCCAATCTGCCGACGATTATGCGGCGTGACATCACACCGCTACCAAGCCTTTGTTTGAATCGTTTTTACTATACCACCTCAAAGATGTTTAGCGGCGCGTTTCTTTGGCACGCCTTGTCGAGCGGTAGATCGTGTTCCCCTTATTCCGGATTCTCATCAATACGGACGTGGGTAACCCAACCGCGCCATTGATGGTGGCGCTTGGGAGATAAGTGAGTTTTATCGTGCCGGGACGATAGTTTTCGCTCGCCTATATATAAGGGATAAGGATTTACCTTCTCACCTCGCCTTCTTCCTCCTTTGCTTATCCATCTCCGCACAGACTCAAGCTCCAACGCCTAAGCTCACAAGATCTTGCCCTAACCTTCTCCGAATATGTCCGGAGCGGAGGCAAATGGTTGGCCTCCACCACTAAGGAGGAGCACATCACCAAACTGCGCAAGAAGGCCGGATATCTTTCCGGCGATATCACAGATCGGCTGCCCGACGAGGGGCAGCTCATCCCTACCCCGGGCCCCATGAGAGGGTTGTCTTCCTCCCCACTTCCTCCGCTGGATCGGGCTTTCCATCGCACCCATTTGTCCGGGGATCATGTTTTACTATGGCCTGATTTCCACGATCCGCGCCAACTTCATCCTCAACATCTCAGCATTTATCGTCGTGTGCGAGGCCTTCCTCTGCATCCGACCCCACTTCGCCTCAGGCTCAAGACCTTCAACGCTGCGAAGGTTGTGAAGGGCACGCAAGCGAATGCGGAGGTGCCATGTTGGGTAAGTTGCCCAACGTTCTCTGGCTCGAAGGGGCCTTCGTGGACTCCGTCAAGGGGTGGCAATCGGGGTGGTTCTACATCACCGAGCCGCGCAAGCCCACATGGGCGGCGGCCCCCGAGTTTAGATCTGGCGTCCCCACGCAGCTCACCTCCTGGAAAGAGCAGGGCTTGTTGTGGGGCAAGCCGAAGGAGCTGACGGGACTCCGAGCCTGCATCCAGAAGCTGGTGAGCGGTAAGCTCAGGCTCGTCGACGCGGTCCAAGTCATGCTCATCCGCCGGATCCTCCCATGCCAAGAACGGGCATTCAATCTATGGGAGTTCAATCTGGAACAGCACCAGGCGCTAAGCGGGCTCTTTGATACGACATACGAAGGCGCCTGGAGGGTGCGGTTTAAGGGCGCCGAAGCCCCCGCATCCGCTACAGAAGATCGCGGATTTCGCCGCAAGATCCGGTGACGAGGTAAGTGATTCAACCCTTTACGGGAAACTTGTGGTAATCAAATTGATTCTAGAGGGGTTTCATTCTGTCTCTTCCTTTGACAGGAATGGATGGAGAAGGCCAAGCTGCTTATCAGCCCGGCTCCCATGCCAGAAGACCCAGAGAACGCCTGCTTAGCAGGGTTGCTTGGTTCCGCACCGCACGTGGTGCCGGAGAAGAAGGCCAAGAAGGTGGCGCGGGACTCAAAAGAGTTCCCAGCAATCAGCGCCTGACGACGAGGCGACTCCTCCCGAAGACGAGGAGGAGGAGGAGTACTCTCCCGGAGGAGGAGAGAAGAAGAGGAAGGCTTCCCCAATAGGGGAGGCCAAGGGTCCAAGAGGGGAGGACTATCCTCGGACAGTTTCGCCAACCCCACAGCTTGGCGGGGTGAGTGGCCTCCAAGGGCCAAAGGTCCGCAAGATCGTAAGTATCCGGATCCTTTATATGCAATTTCTTTCGTGTCGCGTAGTGTCCTTAATGCCGCATTCTCGTCCGTAGTCCGCCGATGACGATCTCCCGACTCATCGAAGCGGTCGTTGGCCCCGTCGGATGTGGATTCACTTCCGACTGCCTCTACCCCACGCGCCAACGAGGACGCCGAGGTGGGATCCAAGAGAGGGACCCATCAGGAGGAGGCTCCGGAGGCGCCGTCAGGCAGCCTCCCAGACTTTGCGCCGGACTCTACATCGGAACCCGCAGTTGTTCCAGAGTCCGGCAAACGGCCCCTAAAGAAGGGCAAGACCGTGACACCGGCGGCCTCCGTCCAACCGGAGGCGCCGGATAACTTGTTGGAGGCGCTTAAAGGTGCTTCCATCGAGGAAGAACACCGCACTATCATGAGTGCGGTGATTCAAAAGGTTCAGCTTCGCCAAAAGCGGGCCGACCAAGCTTCGCAGCAGCCTTCTAACAAAGCTTTGAGGTAAGAAGTTAAAATTATGTAATGTAATACCGCATAGACAAGAGTTTCGATGCTCGGCCGGTGTTCGGAAAGAAAAGCCGGACTGAGGATCTAACAAGATATGCGCAGGGTTGCTTAACATATGTCAATATGGGTTTGCAGGCTGCGCTACTGACCTCTGCCGCACTATCGGCGGAGGTCGATGTGTTGAAAAGGATCTCGAGCGGTCCGAGCAAGAGCTCGGCCATGCCAAGAAGCAGCTCGAGGACAAAGAAGGTGAGTCACACCACTTTGAATGGTTACCTTACAGAAAAGGATTTTGGTTGCAATAAAATTAATAAGGATAATATGGGTATTGCAGGGGCCATGAACGAGGTGGCAGCCCTGAAGGAGGCTGTGTCCGCGGCCGAACGCAGTGCGGCCGCGGAGCGGGAAGAGCGAGAGAAGCAGGAGGCCCGGGTGGCGGAAGTACGGCAAGAGCTCCAGGCTCTCATGGAGAAACATGAGAGTTTGGAGCGTGACTCCAAGACTCGAGAGTCCGAGCTTGCCTCGGCTCTCGAAAGTGCCATGTCCGCCAAGGCCGAGGCTGAAAGTGCAACTAATCCCCGGGTGGTTTTGGTAATTAATAACAACATATATATCATTGAACTAATCATTTCTTGAGTATATTTCAGAAAGTTCAAGGATATGGGAATGGCAATGACCGATGATGTGGACCCTCAAAATGCTAAGGAAAACATTGGCAAAAGCTCAAGACTCCATTTTTGGTTTAGTGATCCAAGATCACATTGAGTCCATAGGAAAGCCAATACTATTAAAAGGGGATGAGGTTATGATGATGACCTGGTTGCTCTAAAGTGCTTAGTGATTTATCTCTTAAACAATCAGCAATCTTTCATTCCAACATAAACTCATAAGTAATCTCGGTCCCACCGATTCCAAACTCACCACACCGAGATGAACCACCTCACCATATAGCCAAAACCCTAGAATCTCGGATTTTCCGATTCCAAACTCGGTCATTCGAAATTGGTGTTGCCAAGCTTCAGAACCTTCAGACTCAAATCGGTGTCACCGAGATGAGAAAGTCGGTCCCACCGAGATTGGCAAACCCTAGACTTTGGAAGAATCGGTCTAACCGAGATTGTATTTTCGGTCCCACTGAAAATCCCAACGCTCACAAGATTTGAACTTTCGGTCTCACCGAGTTGTCAACTTCGGTCCGACCGAGATTGGTCAAATGTGTGTAACGGTTGGATTTTGTGTGGAGGCTATAAATACCCTCCACCTCCTCTTCATTCGTGGAGAGAGCCATCGAAAGAACTACCACTCCTACCTTACATTTCTCGAGAAGAAAACTACCTACCCTTGTGTTGAGATCAAGTTGCTCCACTCCCACCATATGAAACTTGATTTCTAGTCTTTCCAAGTTGCTTTCCACTCAATCCCTTCCTCCACCACAGCCAAATCAGTGAGGAGAGTTGAGTGTTGGGGAGATTATCATTTGAAGCACAAGAGCAAGGAGTTCATCATCACCAACCCCATCTATTACCTTTTGGAGGGTGGTGCCTCCTAGATTGGTTAGGTGTCGCTTGGGAGCCTCCGCCATGATGTGGAGTTGAACCAAGGAGTTTGTAAGGGCAAGGAGATCGCTTACTTCGTGAAGATCTACCCCGAGTAAGGCTAGTCCTCCGTGGGCGTAAGCCATGATGGCATAGACAAGGTTGCTTCTTCGTGGACCCTTCGTGGGTGGAGCCTCCGTGGACTCAAAGCAATTGCTACCCTCCGTGGGTTGAAGTCTCCATCAACGTGGATTGACGATAGCACCACCTATCGGAACCACGAGAAAAATTCTCCGTGTTCCATTATGCTTGCTCTTCTCCTCCTCTCATTTACTATACATGCAATTTACTTTCCGCTGCCACAACTCTAGAATTGCATGTGTAGGGTGTTACTTGACTTGGTTATCATTGTGAACCTGCTAAGAAACTACTCCAATCAAAAGGCAAAATTTTTGTTGTCAAGTAGTCTAATCACCCCCTCTAGACATACTTCCGATCCTACAAGTGGTATCGAGCTTTGGTCTCCATTGATTGGTTTCATTGCATTGACTCCATAAGCTTGGTTTCACAACCTAGGAGAGTATGGCGCCTAGTGAGGGTAATTTTCGAGAGGTCCTTACTTTGATGGTTCAAACTTTGCTAGTTGGAAGCATAAAATGAAAATGCATATTCTTGGACATAACCCCGCCGCATGGGGCATTATTTGTGTTGGCTTGCAAGGTGAGTTCTTCGAGGAAGGAAAAGTACCGGATCGCGGGTTACCGCGGATGAGTTGCGGATGTTACGTACAATGCTCAAGCTTGTGACATTCTCTTCAATGCTTTGTGTCCCGAGGAGTTCAACAAGATCAGCCGCCTTGAGAATGCAAAAGAGATTTGGGATACTTTGGTCGAAATGCACGAAGGTACAGAGTCCGTGAAGGAATCAAAGCTAGATGTTCTTCAAGGTCAGCTTGACAAGTTCAAGATGAAGGAAGGTGAAGGAGTCGCTGAAATGTATTCTAGGCTTGCTCTCATCACCAATGAGATGGCAGGCTTAGGAAGCGAGGAAATGACCGACCGATTCATCATCAAGAAGATTCTCGAGCTTTGATGGAAAGTATGACACCGTGTGCACTTTGATCCAAATGATGCCAAACTACAAAGATCTCAAGCCTACCGAAGTCATTGGAAGGATTGTTGCTCATGAGATGACACTTAAAGATAAGGAAGAGCTTCACAACAAGTCTAGTGGTGCTTACAAAGCTGCAATTGAAGCTCCCACATCCTCAAGTGACAAGCTAGTTACCAATGAAGAGATAAGCCTAATGGTGAAGAACTTCAACAAATTCTACAAGAGTAGAAGCAAGGAAAGAAGCTCAAAGTCTAGATCATATGATGAAGGAGATCTTCTAGTCGTGATCGAAATGCTATAATTGTGGAAGACCCGACACTACTCAAATGAGTGTTCGACTCCCCACAAGAGAAGAGAAGAATCTCCAGAAGAAGAAGCTCAAGAGAAGAGTCGCCTCGAAGAGAGAAGGAGTAAAGATGATCGTTATGAACGAAGATCCTCTCGAGAAGCAAGGATTCGGAAAGGAAAGACAAGTCATCAAGGAGCTACACAAGAAGAAAACATCAAGCTCATGTTGGTGAATGGGTTTCCGCCCGACTCGGCAATCACTCCGAAAGAAGCTATCACTCCAACTCCGAATACACCAAGATGAAGGTGTTGCCGGTCTTGCTCTCGTATCCTCCAACTCCAACTCCTATGACATATTTGATTCACCAAATGAGGGAATTGGAAGATGCTTCATGGCAAAAGGCCCCAAGGTATCACATCCTGAGTTTATTGACTTTAATAGTGATGAGGATGACTTGCTTGGTGAAGATGAGCTTTACATGATAAATCTAGTGAGCTTAGTAATGATGAACATGCTAGTAGTCTTTATAGTCTAGATGAGTCGAATGACAATGCTATGAAGGAGATTGAGCGCCTAACTAAAGAACTAAACACTCTTAAGTTAGCTCATGAAACAACTCAAGAAGATCATAGAGAGCTCCTAAGATCTCATGAGAAGCTACGCTTCGAGAAGCTCAATCTAGAGCAAGAGCATGAGTTTCTAAAAGCTATCAATGACGATCTTCGAAAGAAGAGTTCTTCATATCTTGCCAAACGACTTCTCTTGTCTAATTTCTTGCCACCTATCAAAATTAAGCATGACAAGCATAAGAAAAATTCTTCATCTAGTAGTAACAATAATCATGTTAAATCAAATGTTGTTACTTCTAGTAATTCTCTTGATTCCACTAACAATGTTTCAAGCCAAGTTTCACTTGAGCAAGAAAATAGTCTATTGAAAGGGATTATAGAGAAAGGTGTCTACAAGAGTCTTGCCGAAGCAAGAGCTTTGAGGAAATTGTTCGCAAACAAGGAAGACACAGGAAGAATCAAGGAATTGGTTTTGAGCGAAAGTTCAACGCCGAGGGTGTTGAATGGGAAGAAGGTCAATATCCCACTCCAAAGTTCGTCTCTCAAGAGGAGAAGTATGATCCTACTTCTTCCAATGAGGAACAAGCTCAAGATGACCTTCCACCACAAGACCACAAGCTAAAAGGCAAGGACAAGCTTCAAGAGGAGATTGATACATTCATTGAAGCACCCAAGGCCATGGTCAAGTGGGTTCCCAAGGCAACTTCAAGTTCTACTTCAACGAGCTCAACTACTACCCCAAGGATTCCCATCAAGATGATGTGGATTCCGAAGAAGAAGAACTAGAGAGTTCTTGAGGGTGACTCCGCCAATACACTTCACTCATATTCATTTTGGCAAGGACTTGTGCAATCAACCTCCACATCTTGCACTAGTTCATGGAGTCACAAACCCTCATGTTGGTAAGTCAAGGGACAAGGTAATCATTGCTTTCATGGACATCATCACTGTACTTCAATCTATGTCCATGGATACTCTTGTTTGTTCCTTGTGGGACTAACCCATGTAGGTATTGAAAGTGCCCGATCCAAAGGATTGCTCTCAACTCTTGATGATCTTCATCAACATTGAGCATCCACATCTTCAACATCTACATGAAGTCTTCAACGACAACCCAAGGTTAGTTTGACCTTTAAAAGGGTTCTCACATCAAGGGGAGCTTTGCTCTAAAGAAATGAGCTAAAACATCTCCTAATGATGTGAACACATTAATGCTTTATGGAAAAGTGGTAACCCCACTTGTGCTTAAACGATGAGTATGACCTATGATCAAATGTTCTCATTTGACTCCTAAGTCAATATACTCATATATAGATGACCTAGTCATCGCCAAATTGTGTGCTAGTTGTTAGTGTTTTGTTTGTGCATGTTTGACACATATTTCATTTGCTATCTTATTGTGTGAGCATGTTGGATGCATGATTTTATCCATTCGAGGACATCCATTTGTTGCTTTGGTCTTTATGGTTTTCTTTCTTTTTTGACCAAATGGATGGACAAGAATGCCTAAGTTTTTCCCCTAGCTATCTATGCTTTCTTGTCTCAAACTCTATTCATGCTTATATCACAAACTTTGAACAAGACTTTTTCGACGCACCGAGTGAGGAGCACTCGAGCCACCGATCCGTCAAAAGCCTAACTTCCAAAACCTTCTAAGTACTTTCGTCAAACCGATATATCAAATCGATGCATCAAATCACTTGGATTGATCTAGGTTTTCACCTCGGTGAAACCGAAGTTTCAATTTTCGGCGTGATCAAGTGTGTAATCGCACGCAGCTAACCATCTCGGTCCCACCGAAGTTTTCAAACTCGGTCCCACCGACACCAAGAGTATATATACCGAGGACGAGAGCGCTGATTACCTCTTCAAACGCTTCGCCTCAAAACTCTTCACGCCGCCGCCTTGGTCTACGGATCGCCTCCGCTGTCGCCTCAGGCGCCGCTGGTCTCCATCGCCGTCAACGGTCCTTCGACCGCACCGTTGCAGCCAGTGTGAAGCTCCACCGCATTGGGTGAGCTTCATCCTCTCGTGTTCCAATCGCTGATTCTATGCACGATAGGCATTGCCATGATTCTTGCCAAGTTTGAGATTTCCTATCCAAATTGCTTAGATCATAGGACAAATTTCGAGTGAAAATTTTAGGTTAGGTTTCCGCCAACACATCTCGGTGTGACCGATTCTGCATTTTCGGATCGACCGATTTGGCCTCTCGCCATTGACCGCACTTTTCGTGAAACCGAAGTTGTACAAATCGGTAAGACCAAGTGAAAATTTAGTGAAACCCTAATCGTCTCGGCTAGATCAAACCCATTTCGTCCAACCGAAAGTGGTGTATGTGGTCTGTTTAGACATTTCGGTTTCACCGAATTAATAGACTCGGTCGACCGACATGTATTCTGTGAAAACCTAAAACTAAAGTTTGAACTCATTCTTTTGCAAAATCTTCTGCAGCTTTGTGATAACTCTTCTATTCTCGCCCATACCCACTCTATTCACAAGTTGTCGACATGTCTCAAGGAAGTGACAATGTAACAGGTCCGAGATGCCGCTTGAGATTCCAGAGGCAGCTACAAGTCCGTATAAGCAGTTTTTCAGATGATGGAGAGAGAAGCACTCCAAGTGGATCGCCTGCTGCCACCAGGCTGTGGAGGAAGAGAAACTCGATGAGGAAGATTCAGATTTCATTGTCAAGAGGAAATAACCTCTAAGCCTAAAAGGCAAGTGGTTGCAAAGAGCTATCAAGGAAAAGATTCAAAGAAAGGCACAACCAAGGTCAAGAAATCCATCAAGTACGTAAGCTCAAGATGGAAGAAACCTCCAAAGAAGGTTAAGAAGACTTCCAAGAGGAAGAGGAAAGTTCATGAAGAGATCGCTGGCGATGATGATGATTCGATGAGGAAGCACCTCAGCCACCTCGTAGCGAAGTTGATGGGTGATGCCATCGTAGGCAGGAGCACCTCCTAAAACTAAGGCTTCAGCTCCAAGAAAGGCAGCCCAAGCCAAACCAGCCGCCAAGCCCAGAAGACTGTGGAGAAATATTCCAGCTTCGAAAAGAAAAAGGACAATGTGCCACCGCAGAATCGATGATGATGCTCATGTTCTCGCTCAAGCTAAGACAAACCGCCACTCATAATGAAGCTCATCCTCGAGCTGAAAACATGAAGGAGAGAAAGGACAAAGGACTCAAAGCTATGGAGGCAAACAGATCCATATGCCAAATAGGAGAAGAACAGCAGATGACCCAAGATTCCACACTAAAGAGCAACAAGACTTTTATGAGACAAAGCTCATGGACAAGAAGCCAATTGTTGCCGACACAAGATATGTTGACCGGAAATACATCGACAAAGGAAGAGCACAGAGACTATTTCCCACATGTGCATGAGAGCTTCACCGCTTGGGATTGCAGATTTCGCTGGTCGAAGTTGACCGCTCGAACGATGAGATGATCATGCAATTCTATGCCACCGCACACTTCTATCCAGATGGCGTGATTGTATGGATGATGTATGGCGTAGATTTCATCTACAGCTTGAGGAATGGAGAGCATTGCTGAATGCACCTGCTTCAAGGAAGATGACATTGATGTGTATGGCATTCAAGAAAAACCACGAGTCAATGAAGAACATGTATAATGAGGTTGATGAGAAGGACGAGAGATTTGGAAGCTTGGATCAGTCTACTACCTTCGTGCAGGTCTCCCAACCACCAATACCATTCTCGAGGCATACATTGATGCCTAAGTCGGGGACCACCGCATGATAAGAGGGTACTCTATCAACATGCTGCACATTCTAGACCGTAAGACACCTTTAAGGTGATGGACCCGATAGTTGAGACTATCAAGAGGACAAGAATGACCGTAAGAGGTCGTGTGGGTTTGCTCCGCATATTCAGATGCTCATTAATGCCAAGTTTGGCACGGACACCTACCTGTTGGATAGACCCCACTTGCCACGCAGCTCTAACATGAGGACAACGAGATTGTGATGATCGAGAATGCTCCCACGCCCGTGGAAGGACATGCTAAGTCCGAAATCGCTAAACAAGCTAAAGCCGAGAAGGAAGCAAAGAAGAAGCCCAAGAGTGTTGCGTACAACTTCTTGAAGCCACTCAGAGAATTGAGCTACGCCTGCCAAAGATAGTGCAATCTCGGAGAGCCTTGAGAGGATCGTTGAGGATAAGTTCCATGCTCGACGCTGCTAATCAAGTGCGTGTCACCGCCAACAAGCTTGATGCGATATCGAGGAAGCTAAGAGGAGAAGGCGAACTTATGAAGGAGATGGAAGGTGACATGGTCCAGATGACTATGAGCAGCCCGCTGCAGGCCCACAAAGCCCAGATCAGCGCTATTCCAAAGGTCGATCCTGTATACCACATCAAGACCTCCTACAGCTCCATCGGCCCAAAGACCAGCCCAAGATCCACTCCTCCAGCTCCACAGACTTCAGCAGAAGTTGCAGATGCAGCCATCTCCACTCCATCGACGCAGACGGGAGCCGCCAGCAGAGTCCCGAGTGACGATTAGCTCTATACCTTTCGAACTTTTTGGTAACTTGTTGCCAAAGGGGGAGAAATTGTATAGATCATAGGGCTTCGAGAGAGAGAATGCTCTTTTGAGATACTCCGTGTGTTTGATACTACGCTTGCTACGTTTGCTCTATCTTGATGAGTGCTTGATCATACCGTGCTTAATGTGTGCTTGATGCTTATCATATTCCATTCATATCTTGTATGATCATTTACTCATGTCTTGGTGATCGGGTGCATGCTATTCGTTCTTATCATTTTGTGCGCTCCACCAAGATGTATGTGACATGGAAGAGTAACCCATGATCCTAATCGATTGTGCATTTGCATTCAAACGCAAATCTTAAATAATGCACAAATTTAGGGGAGCTCTTGCTTATCACATACTTCTCAAAGCGACGGGTTATTCATTGATTATATCATTTGTCGAAGTTGATCTATATGTTGTCATCAATTACCAAAAGGGGAGATTGAAAGTGCAACTAATCCCCGTGGTTTTGGTAATTAATAACAACATATATATCATTGAACTAATCATTTCTTGAGTATATTTCGAAAGTTCAAGGATATGGGAATGGCAATGACCGATGATGTGGACCCTCAAAATGCTAAGGAAAACATTGGCAAAAGCTCAAGACTCCATTTTTGGTTTAGTGATCCAAGATCACATTGAGTCCATAGGAAAGCCAATACTATTAAAAGGGGATGAGGTTATGATGATGACCTGGTTGCTCTAAAGTGCTTAGTGATTTATCTCTTAAACAATCAGCAATCTTTCATTCCAACATAAACTCATAAGTAATCTCGGTCCCACCGATTCCAAACTCACCACACCGAGATGAACCACCTCACCATATAGCCAAAACCCTAGAATCTCGGATTTTCCGATTCCAAACTCGGTCATTCCGAATTGGTGTTGCCAAGCTTCAGAATCTTCAGACTCAAATCGGTGTCACCGAGATGAGAAAGTCGGTCCCACCGAGATTGGCAAACCCTAGACTTTGGAAGAATCGGTCTAACCGAGATTGTATTTTCGGTCCCACTGAAAATCCCAACGCTCACAAGATTTGAACTTTCGGTCTCACCGAGTTGTCAACTTCGGTCCGACCGAGATTGGTCAAATGTGTGTAACGGTTGGATTTTGTGTGGAGGCTATAAATACCCTCCACCTCCTCTTCATTCGTGGAGAGAGCCATCGAAAGAACTACCACTCCTACCTTACATTTCGAGAAGAAAACTACCTACCCTTGTGTTGAGATCAAGTTGCTCCACTCCCACCATATGAAACTTGATTTCTAGTCTTTCCAAGTTGCTTTCCACTCAATCCCTTCCTCCACCACAGCCAAATCAGTGAGGAGAGTTGAGTGTTGGGGAGATTATCATTTGAAGCACAAGAGCAAGGAGTTCATCATCACCAACCCCATCTATTACCTTTTGGAGGGTGGTGCCTCCTAGATTGGTTAGGTGTCGCTTGGGAGCCTCCGCCATGATGTGGAGTTGAACCAAGGAGTTTGTAAGGGCAAGGAGATCGCTTACTGTGAAGATCTACCCCAGTAAGGCTAGTCCTCCGTGGGCGAAGCCATGATGGCATAGACAAGGTTGCTTCTTCGTGGACCCTTCGTGGGTGGAGCCTCCGTGGACTCAAGCAGCAGCTGCTACCTCCGTGGGTTGAAGTCTCCATCAACGTGGATTGACGATAGCACCACCTATCGGAACCACGAGAAAAATTCTCCGTGTTCCATTATGCTTTGCTCTTCTCCTCCTCTCATTTACTATACATGCAATTTACTTTCCGCTGCCACAACTCTAGAATTGCATGTGTAGGGTGTTACTTGACTTGGTTATCATTGTGAACCTGCTAAGAAACTACTCCAATCAAAAGGCAAAATTTTTAAGTTGTCAAGTAGTCTAATCACCCCCCCTCTAGACATACTTCCGATCCTACAGAGGCCCATAAGGCCCTTCTGGAGGTTGAAGATGTAAAGAAAAGAGCGGCGGGTAAGGCATTTTTCATGCAAAGCAAGCATGTTAATGTAAAATACCTGACACTTACCCGCATTCGAGCTCTCGAGGGCGCTGCAGATCTGCCACAGAGGCGTCCGATGCTGCCGCATTCTATCGTGGCGAGGAGGGAGCTTGACGGAAAAAGTCTTCGGTCTCAAGATGTCGAGGCCGACACCGGTGCTTTCAGCGACCAAATGAAGCAAATGGTCGAACTCCACAAGGTAGTCAAGAGGCCATGAAGGGCCTTATAGTCCGGTTAGGCTCTGGATAGGCCATGCCTAGGAACTACTTTGGCCTCGGCGGCGGCTGGTGGATGCATGCCCCTCGGGTTGAGGTCATCAAGCGCCCGCCAGATTGAAGGTGCTTGCGGGCCCTTGCCCGCACAAAGGTGCATTAGGGGCAAGTTGATGCGGAGAAGCTTTCACGGACCCACCGCCACCGGCAAGGAGTATCGCACGCAAAATGTATTATAAAACTGTCCTCAAGGGAGCCCGCGATATTGCGGATGAGTGCCCCAGAAATGTAATCTTTGAGTAGACTCGTTATGTATTATCCTTTATACCGAGACTTTGTTCATGTGCGCATTACAACGCTTGTTTAATTTAAAATATTACCTTCAGGCGCCATGTAAAAATCGAGAGATGGCAAGTCATTGGCTTCACCCCCAAGCCACGAAAAGCCGGGGTGTTCGGATAACCTTGAGCTCTCTTGTTCCCATTTTTGGATCCATCTAGGGAGGCGCCAACACAAAGGAACAAGGCAACCGGACTTATAGTGCTTGAACACTCTCACTTAGCCATAGAATTCTATAATTTTAATTTCGCGAAGCCCCGGTACTCGAAAGGTCAACCTCGGGCGCTATCCACGCCTTCGCTTGACATTGTCCTAACTCGCCGGGCGGCGTGAGTCTTTATGACCCGAAAAACCTCTCTAACAAAGACTAGTCTCTCGCCTTAACATGCCGCCAGTTTTAGCTTTCCCACTAAGGCGCCACCCGCTGAACCGGGCGCAATCGCAGTGGTTCTCCCAAGCCACCTTAGCCGACGAACGGAACGTAAGGCACCAAAACGTGGGAGCCGGGCAAACCCAACTATTGACCCAAGACATGATTCGAGCCGATTCATATAATGCTATAAGTTCGGGTGCCACACTTGTGAAAGTGTTCGACTTATCACACCATAATGCGGGAACACAAGCCCTCGTGTATTCGGCCATACCAAAATGTACGGGTGCAAGATATCGTGTAATGGACATATATATAAAAGGTAATGTAATTACAATGAAAAAGAGCTGCATTATTTATGAAAGGAAGTCTGCTATAAGTGCGGATCGATACAAATAGTGCGGTAAGCAAGGGATTTGGACTATGAATATGTCCTCTCCGTGGGGTGAGCCGCGGATCTGTGTATATAATCGAATTTAATGCTCAAATTGAGACCACCGAGTGTTCGCCGCAGCCTTCTTCGTCCCCTCGATCACAGATCGCGAAGTTTGGCGTGTTCATCACGGACAGGCCTCCGTTACCGGAGTCCTGTGTACATAAGGAAGGGAAATAATAAAATTAGAAAAAGGGGGGCACACTTGCAGCCCCCGTGTGGTTGAACCGCACTGGTCTATTACGATCGTGCCCTTCCCCGCGCCCATGGTATCTCCAAAGCGTAATGATGTACGCAGAGTGTTATTCTTGCGATCATGCGTGGGCGGGGGTCGGGGCTGCATTGCTACGCGTGCTCTGATCGTGCCAGGTGGTCTTGGTTTGTATTCCCTCGGGCGCGTTTTGTTGTATCCAGCCGTTTAACGGCCGGACCCGAGAATTGCCTTGAGAGGCTGCTCCGTGCTTCCACCGCGAGGGCCGCTTTATGTTCCTCCGTTCGGAGGGAGCGTTCCGTATTCCCGTTGACCGTGATGTGTAACACCCCGGATGTATCTTTCCATATTTGTAACTTCAACTCTTGCCATTTTCGGATATGTGCTATGATATTCCCTCCGTGGTTGGGGTTTGTTTTCTTTTTGCATTTTGTCCATGTCATGCATCTCATATCATGTCATCATGTGCATCTCATTTGCATACGCTGCTTCGCCTCATGATTCCAACATATTCCCGTTGTCTGCTTTTGCAATCCGACACTCCTATGTTTCCGGCGCCTCCTTTACATTCTTCCGTGTGGGTGTTGAACATTCTCGGAATGGATCGAGCCTTGCCAAGTGGCCCCGTATAGCACCGTAGACCACCTGCAAGTTTCGGGTCATTTGGAGTTCGTTTAGTACTCCAACGGTTAACCGCGGCTCTCAAAAGGCCTCTTTGAGTTGCAGCCCAACAACCTCCAAAACAGCCCAATAACCCATCTAAGTCACTTCCATGCCCTCGGTCGCTCGATCACGATCGTGGGCGAAAACCGCACCCCATTTGGACTCTCCTAGCTCCCCTATGCCTATAAATACACCCTCCCCAAATCCCGTCCAAACCACCCAAAACCCTAGCCCGCCTCCGCCGCCGGACACGTCCGGATCGGGCCGGACGCTCCACGCCGCCGCCTGGCCAGCGAACTGGGCGCGACACGTGGCACCCGCCATCACATACGCTGGCGCCCGCTGAGCCTGCAGCTGCCTCCCTGCATGGCCACAGCCGCCAGCCCGCCGCTTTCCACACCACACACTGCTGCCTGCCGCGCACACACACACACACTGCCACCACTTGCCACTGCCACACACACACACACTGCTGCTTGCCACACATGGCCTTGCCCAAGCGCCCAAGCCTGCATCAAGCATTGCCATGCTGGCTGCCCATTGGCCACCGCTGGCCCCGCCGCCGACCTCCTCCCTCCGGCCGGAGCTCCTCCGGCGAGCAGCCCCGCCGGCAAACCTCGAGAGGCGCGCCGGATCCGATCCAGACGAGCAGGGTTGACTTTCTTCCCCCCAAAATTTCGTCTAAGTCCCTAAACTGTCATAATTTCGTGCATTTTTCATAGCATCACATCTCTGCAACCGTGGCTCCGTTTTGGGCGTATAATATGTCAAAATGTTCGCCTCGAAGAGTACATCATTTCATTCCATTGCATCATTTGCATTTGAGCTCATCTTGATTCCCGAAATGCTGTTGGAAGGTAGCTTCAGATCGTTAGTTTCAGAATTTTATCAGTTCGAGCTATTTTGTCATTTTTGCCATGAATTATGTGTGCACCCTATGATTTTGAGTCCTACATGTGAGTTGAACATTGCCATGCCATCTTTCCAGGGGTATTTTCCATGTATTTTTGTGAGCTATGTGTTGACTAGTACAAGCATGCAAAGTAGGGATGATGTTATTCCTGATTTCAGGGACTTAGTGATTTCACCAAGTCTTGTCCTGCTGTTAATTTTATGCCATATGTTCATGTTGTTTCAGAGAGATCTATGCCCTTTTTGAGCATGATCAGTAAGGGTGTGTTGAACATATGGATGTTCTCTATCCATCCATGTCCTTGTTGGCATTTATGGAGTAGTCTAGCATGTCATTTTCGTGCTCTACTTTTGCTTGAAATTGTTTCCTGGCAGACTGTTTGCATTAGATTCAATTTTCACGAGGTCGGTGTAGTTGATCCGTGTATGCTATGATGTTGTTCTTGCCATGTATAGCTCCTATGCCATGTCTTCTTGATGGGTGTATGCTTAGTTTTTCATGAGGTGCTCTGTAGTGAGTGCATCGAGCTCACGAACATGCCATGTTGAATCTGTTTTTGCCATGTCCTGATATTTCACTAAGTCTGAAATCTGTAATAAGACTTGCAATGTTTACATGGGTGCCATCATTTCTTAGAGTCCTTTTTGGCTTATGGTCAGTAAGGGACTATTGAAATAGGCTTTGAGTAGAATCATGTCATGCCTTGCTTTGCTATTATAAGTTCCTGTAGCATGTTGTTTGCTTGCTCTAAACATGCCTTCCTGATGTTAATTCCTGCCATGTTAGTATTTTCACTAAGTCTGTGAACCTGATATTTTGAGCACTTTCTCCATGCTTGTTTGAACATGTTATGATGTGAATTAGCCGTAGCTCAGTGCTCCTCTATTGTTAAGCATCTCCTGTAGTTCGTTGCCATATGCTTAGTTTTTATGTTGGGGTGCTGTAGCATAGTTTCGTTATGCGTGCTAAGTAGCATCGGGCTGTTAAACGCAGATTTGCGCCATTCTTGTTTTGCTTGTCATTTGCAAACCGTGCATCCGATTCCGTGATCTTTATATCGATTTCAACCAAATCATCTCATCTTTCCAGCGCATACTTGGTTTGCCAAGTTGATGCCCGGTTCATCATTTTCCTTCCGAGCATACATATGCATAGCATGTCACATCTCGCATAGCATGTCATGTATCAGATCATATTGCTTGTGCATATGTTCCTTGTTTGATTGTGGTTCCGTTGCTTGTGTTCTTGCTTTGGGTAGAGCCGGAGACGAGTACGTGAACGAGGAGCCTGTTGAGAACGCCTCACGAGGATCAAGCCTTCGACAACTCGAGAACCTTACAGCAAGATGACCATACCTTCGATATCACTTCTATCTTTGCTTGCTAGATGCTCGCTTTTTGCTATGCCTATGCTGCGATACCTACCACTTGCTGATCATGCCACCCATATTGCCATGTCAACCTCTAACCACCCATGTCCTAGCAAACCGTTGTTTGGCTATGTTACCGCTTTGCTCAAATTTCTCTTATAGCGTTGTTAGTTGCAGTGAAGATGAAGTTTGTTCCTTGTTGAACACGGATATTTTGGGATATCACAATATCTATTGTTTTAATTAATGCATCTATATACTTGGTAAAGGGTGGAAGGCTCGCCTTATGCCCGTGTTTTGTTCCACTCTTGCCACCCTAGTTTCCGCCATACCGTGTTATGTTCCTTGATTTTATGCTCCTTACGCGGTCGGGTGATTTATGGGACCCCTTGACAGCTTCGCTTTGAATAAAACTCTTCCAAAGAAGGCCCAACTTTGGTTTTACCATTTGCCACCTACACCCCTTTTTCCCTTGGTTTTCGCGAGTTCGAGGGTCATCTTTATTTTAGCCCCCCGCCGGTTCTTCGAAAGGTTGGTCCTAAATCGAAATACTGCAGGGCCACCACGGGAAACTCGAGGCCTGGTTTTACTCAGAGCTAGTCTCATCCGGATGTGCCCCGAGAACGAGATATGTGCAGCTCCTATCGGGATTTGTCGGCACAGCGGGAGGTCTTGCTGGTTTAGTTTTACCATTGTCGAAATGTCTTGATGTACCGGATACCGAAGTCCGATCGATGTGTCTTGGGTGAAGGTTTATTCCTTCGATGACCGTGAGAGCTTGTGATGGGCTGTTGGGACACCCTGCAGGTATAATCTTTCAAAGCCGTGCCCGCGTTATGAGGCGATGGGAATTTGTTAATGTCCGTTGTAGAAAACCCGGTTGACTTTAATTAAAATACATCAACTGTATGTAATCGTGATGGTCCTTCTCATGGAGTCCGGAAGTGAACACGGTGTTGGAGTTATGCTTGACGAAGTAGTCGGATCACTTCTTGATCGCTAATAGCTTCACGATCGCGCCTTTGCTTCTCTTCTCGCTTCTTTTGCGATGTAGCCACCATATATGCTATGCGCTGCAGCAGCTCCTCCTTTTGACACCAGCCTTCCTTTAAGCTCAAATAGTCTTGATCTCGCTGGTGTGAGATTGTCGAGTCCCTGTGGCTCATGATTCTACCAAAACAGATGCAGTACGGTGATGCCAGCTACCGATGGCGAACCGAGCTAAAGTGGGAATATGATGAGGCCCTTGGTCGATACTATGTTTCCTTTCCGCATTTATTAGTAGTGGAGCCAGCTAGCGATCGATCCGTGGTCGCATGTGGGGTTGTTCTTCTTTATTTTGGTTCCGTAGTCGACCTTGATTGTATCTCGATGATGTAATGCTTTATTCATGTAATTGTGTGAAGTGGCGATCGTAAGCCAACTATGTATCTTTCCCTTATGTATTACATGGATTGTGCGAAGATTACCTCACTTGCGACATTGCTTTCAATGCGGTTATGCCTCTAAGTCGTGCTTCGACACGGGAGATATAGCCGCATCGAGGGCGCTATAAGTTGGGTTGGGTGGGTGGAAGATCCACGACCACCGAGTTCTTCTCACGATAAGGCCGACGGAACGGAGGAGGAGGAAGGTAGAACTTTTGCTGCTTTGTCGCCACTTGAGAAGAAGAAGAAGACTGAATCGCATCCCCGATTCTCTTCTTTGAAGCCTCACACTTGAGCCGAGCACCTTCTAGCTTGAGTGCCATATTATAGAATTGATCAAACCGAGTAGGCTCATAAAGAACAAGAGATAACCGCAGATCCTCTCAAGGCCACCTCTCGAACCGATAGATCATACTTTTCTCATCAGAACGCCTTGTTTGGCAAAACGAGCAAGTTTCAAATCAGATGTTGTATTCGCACAATCGACATGTTCCTTGCTTGAGATTATGGAACTCCTCACGCTTGCTCTCAACAACACCGAAGGAATGTGGTGAGCTTTAAAGTCCCGACAGTAAATCAGTCCAAGTAATCACTGACCACCTCTAGAATCCTTGTATTGTCGGAACCAATCAGCGCTCGATCCTTGAGCTGAAAAGACGCGAACTTGACGTAGTCCTCGTGTCCGACATTGCTGCATTCAAGTGCTTGTTGATATCCACGAGCCAATCGTCGGCGTCTGTGGCCTCGCACGTAAGTCAAAGACTTTGGCTGGTTTGCAAGGAACCTGTTGAGTGTAGGAAACCGTGGTGATGATAGAACTGCCCTTGACCTTGATTCCCTTGGTTGCCTTGGCCTTGGTTACGCTTCTTGCATCACTGGATCAACAACTGAGCGCCATGCTAGTGGTTGCCATCAAAGCTTGCCATGCCTCCGGAGGCGGAGGTGGAGGTGGAGGGTTCGCTCGACTCCCATCACTGCTGCCGGATTCTCGACGCTGCTGGAGGAGCCATCCTCAAGAGGGTGACATCCGTTAGCATCTTGATAGACAGATGGACAAGTTGAATCAACGGATAGAAATTGCAACATATAGTCTTCACAATAAACATTCAACAGGAATGAACGAATGAATTCCAAAGTAAACATCACGCCCATTAAGGTGAGAAGCCACTTGATAAGAGATATTGATGAAAGAAAATAAAAACAAGGTATGAATGGAACAAATAAGTGGTAAGGATTACCCAATCACAAACCAACTATCTCATGAAGAAAATGCTAGAGCTACTTGAATCCCACCTATAAACTCCCTAAACTTTCCGTTATGCAATCAGTGTTGGGGATACAGGGAGCAATATATATATCTCACCCAAGCTAACAATCTCTACATCCAACAGATCCATCCTTCAACACATAACCAAGAAACCTTCGAAATCGTGGTATTTCAACCTTCAAAAGCATCCGTTATACGAAGTCATGGCAATACTCCTGCACTCACCACAAGATCGGGTTAGCGGGTTATCTCACCAATCGACCGCATAAAAGAGATTTTCGATGTCGGCGCATTAAACTCGTGTATTCCAGAATCTGCAACGATAAAATTATGACGACAACACCTCGGAGCTCAACTCCCCGGGACACTGCCACAACCCCTAAATGTCAGGAGGCAACCAAGACAATGTTGTCATCATAAGAATATCGGAACGATCCCAAGATACCCGCGTGATCCTAAAAAAAAATTTTAGTGAAATTTGAGAAGAGAAGAGTCAAAACTCTACGCCAGATGCCTCACCGTAAGGTCAAGGACCGGGAGTAAAAAGAATTCCTAAACTCTCCGATATATATAATCCTAAATGACTCAAAACATTTTTCTAGACACAACTCGGCCACTAAAAACGATCAAGCAGTGGGGGCTCCTAAGGTCGGGATGGCTCGACACTAACTTGTAACGCCTCGATGCGGCTATATCTCCCACGGTCGAAGCACGACTTAGAGGCATAACCGCATTGAAAGCAATGTCGCAAGTGAGGTAATCTTCGCACAATCCATGTAATACATAAGGGAAAGATACATAGTTGGCTTACAGTCGCCACTTCACACAATTACATGAATAAAGCATTACATCATCCAGATACAATCAAGGTCCGGCTACGGAACCAAAATAAAAGAAGAACAACCCCACATGCGACACAGATCCCCGATCGCCTAACTGGCTCCACTACTAATCGTCTGAAAGGAAACATAGTATCGACTAAGGGCCTCATCATATTCCCACTTTAGCTCGGGCCATGCCATCAGTCACTGCATCACCGTACCTCAGACTGTTTTGGTAGAATCTGTGAGCCACAGGACTCAAAGAATCTCACACCATGAGATCAAGACTATTTGAGCTTAAAGGAAGGCTGGTGTCAAAAGGAGGAGCTGCTGCAAGTTTACTAGCATATATGGTGGCTACATCGCAAAAGAGAGCGAGAAGAGAAGCAAGGCGCGTCGTGAAGCTATTAGCGATCAAGAAGTGATCCCGACTACTTACGCCAAGCATAACTCCAACATCGTGTTCACTTCCTGACTCACGAGAAGGACCATCACGGTTACATACACGGTTGATGTATTTTAATTAAAGTCAACTTCGGTTTTCTACAACCGACATTAACAAATTCCCATCTGCCTCATAACCACGGGCACGGCTTTCAAAGATTATACCTCGCAGGGTGTCCCAACTTAGCCCATCACAAGCTCTCACGGTCATCGAAGGAATAAACCTTCACCCAAGACACACCGATCGACTCGGTATCCCAGACATCAAGACATTTCGACAATGGTAAAACTAAACCAGCAAGACCTCCCACAGTGCCGACAAATCCCGATAGGAGCTGCACATATCTCGCTCGTGGCACATCCGGATGAGACTAGCTACGAGTAAAACCAGCCTCGAAGTTTCTGCAGGGCCCAAGGTAGCTTCGGCCGACCAACGCCAAGGAGCACCGCCCGGGGCTTAATAAAGATGACCCTCGGCTCGCGAAAACCCAAGGGAAAAAGGGGTGTAGGTGGCAAATGGTAAAACCAAAGTTGGGCCTTGCTGAAGAGTTTTATTCAAAGCGAACCGTCAAGGGGGTCCCATAAATCACCCGACCGCGTAAGGAACGCAAAATCAAGGAACATAACACCAGATGACGGAAACTAGGTGGCAAGAGGAATAAAACACCGGCATAAGGCCGAGCCTTCCACCCTTTACCAAGTATATAGATGCATTAATTAAAACAATAGATATTGTGATATCCTAAAATATCCGTGTTCCAACAAGGAACAAACTTCATCTTCACCGCAACTAACAACGCTATAAGAGGGCCGAGTAAAGCGGTAACATAGCCAAACAACGGTTTGCTAGGACATGGGTGGTTAGAGGTTGACATGGCAATATGGGTGGCATGATACAGCAAGTGGTAGGTATCGCAGCATAGGCATAGCAAAAGAGCGAGCATCTAGCAAGCAAAGATAGAAGTGATATCGAAGGTATGGTCATCTTCGCTCGTAAGGTTCTCGAGTTGTCAAGGCTTGATCCTCGAGAGGCGTTCTCAACAGGCTCCTCGCTCACGCACTCGCCTCCGGCTCTACCCAAAGCAAGAACACAAGCAACGGAACCACAATCAAACAAGGAACATATGCACAAGCAATATGATGCAATACATGACATGCTATGCGAGATGTGACATGCTATGCATATGTATGTCCGGAAGGAAAATGATGAACTGGCATCAACTTGGCAAACCAAGTATGCCGCTGAAAGATGAGATGATTTCGCTGAAATCGATATAAAGATCACCGAATCGGATGCACGGTTTGCAAATGACAAGCAAAACAAGAATGACGAAATCATGCTTAACAGCCCGATGCTACTTAGCACGCAACACCTAAACTATGCTACAGAACCCCAACATAAAAACTAAGCATATGGCAACGAACTACAGGAGATGCTTAACAATAGAGGAGCACTGAGCTACGGCTAATTCACATCATAACATGTTCAAACAAGCATGGAGAAAGTGCTCAAAATATCAGGTTCACAGACTTAGTGAAAATACTAACATGGCAGGAATTAACATCAGGAAGGCATGTTTAGAGCAAGCAAACAACATGCTACAGGAACTTATAATAGCAAAGCAAGGCATGACATGATTCTACTCAAAGCCTATTTCAATAGTCCCTTACTGACCATAAGCCAAAAGGACTCTAAGAAATGATGGCACCCATGTAAACATTGCAAGTCTTATTACAGATTTCAGACTTAGTGAAATATCAGGACATGGCAAAACAGATTCAACATGGCATGTTCGTGAGCTCGATGCACTCACTACAGAGCACCTCATGATAAACTAAGCATACACCCATCAAGAAGACATGGCATAGGAGCTATACATGGCAAGAACAACATCATAGCATACACGGATCAACTACACCGACCTCGTGAAAATTGAATCTAATGCAAACAGTCTGCCAGGAAACAATTTCAAGCAAAAGTAGAGCACGAAAATGACATGCTAGACTACTCCATAAATGCCAACAAGGACATGGATGGATAGAGAACATCCATATGTTCAACACACCCTTACTGATCATGCTCAAAAGGGCATAGATCTCTGAAACAACATGAACATATGGCATAAAATTAACAGCAGGACAAGACTTGGTGAAATCACTAAGTCCCTGAAATCAGGAATAACATCATCCCTATTTTGCATGCTTGTACTAGTCAACACATAGCTCACAAAAATACATGGAAAATACCCCTGAAAGATGGCATGGCAATGTTCAACTCACATGTAGGACTCAAAATCATAGGGTGCACACATAATTCATGGCAAAATGACAAAATAGCTCGAACTGATAAAATTCTGAAACTAACGATCTGAAGCTACCTTCCAACAGCATTTCGGGAATCAAGATGAGCTCAAATGCAAATGATGCAATGGAATGAAATGATGTACTCTTCGAGGCGAACATTTTGACATATTATACGCCCAAAACGGAGCCACGGTTGCAGAGATGTGATGCTATGAAAATGCACGAAATTATGACAGTTTAGGGACTTAGACGAAATTTTGGGGGGAAGAAAGTCAACCTCGCTCGTCTCGATCGGATCCGCGCGCTTCTCGAGGTTTGCCGGTGGGCTGCTCGCGGAGGAGCTCCGCCGAGGGAGGAGGTCGGCGGCGGCGGGGCTCGGCGGGCGGGCGCCGCGGCGGCGCGGCGGCGGGCGGCACGGCTGGCTGGGGCGGCGCGGCGGCATGCGCGGGCGGCGGCGGCGGCGCGGGCGGCGGCGGGCGGCGGTGGTGGCGGCGGCGCTGGGCGGCGCTGGGAGGCTGGCGGCGGCGGCGGCAGCGAGGCGGCGCATGGGCGGGCGGCTGCGGCCATGGGCCGGGGCTCGGCGGGTGGGCGGGCGCTGTGGCGGTGCACGGTCGCGCTTCGTTCGCCGGGCGGCGGCGGCGCTGACGCTGTCGCCCGATCCGGACGTGAACCGGGCGGCGGAGGAGAGCGGCTAGGGTTTTGGGTGGTTTGGACCCGGATTTTGTAGGGGTGTATTTATAGGCATAGGGGAGCTAGGAGAGTCCAAATGGGTGCGGTTACCACACGATCGTGATCGAACGATCGAGGGCATGGAAGTGACTTAGATGGGTTATTGGGCTGTTTTGAGGGTTGTTGGGCTGCAACTCAAAAGAGGCCTTTATGAGAGCGCCGTTAACCGTTGAGTACCAAACGAACTCCAAATGACCCAAACTTGACAGTGGTCTACCGGTGCTATACCAGGCCACTTGGCAAGGCTCGGTCCATTCCGAGAATGTTCAACACCCACACACGGAAGAATGTAAAAGGAGACGCCGGAAACATAGGAGTGTTTGATTGCAAAACGGACAACGGGAATATGTTCTAATCATGAGATTTAACGCAGATGCAAATGAGATGCACATGATGACATGATATGAGATGCATGACATGGACAAAATGCAAAACGAAAACAAACCCCAACCACGGAGGAATATCATAGCACATATCCGAAAATGGCAAGAGTCAAGTTACAAATATGGAAAGATACATCCGGTGTTACATGATGACTCCACGAGGGCCTCGCATCTTGAGCTTAAGGTATGCATAATGCGGCACCACGCTGAATTTTGCAAACGCTGTTCGTCTCGAGCAGGGCGTGATAGCCGCCGCTAAACGGGACTATGTCGATGATTAACTCCTCGCCCGAAATTGTCCGGGATCCAAGACCACTTCAAGCAGTTATCGAGCCTGCATAGCTTGGCTTCCACACCGGTATGACACCTTTAAAGGTTATCTTTGTAGGTTTAACTTTGAGGGTCTATGCCCATCTTGCGACCGTATCCCGATAAAGCAGTGTTCAGTTACTACCGCCGCCCATCGACTCTCGTGAGGTGAAATCCATCGATGATTGGGTCTAAAACCACGCGCAAATCCGCCATGGCGATGCCGGTCGGATGGTCTCTTCGATCGAAAGTGATCGGACAAGAGGACCATGGATTGAACTTCGGCGATCGCTCCATCGCATAGACGCCCCTTAGTGCGCGCTTCCTCTCCTCTTGGGTATATGGGTTGCGAATCATGTTCACCGTCCGCACTTGTGGGGAAAACCCTTCCGCCCTCTATCGCTCGGGCGGTCGGGTCTCCTCCTCGCCATCGCTGTTTAGCCCCTTGTCGTTGTTTTCGCAATTAACTTGCTCGCTGAGTTTGAACACCCAGCAATCTCTATTAGTGTGATTGGCTGGTTTTTCAGGTGCCATGTATCCGCATAAGTAGTCGAGTATTCGGTCCAAATTGACGGACCCGGAGTGGTTCTTTTGAATGGCTTCTTCCGCTGACCGGTTTAGAGCCTCGAATCCGCGCCGACCGCCAGATCCTCCTTGTCGCCGCCAGCACGCGGCGCTTTGTTTTGTTTCGACGTGACTGCCGTTGTTGTTCTTAGTATCCGGACCGCCAGAATTTTTGCGGAGATTGTTATCGCGGGCTAGCCAGCTATCCTCTCCCGCGCAGGCGGTCATTAATGATGTGAGGGCTGCCATAGATTTCGGTTTTCCCGCCCAAAGCCGGGCTAGCCATTCATCACGGATGTTATGCTTGAAGGCTGCAAGGGCCTCGTGATCCGGATAGTCAACGATTTGATTTTTCTTCGCCAAGAACCGTGTCCTGTAATTGTCCGCCGATTCGTCTGCTGCTGAATGATGTGGCTTAGGTCATCGGCGTCTCGTAGTCGCATTATACGCGTTTTGAAGTTATCATGAATGCGGCCTCCAGTCTTCCCAACACCCAATTGACTATGCGGCAAGCTGTTAAGCCAATGCCGAAATGGTCCTTTAAGCTTGAGGGAGATACTTGATGGCGTGGAGATTGCCGCCATGGGTCAGTATGGATGTGGAGAAGATAATCTTCTATCCAAACCATGGGTCTGTTGTACCATCGCTGGATTCTCGTGACACTCCAAAAATTTTATTTGGTTTTAGCAAAAACATTGCTGGTTTCTTTCTTTCTTTAAGAAAGGCCTTTTATTTTTCTTTTCGTAAAAGGCTATTCTCTTTAACTTCTTTTCTTTGGCAAGTTTGTCATCTCTGCTTTTCTTCTTCAAAACCTTAGGTTTGATCCTTTAAATATTCCCTCTCGTTGTTTCCTTCCAAAATTGGATTTTTGAGTTTATCTTCTTTCATATTTCAAAGAAAAGATTTAGGGTCACCTTTCTTTTCTTAACCATCCATGACTCAGATTTTACCCATGTGGTAAAACCACTCCAAAACCTCCTCTCCTCCTTGCCAAAGAACTTAAGTTCACTATCCCAACTCATCCAAACAAGTTTTGGATTTTATTTGAATTAATTCTTCTCTCAAATCTTTTCTCGATAATTATTTTGAGCCCGAACCATTTACAAAGCAAGTGTTCCTTTTCTTGTGAGTTTTGATCTCAAACCAACTCTACTGGCTAGTCCTTTGTACTCACAACCCAGACCATCTTGATCCACTCTTCTTCTTTTCAAATTTTTCAAACTACACTCTCTGCAAGTTTGGACCAGATTTGCCAAATTTGGTGAAATTCATACCTACACTCCTCCAAAAATTCCACCAAAAATCAGGCAGCCCATCGACATTGAGGAGCCACTCCACCAAAAATCAGCCCAAGGAAAATTCCTACAAGCCGTAATCATTCTGTCGAACACCGGGCGTAATCGCTCAAACACCGCAGAAATTCAGTTTGCAGCGGTCATTTTTCATCCGACAGCCAGCCACAAGGGTATCAGGTTTTGGCACGCTGCTTTCGTCGCTCGCTCGCTTGTCCGCAGCCTTGCACGCACGCTTGGCGGCTTCCCGCGCCGGAGCACCTCGCCATTGCCCGGCGGTCCCACGGCGTAACGCCACCCGTGGCGCTAACGGAGACAAGACTCGCCCGCAACGCCGTTTCGGCCGCCCATTGCTTCTCGCTCTCCGCGGCCTCATGCACGCCAAAGACACCTCGCTGCACCGCTGCCGTGGGTTCGCAAGCATGTGGCGCGCCTCGCCGCCGACGTGTTCAAGACTGCCTGCTCTGCCGAACTCCACCTCGCAAGAAGTTAAACTCGACGCCATTGCACCAAATCAGCTCTGTGGCAACAACGACAACGCCCAACTCCTAAACACCTGCCCAGCCATCGCCCGCCAGAATCCTCGCCGGACTTATCCTGTCATGGCAACCGCCTGGTCGCTTATAAAAGAGACCCCGAGTCCCTCTCGAGCACGCACGCCACTACACTCCACCTACACCTCACCAGCCACTAGGAGGACCTCGAGGAGGTCTCTCCCCAACTCCGCCGCCTGCTCCGCCTGGCTCCAGCTCGATTCGCTGCAGTGAGGCCGCCTCCGATGCCCTAACTCCGCCCAGCTTCTCTCTAGCTACCATATCCCTAACCCTTCACAATTTGATCATTGCAGCCCTCTCCGTGAGCTTCATCTCGCCTCGAATCGCCGTCTCACGGAGCAGAGCTATCGCCGACGTGGTGCTCGCCGCCACCACCACCACCACCAACCGACGCGAATGGCACCTCAACACGCTGGTACTCCCGATCACCTTACTCGCTGCCAGGATCGCCCATGCGACCATCATGCTTTTGGCGCCAACGAGCCCCGACGCGCTTTTCAATTTGAACTCGACGGTGGGACCCGCCTCACCTCTCGCTCGCTTTTAAACGAACCGCTTTCTGAAAACGCTTTTGCCGTAATACGCTTTCCTCCGAGCCGGCGATTCTAATCAAACGCTCGCTTTTGCAATAAAACCCCGGAAGTTTCGTTTATTACGATGGGTCCTCGACAAAACCCTAATAACTTTTTATCGAAGCATATTTTTGATTGATTCTTTTTCTGTCCTCTTTGAAATTTTGTCTAGTTTTTATCAGATTTATTTGAAAATTATTTGAGATAATTTTGTGCACCTTCCGTATTCACGATAGCGCCAGATATTTTCTCGTTATACCGTAGATACCGAAGGAGGTGATTTGAGCCGCGAACTTCACCGAGCTAGGCTCCGACTACTCGAACCAGGCAAGCATGTTGAGACTTTTGATATGATGAGTGTTTGGCATGTTTGCATGTAAGTAGTTTCATAGCATGTTGGTGAGCATACCGATGGAGGTTATTATTCATGCATGTGGAGACATGTAATTTCATTGATCCATACTTGTGGTGTATGGAGGTGCATGGCCATGTGTTGGCATGAGTATGGGTAAGATGGCAGTGTTGTAGCATGCCGGTCTTACGCCACACATCTCTTTTACTCCGAATCAACCCAGACGGTTCGATTCCCTTTCGCTTCACTCCCTGCATTACCACATGTTTTCCGCAAGGAATATGGCATAGTAAGTTGCAAACCGCTTCCGGTACACACCAAAAGGAGAGGCCGATGATGGTTCCATGGCCCCGGATTAAAGCCACCATCCGTCAGGGGCATGGGTGTTTCCGTTGGGACCGAGAGGGGGCACCCTTAGAGCGCCAGATATAAATTCGATCCCATGCTATTCGAGATTGTGATCTCCCGCCTCAAAAGTTTTTTTTGAACGATGTCCGGGTGATTCCCGACATCGAGAAGTATGATGGGTGTACCGGATCGCTGTGTTTTCTTCGAATACCGAGACGGAACTAGTCCTTCGTGACTACGGAACCGCTGACCGTGGGTGATTTTAGTACAAGCTCGCAGAGTCAAAACTCCTTTGAATCATCTTATCATCATCAAATTCTATACTATTCTTATCCCGACAAGTGTTTGTTGATGACGTAAAACTCCGGAGAAAGTTCATGAGTACTAAGTACGATTTAATGGGATATTCTTGTGATGTGCTAACCCGCTTATTATTATGAGCTGAATTTTGTTATGAGTGTTGTTACATTCCTTTAAAGCCCTTTATGCGGTGTCGCCGATGCCCGACCGTGGCATTTCTTTTAAAGCCCTTTATGCGGTGTCGCCGACGCCCGACCGTGGCATTTCTTTTAAAGCCCTTTATGCGGTGTCGCCAGACGCCGACCGTGGCATTTCTTTTAAAGCCCTTTATGCGGTGTCGCCGACGCCCGACCGTGGCATTTCCTTTAAAGCCCTTTATGCGTGTCGCCGACGCCCGATCGTGGCATTTCTTTAAAGCCCTTTATGCGGTGTCGCCGACGCCTCGACCGTGGCATTTCTTTTTAAAGCCCTTTATGCGTGTCGCCAGACGCCCGATCGTGGCATTTCTTTTAAAGCCCTTTATGTGACGCCGCCGACGCCCGATCGTGGCATTTCTTTCCTTCTATTTATTTATTTACCTTCGAGGCGCCGCTCGCATAATTCGATCGGGTTTCATTTTGTTTATGTTGTTGATTTTCCGCGACTACCGCCGCTTCCCTTTTATTTATTCCGTATGCTAATATACTGTTCATGCATTGGTGTATTTATCAAGACGCATTTCATGCATGCATTTGTTATATCTACGTCTGAACGGTCTTATGTAGTACTTTTAAAGTACTCACCGCTTGTTGATTTGGCCAGATGTCGACGGCGATCTCATGGATGAAGAGTTCGATAGCGAGTCCGACGCCTAGAGGAGTCCTACCAGTCCTGCATGTACTTTTGGTTTTGGTCATTGTACTATATCCGCTCGCTACCCAAATAAATTCACCGAGCCTCACCTCGACGCCGATGAGATGCTAGTTGAGCATATCACTTCACCGTGATATACCACCACCGCCAGCTTTAGTTCGAGTCAAGAGTATGCCACCACCCTTGTGTTATACCCGCCATTATGTATAATTATTGGCGCGCTTTGTAATAAATTTGTTGAGCATCCTTGGCTCAGCCCTCAGATATATTTTATGCTATCGCTTATCAGATCAAGAATTTGTCTACCAAAGGAGGAGTACTTCTCAAAACTGGGTAATAAGATTGGCTTTTCAATAAATATTTTTATCGAAAACCGGTCGTGACAAGCTTGGTACCAGAGCCAGCCGATCAGGGAAGCCACTAGGTGCGATCGCTAATCGGTGATTAGCACAAGATTGTCTTGTCTTATTTTTTTTACAATCGAGACATTCTTTCCGACAACAAGATAAATTTATGATCCGACCTTTCAGAATTTTTGCTCGCTGTTGTAGATGGTCGACGACGGCCGCGAAGTCTCAGATGTTCGCCAACGTGTCTGATGGGTTCGCTGCTTCTCTCCGGCTGCTCAGTCGCGATGGGGCCATCTCAGGCGCCCAGCTTTCACATTCTACCAAAGACAAGGTCAACGACACCGACCATGCACCAAAGTCATGTGCAATTCAAGGAGGGCGGTTGAGTTACGACGCCCGGTTTGTGGAAGAGCCATGCCTACGGAGAAGCATGCTATGCAGATGGTAGCCCGTGAGGCGATAGCTCGCCTCGTGGATGTCCTTCCTCAATGAAGACTCGCTGCTACCGCTACCTCCCATGCCATGTGCCCTACACTGCCACTATGCATTCTCCGTCCCAGAGGAGAACGGACGAGGCCTTTGAGATGCTTATTGAGTATCTCCGCCCCGGAGGCAGCATTCGACAATTTGGTGGATTTACTTCGTGGCTGCCCAAGATGGATTCAGCCCATGGCTGTGCCGCCAACAGAGGGAGCTCTCTGACACCGCACCGCCATCGACGCTTGTCTCGCCCTCAAGATCCTATGCACCGAGTCGTCGCCGCCTACCACCGAGGAATTCAACCAAGTCATCGCTACCACTCCAACACGCGCTACACCAACCTTTGCGCCCATCCTCGCTCGTGTTGCTCCACCTCCGCACCCGCTTCCACCTTCTCAGCAAAGCACTCCACGCCCGAGCCTATTAGTGAGGAGGAGGTCGACTCCCACCTCACTTCGCTTCACCCTTGGCAGAGCCAAGGAGATCGCCAACATCTCCGATCGAGTACGCTTAACCGACATGCGAGATGCCGCTTGTACGATATGTGTATATGTACATAGGTTGTGAGAAGTAGCCTGCTTTATGATCATGTAGGAAGTGGAGAAGTGCACTAGCCTAAATAACATGTCGATTATGTACGCCTATCCCGAGTGATGTATTGTATAATTATCAACCGCGTGTAAGATACGTGAATGAGCAGTTCTTCTCCGTATGCAAATCTTTTGTTTCTTTGTGTTGTCTTGGCATTTTTTTCTTATTTGAAAACCCCGTGAATTTATGGATTTAAATTTTGCGATTCTTTTCTGCTTGTTCTTATGGGTTTTACAAAATGTATCCCCAGAGTGAAAATGTCTCGCCCTGGACGCGCTTCCATGCCAGCTCCGCCAGAGGAAAATTGTGACACTCAACTGCATAACGATAACACGCAAGGACAATGTGTCAACAGGCAGTTGAAACGGCACTTTTCAAATGTGCCGCTTTTTGAACAAAGTCAGCAACAACATCGAGAAATGATGAACCAAGTTTTCAACATGGGAAATCACCATGGGCAGATCCGCAGATTCCAAATTATCTCAATTACGTAAGACACGCCCTCGACATTTTCTCATATCGACAAACCTCTTGAAGCCGAGGACCGGCTTCAGATATGGAGAGAAAATTAAATATTGCAAGATGTTCGACCAGGAAAAGTATTATATGCACCGCACTATCTCACAGAGCAGCCGCTTGCAGGGGAAAATTTCTCGCACATGCATCCCAATGAAAATAATATAACCTCGATGATTTCAAGGAAGGTTTTCGGTGCACACATTCCCAAGAGTATTATGAAAATCAAGAAGAGAGAGTTCGATGACCTCAAACAAAGGAATATGACAAAGGTCGATTACAATGGTCAGCCCACTTTATTGTCCCGCCACGCCAATGAAGAACGATGACCGAAAGCAAGAAGATGGAAAATTCCTTGACGGTCTAGCGCCTGACTTAAATGCCAACTGGTTGTACACACTTTTCCAGATTTTAAAACACCGTGGATAAAGCCATTACCCCGAAAATGAGAGACGAGCTTGAAGATTTCCGCAAGTTTAAAAAGGACCGATAAACCATGCTCGCAACCATCAAGCAAGATAGATTTTCGTAAAGGTGGACGACAACCAATGCATAAGCCGCCTCACGCCCAATCAAAATTTTCATGCAAGGGACAAGGAGTTCACATATCGCCCAAAGCGCATTTGTTACGCTGTGGAGAGGAAGGGCATTATGCCAAGCAATGCCCCAAACCAAGGAACTCAACCCCGCCGAACAACGGTGGCAATAATTCAGCACCTGCTTAAACAATTTCAACCCCAATAACAACCACAGAAGGGTCATCTCAACCACGTGATCTCGTGAGGAAGCCCGTATGCCCCGGATATCGTGACTCGCACGCTTCCTGTCAACACAATACCTGCCATGGTTTTGTTTGATTCTCGAGCTTCACTCATTCATTTCAAAGGTTTTGCTTTGAAAATAATTTTTCGATGCTTCCTTTGGAAAAATCGATGATCATCAAGTCCCCGAAATCAGCAAGTTACTCGTAGTTACCGCCAAGGTGTGGTTATTAAGTTTGAAGGATTAGAGTTCCACGCAAATCTTATTGTTTTGGAAAACAATGGATCGGACGTCATCCTAGGGATGGATTGGTTAACCACCAACAAAGGTTTTATCGATCGCTTCAACCGATCCGTAATTCTCACTCATCACCTCGAAAATAAGAAGAGTTTCGCCAAGATGTAAAAATATCTCGCAACCAAGATTGTATAAAGTGGACATTTCAACTAAACAAAGTTCCAAAGAGTGTGTGAATTTCCGCACGATTTCAAGAATTACCAGCATGCCACCAGATCGGGAAATAGAATTCAGCATTGAGCTAGCACCGAACCACCCCCATATACAAGAAACCATACGTAATGGCACCATCCGAGTTGGTAGAATTGAAGAAGCAAATAAAAGAATTACTAGACAAAGGATATATACGAGCCAGCCTCCTCCCTTGGGGTTCACCAATTTTATTTGCCAAAAGAAGGATGGAACACCGAGATTGTGTGTAGACTACCGAGCACTTAATATGGTCACAATCAAGAACAAATACCCAATGCCAAGAATAAATGATTTATTTGACCAGCTCGCCAAGCCGTGGTCTTCAAAATTGACTTAAGATCAGGTTACCATCAATTAAAGGTACGCACGAGGATATCCCCAAGACAGCTTTCACCTCCAGACACGGATCAGATGAGTTCACAAGAATGCCATTTGGAATGACAACGCCTCGCATATTTTGTTCACCTCATGAACAAAGTATTTATGAAGTTTATGGACAAGTTTGTTGTGGTATTCATTGACGATATTTTGATATATTCCAAGACACCGAAGAGCATGCGTAACACCTCGTGATTGTGTTAGGGGAACTCGTAAAACATAATTGTACGCCAAATTCAGCAAGTGTGAATTTTGGTTAAGACAGTAGGCTTTTTGGGCCACGATAAATCAAGAAGGTATTGCCGTGGACCCGTAAAAAGTCAAGGTCAGAATTGGTTGGAAGCCACCGCCAATGTAACAGATGTACGAAGTTTCGGGAATGGCAGGATATTACCGCAGATTTATTGAGGGATTCTCCACCATAGCCAAGCCAATGACGCAGCTTACTCAAAAAGACAAGAAATTTGAGGGATCAAGCTCGTGAGAAAAGTTTCCAAGAACTAAAGAGGAAATTAACGACAAGACCGTATTAATTGTGCCGTATATACACAAGAATTTTGAAGTATATTGTGATGCGTCCCGAAGGGTCTCGGATGCGCATTAATGCAAGAGGGCAAAGTTGTTGCATACGCTTCAAGGCAACTTCAGAACACGAGGAAAATTATCCCACTCATGACCTAGAATTGGCAAAGCCATATACATGCACTCAAGGAATGGAGGCACTTCTCATCGGGGAATCGCTAGAAATATATACGGACCATAAAAGCCTCAAGTATATTTTTACACAGCCGTAACTCAATTTACGCACAACGGCGCTGGTTGAATTGGTAAAAGATTACGATGTGGGTATTCACTATCATCCAGTGGAAGGCAAATGTTGTGGCAGATGCTCTTAGTCGAACCCCATCCGACAACAACAGCCGCTGCCAGTTTGAGACCTGAATTCCAACAAGAATTTACCAAACTCAACTTGGTAATGGTCACGGAGGCACCATAACAAATTTGGAAATTCAACCCAACCTTGTGGAGAAAATCAAAGAAGCTCAAGATAAACACCCCAAAGATCGAAGGCATAAAAATAAAGGTAAAATGGGCAAGGCCTCGAATTCATCATAGACAATGAAGGAACCTTATGGTACGGAGATGCATCAAGGTACAAATATAGAGGACCTCAAACATCAAATTTTAGCAAGCCCACACCGCCCATATTCGATCCACCTCGAGGAACCAAAATGTATAAGGATATTCAGAAAGATTTTGGTGGCACGGTATGAAGAGGGATATAGCCACTTTCATTGCATGTTGCGATTCTTGTCAACGATAAAAGCTGAACATCAAAGACCAGCCGGTTCATCGCAACCGAATAAAATACCCGAGTGGAAATGGGATGAAATAGGATGGACTTCATTGTCGGACTACCTCGGTCACAACGCTGAAATGATGCCATATGGGTCATCACGACAGATTAACCAAGGTGGCACATTTCATTCCAAAGGAAAACAACCCACACCACTCGTAAGCTTGCCAAGATTTATCTTGCCCGTGATAGTTTGTTTGCATGGAGTCCCTAAAACAATAATATCCGACAGAGGCACTCAGCCTGTCCTCGAGATTTTGGGAGCACTTACAACAGTGCTCGAACTCAACTGCCTTCAAGACAAAGATACCATCCCTGCATCGATGGACAAACAGAACGCCAGAAACTAAATACTAGAAGACATGCTAAGAGCATGTGTCCTCACCTATGGGACCAGCTGGAAGAAAGCTTGCCATATGCCGAAGTTCGTGATACAACAACAAAGCATTGTGCCAGCTTGCAAATGGCACCTTTTGAAGCCCTCACGGACGGAGATGCCGCACTCGCTAAATTGGTCGAAACCGAGACAACAGATCTTCGCCCGACATGCTCAAAGAAGCCGAGGAAAAGTCAGCTAATCAGGACCGACTCAAGACCGCCAAAGCCGATGTAAGAGTTATTACAATCAAAAGCATCGAGAGGTCGTTTGAGCCCGCGATTATGTATACCTACGGTATCCCCTATGAGAGGCCTCGCAACGGTTCAGTGGTCAAAGGAAAGCTAGCACCAAGGTTTGTCTGACCATTTTGTATAGTGGCACTAAGAGGCAAGGTAGCCTACCAACTAGACTTGCCCAAAGAATTATCCGACGCCCACAACGTATTCCACGCCTCACAATTAAGGAAATACGTGAGCAACCCAGAGAAACAAGTATCCCACGAGAACATTGACGCACAACCAGATCTCACCTATCGGGAACATCCAAGAAGAATATTAGAGGAGTCTCGAAGAAGAACTCGACGTAAAACCATCAAGTTTTTCAGAGTCCAATGGAGCAATCACACCGAGAATGAAGCAACTTGGGAAAGAGAGGATTTTCTTCTGACGGAACATCCACACTTATTTATGGATCAGCTGAAATCTCGGGACTAGATTTTTCCTAAGGGGTAGGTGTTGTGACACTCCAAAATTTTATTTGGTTTTTAGCAAAAACATTGCTGGTTTCTTTTCTTTCTTTAAGAAAGGCCTTTTATTTTTCTTTTCGTAAAAAGGCTATTCTCTTTAACTTCTTTTCTTTGGCAAGTTTGTCATCTCTGTTTTCTTCTTCAAAACCTTAGGTTTGATCCTTTAAATATTCCCTCTGTTGTTTCCTTCCAAAATTGGATTTTGGAGTTTATCTTCTTTCATATTTCAAAGAAAAGATTTAGGGTCACCTTTCTTTTCTTAACCATCCATGACTCAGATTTTACCCATGTGGTAAAACCACTCCAAAACCTCCTCTCCTCCTTGCCAAGAACTTAAGTTCACTATCCCAACTCATCCAAACAAGTTTTGGATTTTATTTGAATTAATTCTTCTCTCAAATCTTTTCTCGATAATTATTTTGAGCCCGAACCATTTACAAAGCAAGTGTTCCTTTTCTTGTGAGTTTTGATCTCAAACCAACTCTCATCGGCTAGTCCTTTGTACTCACAACCCAGACCATCTTGATCCACTCATCTTCTTTTCAAATTTTTCAAACTACACTCTCTCGCAAGTTTGGACCAGATTTGCCAAATTTGGTGAAATTCATACCTACACTCCTCCAAAAATTCCACCAAAAATCAGGCAGCCCATCGACATTGAGGAGCCACTCCACCAAAAATCAGCCCAAGGAAAAATTCCTACAAGCCGTAATCATTCTGTCAACACCGGCGTAATCGCTCAAACACCGCAGAAATTCAGCTTTGCGTAGGTCATTTTTCATCCGGCGCTTAGCCATAAGGGTATCGCGGTTTTGGCACGTTGCTGCCGCTCGCTCGCTTGTCCGCAGCCTTGCACGCACGCTTGGCGGCTTCCCGCGCGGAGCACTTCGCCTGCCAAGCTGGCGGTCCCACGGCGTAACGCCACCCGTGGCGCTAACGGAGACAAGACTCGCCGCAACGCCGCTTCAGCCGCCCATTGCTTCTCGCTCTCCGCGGGCCTCATGCACGCCAAAGACACCCGCTGCACTGCTGCCGTGGGTCGGCAAGCACAGGCGCGCCTCGCCGCCGACGTGTTCAAGATCGCCTGCTCCGTCGAACTCCACCTCGAAGTTAAACTCGACGCCACGGCACCAAATCAGCTCTGTGGCAACAACGACAACGCCCAACTCCTAAACACCTGTCCAGCCATCGCCCGCCAGAATCCTCGCCGGACTTATCCTGTCATGGCAACCGCCTGGTCGCTTATAAAAGAGACCCCGAGTCCCTCTCGAGCACGCACGCCACTACACTCCACCTACACCTCACCAGCCACTAGGAGGACCTCGAGGAGGTCTCTCCCCAACTCCGCCGCCTGCTCGCTGGCTCCAGCTGATTCGCTGCAGTGAGGCCGCCTCCGATGCCCTAACTCCGCCCAGCCTCTAGCTACCATATCCCTAACCCTCACAATTTGATCATTGCAGCCCTCTCCGTGAGCTTCATCTCGCTCGAATCGCCGTCTCACGAGCAGAGCTATCACCGACGTGGTGCTCGCCATGCACCACCACCACCACCAACCGACGCGAATGGCACTCAACACGCTGGTACTCCCGATCACCCTACTCGCTGCAGGATCGCCGCCGGCGACCATCATGCGTTTCGGGCGCCAACGAGCCCCGACGCGCTTTTTTCAATTTGAACTCGACGGGGACCCGCCACACCTCTCTCGCTCGCTTTTAAACGAACCGCTTTCTGAAAACGCCTTTTGCCGTAATACGCTTTCCCTCCGAGCCGGCGATTCTAATCAAACGCTTTCGCTTTTGCAATAAAAACCCCGGAAGTTTCGTTTATTACAGATGGGTCCTCGGACAAAACCCTAATAACTTTTTATCGTAAGCATATTTTTGATTGATTCTTTTTCTGTCCTCTTTGAAATTTTGTCTAGTTTTTATCAGATTTATTTGAAAATTATTTGAGATAATTTTGTGCACCTTCCGTATTCACGATAGCGCCAGATATTTTCTCGTTATACCGTGAGATACCAAGGAGGTGACGGAGCCGCTAACTTCACCGAGCTAGGCTCCGACTACTCGAACCAGGCAAGCATGTTGAGACTTTTGATATGATGAGTGTTTGGCATGTTTGCATGTAAGTAGTTTCATAGCATGTTGGTGAGCATACCGATGGAGGTTATTATTCATGCATGTGGAGACATGTAATTTCATTGATCCATACTTGTGGTGTATGGAGGTGCATGGCCATGTGTTGGCATGAGTATGGGTAAGATGGCAGTGTTGTAGCATGCCGGTCTTACGCCACACATCTCTTTTACTCCGAATCAACCCAGACGGTTCGATTCCCTTTCGCCACTCCCAGCATTACCACATGTTTTCCGCAAGGAATATGGCATAGTAAGTTGCAAACCGCTTCCGGTACACACCAAAAGGAGAGGCCGATGATGGTTCCATGGCCCCGGATTAAAGCCACCATCCGTCAGGGGCATGGGTGTTTCCGTTGGGACCGAGAGGGGGCACCCTTAGAGCGCCAGATATAAATTCGATCCCATGCTATTCGAGATTGTGATCTCCCGCCTCAAAAGTTTTTTTGAACGATGTCCGGGTGATTCCCGACATCGAGAAGTATGATGGGTGTGTATCGGATCGCTGTGTTTTCTTCGAATACCGAGACGGAACTAGTCCTTCGTGACTACGGAACCGCTGACCGGGTGATTTTAGTACAAGCTCGCAGAGTCAAAACTCCTTTGAATCATCTTATCATCATCAAATTCTATACTATTCTTATCCCGACAAGTGTTTGTTGATGACAGAAAACTCCGAGAAAGTTCATGAGTACTAAGTACGATTTAATGGGATATTCTTGTGATGTGCTAACCCGCTTATTATTATGAGCTGAATTTTTGTTATGAGTGTTGTTACATTCCTTTAAAGCCCTTTATGCGGTGTCGCCAGACGCTCGATCCGTGGCATTTCTTTTAAAGCCCTTTATGCGGTGTCGCCAGACGCCCGACCGTGGCATTTCTTTTAAAGCCCTTTATGCGTGTCGCCGACGCCCGACCGTGGCATTTCTTTTAAAGCCCTTTATGCGGTGTCGCCAGACGCCTCGATCGTGGCATTTCCTTTAAAGCCCTTTATGCGTGTCGCCAGACGCCCGACCGTGGCATTTCTTTTAAAGCCCTTTATGCGTGTCGCCAGACGCCCGATCGTGGCATTTCTTTTAAAGCCCTTTATGCGTGTCGCCAGACGCCCGACCGTGGCATTTCTTTTAAAGCCCTTTATGTGACGCCGCCGACGCCTCGACCGTGGCATTTCTTTCCTTCTATTTATTTATTTACCTTTCGAGGCGCCGCCTGCATAATTCGATCGGGTTTCATTTTGTTTATGTTGTTGATTTTCTCGCGACTACCGCCGCTTCCCCTTTTTATTTATTCCGTATGCTAATATACTGTTCATGCATTGGTGTATTTATCAAGACGCATTTCATGCATGCATTTGTTATATCTACGTCTGAACGGTCTTATGTAGTACTTTTAAAGTACTCACCGCTTGTTGATTTGGCCGATGTCGACGGCTACGATCTCATGGATGAAGAGTTCGATAGCGAGTCCGACGCCTAGAGGAGTCCTGCCAGTCCTGCATGCACTTTTGGTTTTGGTCATTGTACTATATCCGCTCGCTACCCAAATAAATTCACCGAGCCTCACTCGACGCCGATGAGATGCTAGTTGAGCATATCACTTCACCGTGATATACCACCACCGCCAGCTTTAGTTCGAGTCAAGAGTATGCCACCTCACCCTTGTGTTATACCCGCCATTATGTATAATTATTGGCGCTTTGTAATAAATTTGTTGAGCATCCTTGGCTCAGCCTCAGATATATTTTATGCTACCGCTTATCAGATCAAGAATTTGTCTACCAGTGAGGAGTACTTCTCAAAAACTGGGGTAATAAGATTGGCTTTTCAATAAATATTTTTATCGGAAAACCGGTCGTGACAGATTCAATGTTTACGGGTTTAAACCCTTCAGGGATTTGATGATCCATTACTTCGTCAGTGAAGCATAGTGGGTGTGCGGCGCCTCTGTATTGAGCAATATCACGACGCAACTCGAGAGAGCGCCGTCATCGCCGTGTTCGCCCGGTCAAGTATTATATCCGGTACGACGGTATTCGCTATGGGTCGGGGCGCCCACGTGATCTCAGAGATGGATCTCGATTGCCTTGCTTTGTCCTCCAATATATCTTGCAAGTCCGCGCTGCTCCTCTCTGGCTTCAGACTTTTGGAGCGATGCCGGGTACGGTCTTGGTCAGTTCGATGCCTTCCGCCACGACCGCTGGGTGGTCGGTCACCATATCGCGGCGCTGGTGATGGAGGTATATATGCTTCCTCCTCTAATCGGGGAGCAGCTTATGCCTTTGATAGCTTTTGAGGGGCGTCGAAGTTTATACTTTCGCCGCGAGGACCTCGTCCATCGATCGCCAAAGGTCCCTGGTCAGCTTGAAGTTGCCGCTTTTTCTTTAGGCTGTTTGCCGTGGTGATAAGCCCTGATTTAAAACACTCTTGTTCGACGGATCCTGCACGATTTAATTCGCCATCGCTGAGGCTTGCCTCGCCTTCGAGGGAGGCATATAGTTGTAATCCTCAACCTCTTCTCCGCCGCCTCTCCCGAGGGCTTGCTTCGTGATCCTCCCGCCTCGAGTCTTGCCGAGGGGTTGTCTTCGCACTTTCTGGGTATTATTATCTCCCGTGCCGAATTCCATTCTGCCGTGGCGGATGAGCGGCGCGCCACGACGCTGGCTGGGCTATTGCTTTTTGAAGGATCTGCCTCTTGCTTTCTTCGCCTCCCCATCTTTCGGGTATCCACCATGTATATGTCATATGACGAGGTGGTCTTCCAGCGCCTCGTAGGCGCTGGTTCTCGCTCGCTCCCGCATCATCGTCCATAGCGCCGATGTCTTCGAGTCGTAGTTCAGCATGTCGGTTAGATCGCCGATGTGGCTACAAAGTGGGTGGTGGGTGGGTTTTGAATTTCTTCGTCCGTCTGCATTTCAACCATCCTCGCCATAGTCCGCCAGACTTCCTAATAACGAGATGCTTTAGCGAATTTAGGACGCCGCCAAAAGGCAAGTGTTGGAAGATGTCCGCGGCGATGAATTCCATAACCGGCGCCCAATCCGATTTGATTGGTAGGGGCGTGGGAGGTTCGGAGTCCGACACCTCGGAATCACGAGTTTTGCGAGGGACGAGATTAGTGTTCGGCTCCATCGCCGTAGCGGTTGAAGCCCCCGAGGCGGCGTCCATCCACCGCCCCTCTATCTGGGCAGTCTGCTCTAGACCAATGGCCGGAGCGGATTCGTGTGCAGCCACCAAGGCACTGTTCGGCGGCAGAGCTAGATCATGCCCATCGCAACAGTGCGGCGCGCTTTGTTGTGGCTCGGGTCCGTCGAAGATCAAGTCCCCGTGGACATCGGCCGTGAAATTTAGGCTTCCGAATCTGACCTGACGGCCAGGGGCGTAGCTCTCGATCTGCTCCAGATGACCAAGCGAATTAGCCCGCAGTGTGAAGCCGCCGAATATGAAGATCTGTCCGGGGAGAAAAATCTCACCGACAGCGCCGTTAGTTGCAGATGCCATCAAGCCTATCGTGACGCATACGAGGAACTCTCAATGAAAGCACCAATGTCGGTGTCAAACCGATGGATCTCGGTAGGGGGTCCCGAATCGTGCGCCTAGGCGGATGATAACAGAGACGAGGGACACGATGTTTTACCTGTGTTCAGCCCTCTCGATGGAGGTAAAACCCTATGTCCCGCTTGATTAATATTGATGATATGGGTAGTACAAGAGTGGATCTACCACGAGATCAAGGAGGCTAAACCCTAGAAGCTAGCCTATGGTATGATTGTTGTAATGTATGTTGTGTCCTACGGACTAATGCCCTCCGGTTTATATAGACACCGAGGGAGGCTAGGGTTACACAGTAGTCGGTTACAATGGTAGGAGATCTACATATCCAGATTGCAAGCTTGCCTTCCACGCCAAGGAAAGTCCCATCCTGACACGGACGGAGTCTTCAATTGTATCTTCGTAGTCTTGGAGTCCGCGGACGATGATAGTCCCGCTGTCCGCACACCCCTAGTCCAGACTCCTCACCGTGGAGAAGACAAAAAGAGGGAGATGGTCTCACATCAACTAGGCATATCAATGGGCTATGGATATGCCCATCCATAGATATCAATGTGAGTGAGTAGGGATTGCCATGCAACGGATGCACTAGAGCTATAAGTGTATTAAAGCTCAAAAAGAAACTAAGTGGGTGTGCATACAACTTGCTTGCTCAAAGAAGACCTAGGCATTTGAGGAAGCCCATCGTTGGAATATACAAGCCAAGTTCTATAATGAAAAATTCCCACTAGTATATGAAAGTGACAAAATAAGAGACTCTCTAACATGAAGATCATGGTGCTACTTCAAAGCGCAAGTGTGGAAAAAGGATAGTAACATTGCCCCTTCTCTATTTTTTTGAATGGCTTCTTTGGCCTCTTTTTTATTGGCTTCTTTGGCCTCTTTTTTTCACATGGGACAATGCTCTAATAATGATGATCATCACACTTCTATTTACTTACAACTCAAAAATTACAACTCAATGCTTAGAACAAAATATGACTCTATGTGAATGCCTCCGGCAGTGTACCAGGATGTGCAATGAATCAAGAGTGACATGTATGAAAGATTTATGAAAGGTGGCTTTGCCACAAATACGATGTCAACTACATGATCATGCAAAGCAATATGACAATGATGATGCGTGACATAATAAACGGAACGGTGGAGAGTTGCTTGGCAATATATCTCGGAATGGCTATGGAAATGCCATAATAGGTAGGTATGGTGGCTGTTTTGAGGAAGGTATATGGTGGGTGTATGGTACCGGCGAAATTTGCGCGGCACAAAAGAGGCTAGCAATGGTGGAAGGGTGAGGGTACGTATAATCCATGGACTCAACATTAGTCAAAAAGAACTCACATACTTATTGCAAAAATCTATTAGTCATTGAACGAAGTACTACGCACATGCTCCTAGGGGGATAGATTGGTAGGAAAATACCATCGCTCATCCCCGACCGCCACTCATAAGGAAGACAATCAATGAATACCTCATGCTCCAAATTTGTTACACAACAGTTCACCATACGCATGCTACGGACTCACAAACCTCAACACAAGTATTTCTTAAATTCACAATTACTCCACTAGCATGACTCTAATATCACCATCTTCATATCTCAAAACAATCATAAAGAATCAAACTTCTCATAGTATTCAATGCACTTCATATGAAAGTTTTTTATTATATCCCTCTTGGATGCCTATCATATTAGGACTAAATTCATAACCAAAGCAAATTACCATGTTGTTTAAGACTCTCAAAATAATATAAGTGAATCATGATAGTTCATCAATTTCTTCAAATAAAACCACCGTCAGGTTTCTAAAAGATATAAGTGAAGCACTAGAGCAAACGACAAACTACTCCAAAAGATATAAGTGAAGATCAATGATTAGTCAAATAATTGTGCAACTATGTGAAGACTCTCTAACATTTAAGAATTTCAGATCTTGGTGTTTTATTTGAATAGCAAGCAAAACCTAATAAAATAAAATGGTGCTCCAAGCAAAAAACATATCATGTGGTGAATAAAAATATAGCTCCAAGTAAAGTTACCAATGAACAAAGACGAAAGAGGGGATGCCATCCGGGGCATCCCCAAGCTAAGGCTCTTGGTTGTCCTTGAATATTACCTTGGTGTGCCATCCCCAAGCTTAGGCTCCTTCCACTCCTTATTCCATAGTCCATCGAATCTTTACCCAAAACTTGAAAAGTTCACAACACAAAACTCAACCGAAAACTCGTAAGCTCCGTTAGTATAAGAAAATAAAACCACCACTTTTGGTACTGTTGTGAACTCATTCTAAATTCATATTGGTGTTATATCTACTGTATTCCAACTTCTCTATGGTTCATACCCTCTGATACTACTCATAGATTCATCAAAATAAGCAAACAACACGCTAAAAACAGAATCTGTCAAAAACAGAACACTCAGTAGTAATCTGTAACTCTCAATACTTATGTAACTCTAAAAATCCTACCAAATTAGGAAAACCTGATAAATTTGTTTAACAATCCAGAGAAAAATAATCAGATCAAAATCACGCTTTTGTGAATTATCAAAACTAATTTATCGGGTGCAAAAGTTTCTGATTTTCAGCAGATCAACACAACTATCACCGTAAGCTATCCCAAAGGTCTTACTTGGCACTTTATTGAAACAAAAGCTATAAAACATGATAATCATGAGGACACAAAAACAATAGGGGTAAACATTGGGTTGTATCCCAAAAAGCGATTTTCTTTAATGCCTTTCTAGCTAGGCATGATGATTTCAATGATGCTCACGTAAAAGATAAGAATTGAAACATAATGGGAGCATCATGAAGAATATGACTAGCACATTTAAGTCTAACCCACTTCCTATGCATAGGGATTTTGTGAGCAAATAATTCATGGGAACAATAATCAACTAGCATAGGAAGGCAAAACAAGCATAACTTCAAGATTTTCAACACATAAAGAGGAAACTTGATATTATTGCAATTCCTACAAGCATATTGAGAGAGTCCTGGACTAGGGGGTGTCCGGACAGCCGGACTATCATCGTCCGCCAGACTCTAAGACTACGAAGATACAAGATTGAAGACTCCGTCCCGTGTCCGGATGGGACTTTCCTTGGCGTGGAAGGCAAGCTTGGCGATACGGATATGTAGATCTCCTACCATTGTAACCGACTCGTAATCTCCTAGCCTCCTCCGTGTCTATATAAACCGGAGGGCATTAGTCCGTGAGGGACACAACATACATTACAACAATCATACCATAGGCTAGCTTTAGGTTTAGCCTCCTTGATCTCGTGGTAGATCCACTCTTGTACTACCCATATCATCAATATTAATCAAGCAGACGAGGGTCTTACCTCCATCGAGAGGGTCCAACCTGGGTAAAACATCGCGGTCCTCGCCTCCCGTTACCATCCGCCTAGACGCACGCCGGGACCCCTACCCGAGATCCGCCGGTTTTGACAATCGACATTGGTGCTTTCATTGAGAGTTCCTCCGTGTCGCCACCGATAGGCTTGATGGCATCTTCAACCAACAACGCTGTCCGTGGTGAGACTTTTCCCGACAGATCTTCAGATTCGGGCGGCTTTCAGATCGCGGGCTAATTCGCTGGCCATCCGAGCAGATCGAGAGCTACGCCTGGCCGCAGTCGATTCGAAGCCTAAACTTCACGGCCGATGTCCACGGAGACTTGATCTTCGACGGACCCGAGCCACGCCTTAGCGCCACAAGACTGCTGCGATGGGCATGATCTAGCTCGCCACCAACAAAGGCCTTGGTGGTCGCGACACTAATCCGCCCGCCATTGGTCCGGAGCAGATCGCCAGATAGAGGGCGGTGGATGGACGCCACCGGGCTTCAACTTCTCGCGATGGAGCCGAACATTAATCTTGTCCCCGCTGAACTCAGGATTCCGAGGTACCGATTCTTGCCGGACCAACCTCCCGCACCCTACCAATCGATTCGGATTGGGCGCCGTTATGGAATTCACCGCCATGACATCTTCCAACACTCGCTTTTGGTGATGTCCTAAATTCGCTAAAGCATCTCTCGTTATCGAGAGTCCTGCCGACTATGGCCGTGATGGTTGGGGTACTGGACGACTTAAGAAATTCAGAACCCACCCACCACCCACTTTGTAGCCACTATCGATTTATCTAACCGACATGTTAGACTACGACCAAGACATCGACGCTTATGGACGATGATGCCGGAGATTTATCAGAACCAGCGCCATTGTATAATCGGAAGACCACCTCGCCATATGACATATACATGGTGGATACCCCAAAAGATGGGGACGGCGAAGAAACAAATGGAGGCAGATCCTTTAAAGAAACAGCCCAAACGCTGGCGCCGGGCGCCGCTTAAATCCCGCCACAAGAAGAATGGAGATTCCGCACAGAGATAATAATACCCCGAGAGTGCCGAAGACAATCCCTCCAAAGAAGACTCAGCGCAGAGGATGTAGGCAAGCCCTCACGAGAGGGCGGTAGACGAAGAGGTTGAGGATCATAACTATATGCCTCCTCCAAGACAAAGCAAGCCTCAACGATGACGAATTGGCTGACCCGAGGATCCCGTCAACAAGAGCGCTTTCAAGCGCAGGATTATCGCCACAAGAAACAGCCTAAAGAAAAGCAGCAACAGCTTCAAGTCGACCAGACCTGTTGGCCGATCGATGGACCGAGGTCCTCGCGTCAAGAGTATAAACTCGAACGCCTCCAAAAGCTATCCAAGACGCAAGCTGCTCCCGATTAGAGGAGGAAGCATACATACCTCCATCACCAGCGATGATACGGCCGACCGACCACCCCGCGGGTCGTGATGAGAGGCATCCAGTTCCCCCACCAAGACTGCACTCCCGCAGATCGCCTCCAAAAGTACGGCCAAGAGGGAACGCTACCGACTTGCGTAGATATATTGAGGACAAAGCAAGGCAATCCAGATCCATCTACGGATCACGGGCGCCTACCACCCATGACGAATACCGCTGCATCGATATAATAACCGCCGGGCCGAACACGGCAGCATAGCGCTCTCGAAGCTGCCGTGATATTGCTCAATATAGAGGCGCCGACACCCGCTTATGCTTCACCGACGAAGTAATGGATCATCAAACCTCAAGGGTTTAAACTCAGAACATCGAATCCTACGATGGCACAACAGACTTCGCGGTTTGGATCAAGATTATCTTCTCCACATCCATATGGCCCGCGCGACGATCTCCACGCCATCAAGTATCTCCCACTGCTTAAAGGACCAGCTCGCATTGGCTTAACAGCTTGCCCGCAGAGTCAATTGGTGTTGGGAAGACCCGAGGCCGATTCCTTGATAACTTCCAAGGCACGATAAAGCGATCACCGACGCCGATGACCTAAGCCACATCATTCAGCAGCCAAACGAATCGCCGCATAATTCGACACGGTTCTTGACGAAGAAAAATCAAATCGCCGACCGTCCGGATGCAGAGGCCCTTGCAGCCTTCAAGCATAACATCCGCGATTTAATGGCTAGCCCGCACCCGGCCAAGAAAAACCAAAATCTATGGCAGCCCTCACATCATTAATGACCCGCTTCATGGGAGAGGATAGCTGGCTAGCATGCAAGAATAATCTCCGCAAAAATTCCGCAGTCCGGATACTAAGGACAACAACGGCAGTCACGCCGAACAAAACAAACGCCGCATTAACAGCGATTTACAAGGAGGATACGGCAGTCAATGCCGGATTCCGAGGCTCTAAACCCGTCAACGGAAGAAGCCATTCAAAAGAACCACTCCGGTCCGTCCCAATTTGACCGAATATCGACCGCTATGCCGATACATGGCACTTCAAAAACCAGCCAATCACACTAATAGAGATTGCTGGTGTTCAAACAAGGTGTTAATTGTCAAAACAACGACAAGGGGCTAAACAAATGATGACGAGGAGGAGACCCGACCACCGAGCAAGAGAGGATGTAAGGGTTTTCCCCACAAGCGCGGACGGTGAACATGATTTACGCAACCCATATACCCAAGAGGGAGAGGAAGCGCGCACTAAGGGACGCCTATGCGATGGAGCTGTCAGCCCAAGTTCAATCCATGGTCCTCTTGTCCGATCACTTTCGATCGAAGAGACCATCCGACCAGATACGCCATGGCGGATTCGCCACATTGGTTTTAGACCCAATCGCCGATGGATTTCACTCACGAGTCCTGATGGACGACGGTAGTAGCCTCAACCTGCTTTATCAGATACAAAGGCGCAAGATGGGCATAGACCCTCAAGGATTAAACCTACAAAGACAACCTTTAAAGGTTTCATACTGTGTGGAAGCCAACTCAGACAGCTCAAGAACACCGAAGTGGTCTTCGGATCCCTGACAATTTCCGAGCGATGAGTTAATCTTCGACATAGTCCCGCTTCACACACCGCTATCACGCTCGCCGACGAACCGCTGCTTGTAAAATTCAACGCGTGCCGCATTATGCATACCTTAAGCTCAAGATGCCAGCCCTCATGGAGTTATCACGGTCAACGGAATACGGAACGCCCTCCGAACGGAGGAACATACAATGCCCTCGCGGGCGGAAGTACAGAGCAGCCTCTCAAGGCAATTTCGGTCCGCCGCTAAACGGCCGGATACAGAAAACGCTACCGAGGGAATACCAACCAAGACCACTCGGCGCGATCAGAGCACGCCAGAGTAATGCGGCCCCGACCTCGCCTCACAAGATGATCGCAAGAATAACACTCCGCGTACATCATTATGCTTTGGAGATATCATGGGCGCAGGGGAAGGGGCACGATCGCAATAGACCCAGAGTGCGGTTCAACCACACTAGGGGCTCGCAAGTGTGCCCCCCTTTTTTTCTTATTTTTATTATTTCCCTTCCTTATGTACACAGACTCGTAATCAGAGGCCCTCGTCTGCGGCGAACTCGCCAACTCATGATGCAACAATGTGGACGGAAGAAGGCTGCATTTAACACTCGTGGTCTCAATTTCGAGCATTAAATTCGATTATATACACCAGATCCACGGTCACCCCTGGAGGGGGACATGTTCACTTAGTCCACATCCCTTGCTTACCGCACTATTTGTATCAGTCCGCACTTATAGGAGACTTCCTTTCATAAATAATGCAACACTTTTCGAATGTAATTACATTACCTTTTATATATATGTCCATTACACGACATCTTGCACCTGCATATTTTGGTACGGCCAATACACCAGGGCTTGTGTTCCCGTGATTATGGTGTGATAATTCCAACACTTTCACAAGTGCGGCACCCCGAACTTATAGCATTATATGAATCGGCTCAATCATGTCTTGGGTCAATAGTTGGGTTTGCCTGCCCACATTTTGGTGCCTTACGCCCGCTCGTCGGCTAAGGTGGCACCGGAGAACCATCATGACAGTGCCCCTGCTGAGCCGGGTGAGCGCCTCAATGGAGAAAGCTAAACTGACCGGCATGATAAGGCGAGAGACCGGTCACTATTCGAGAGGTTTTTTCGGTCCTTAAAGACTCACGCCGAGCGAAGGTTCTGACAATGTCCGACGAAGGCGTGATAGTGCCCGGTTCAGCCCGAATACCAGCGTTTCACTAAATTTAAAATTATAGAATTCTATGGCTAAGGAGAGTGTTCAAGCACTATAAGTCCGTTGCTTTTGTTCGCTGTGTTGAGCGCCCCTAGATGGACCCAAAATGGGAACAAGAGCGCCAAGGTTATCCCAACACCCCAAAGACTGTGGCTTGGGGGCTGAAGCCAACGACTTGCCATCTCTCGATTTTTACACGCCGCATGTAAGGTAATATTTTAAATTAAACAAGCGTTGCTTAATGCGCACATGAACAAAGTCTCAGCCCAAAGGATAATACATAACGAGTCTACTCAAAGATTACATTTGGGCACTCATCCGCATATCGCTGGCCCCTTCAGACAGCTTTTATAATACATTTCAGCGCATGATACTCCTTGCCCGGTGGCGGGTCCGTGAGAAGCCTCGATCCAACTTGCCCCAATGCACCTTTAGTGGGCAAGGCCCGACGAAAGCACCTTCAATACAAAGTGAGCGCTGATGACCTCAACCTGTGGGCATGCATCCACCACCACAAGACGAGGCCAAAGTAGCTCCCAGAATGGCTCTGTCCAGCCACACCGACTATAAGGCCCTTCATGGCCTCTTCACCACCTTGTGGAGTTCGACCACCGCTTCAATTAGTCGCTTGGGGGCACTGGTGTCCGCCTCAAAGATACCGAGACCGTAAGACTTTTTCCGCTGAGCTCCTCCTCGCCACGATAGAATGCGGCGGCATCGGACGCACTACGCGGCAGATCCGCAAACGCCTCGAGAGTCCAATGCGGTAAGTGTCGTATTTTACATTAACATGCTTGCTTTGCATGAAAAATGCCTTACCCGCCGCTATTTTCTTTTACATCTTCAACCTCCTGAAGGGCCTTATGGGCCTCGCCTTGGCGGATTTGCACTTCCGAGCCGAGGCAAGCTCGACTCGAAGTCTTGAGTCACGCCCAAACTCTCATGTTTCTCCATGAGAGCCTCGGAGCTCTTGCCGACTTCCGCCACCCGGCCTCCCCGCTTTCTCGCTTCTTCCGCTCATGTCAAGATCACTGTTCGCTGCGGACACAGCCTCCTTCGTGGCTGCCACCTGCTCATGGCCCCGCAATACCCATATTATCCTTGTTAATTTTATTGCAACCAAAATCCTTTTCTCAGAAGGTAACCATTCAAAGTGGTGTGACTCACCTTCTTTGTCCCGAGCTGCTTGGCATGGCCGAGCTCTTGCTCGACCGCCGAGATCCTTTTTCAACATGTCGACTCCGCCGATAGTGCCGTTAGAGGTCAAGCAACAAGAGCTCGCAAACCCATATTGACATATGTTAAGCAACCTCAAGATATCTTAGTTAGATCCTCATCCGGCTTTTCTTTCCAACACCAAACCGAGCATCGTGGGCTACCGTTTATGCGGTATTACATTACATAATTTTAACTTCTACCTCAAAGCCTCGTTAGAAGGTTGCATAGCTTCGTCAGCCCGCTTTTAGCCGAACTTGAATCACCGCACTCATGATAGTGCGGTGTTCTTCCTCGATGGAAGTGCCTTTAAGCGCCCAATGTTATCCGCGCCCGTTGACGGAGGCCGCCGGTAAACACGGTCTTGCCCTTCTTTCGAGTAGCCGCTTGCCGACTCGAACCACCGCGGGTTCCGGCGTAGAGTCCGGCGCAAAGTCCGGAGGCTTCGACGGCGCCCGAGTTTCCTCCCGATGGGTTCTCTTCGAACCCACCTTGGCGCCCTCGCTTGCGCGGGTAGAGGCAATGAAGTGAATCCACATCCGATGGGCTAACGACCGCCGATGAGTCGGGAGATCGCCATCGGCCGACTACGGACAGAATGCGGCATTAAGGACACCACGCGACACTAAAGAAATTGCATATAAAGGATCCGGATATTTACGATCTTGCCGGACGCCGCCCTTGGAGGCCACTCACCGCCAACTGTGGTACCGTCCGGGGATAGTCCTCCCCTCTGACCCTTCGCCTCCCTATTGGGGAAGCTTTCCTTTCTTCTCTCCTCCCGGAGAGAGTACTCTCTCCTCCTCGCCTCGGGAGGAGTACGCATCGTCAGACGCTCGATTATGGAACTTTGAGTCCCCGCGCCACCTTCTGTTTTCTCCGCACCACGGCGGTGCCGAACCAGCAGCCCCGCTAAACGGGCGTTTCCTCGGTCTTCCGCATGGGAGCCGGGCTGATAAGCAGCTTGGCCTTCTCCATCCATTCCCGCAAAGGAAGAGATGTAATGAAACCCCTCTAGAATCAATTTGATTACCACAAGTGTCCCGTGAAGGGGTTGAATCACTTACCTCGCCACCGGATGTCACGAGCGAAATCCGCGATCTTCTGTCATGATGCGGGGCTTCGCGCCTTAAACAAAGACCTCCAGCGCCTTCAGATGTCGATCAAGAGCCCGCTTAGCGCCGGTGTTGTTCCGATTGAACTCCCATGCCCGTTTGGCATGGGAGGATCCGCGGATGAGCATGACTTGACCACGCCGACGAGCCTCGAGCTACGCCACCAGCTTCGGATGCAGGCTCGAGTCCCGCCGGCTCTTCGGATTGCCCCACAACAAGCCCTTCTCTTATAGGAGGTGAGCTGCGGGGGACGCCAGATCTAAACTCAGGGGCCGCCATGTGGGCTTGCGCGCTTGGTGATGTAGAACCACCCCGATTGCACCCCTTGATGGAGCCCACGGCGGCCCTTCGAGCCGAGGACGCTGGGCAACTTACCCAACATGGCGCCCAAGATTCCGCTTATGCGTTCTTCACAACCTTCGCTGACGTTGAAGGTCTTGAGCCACAGCCGGCGGGGCCGGATGCAGAGGAAGGCTCGCACACAACGATAAACGCCGAGATGTTGAGGATGGAGTTCGCGCCGATCGTGGAAATCCAGTGCCGTAGTAAACATGATCCCCTGACAAATGGGTGCAAAGTGGAAAGCCCATCATGGAGGAAGTGGGGAGGAAGACAACCCTCTCATGGGCCTGGGTAGGGATGAGCTGCCTCGTCGGGCAGCCGATGCGCGATATTGCCGAAAGATATCCGGCGCCAAGAAGTTTGGTGATGTGCTCCTCCTTAACGGTGGAGGCCAACCATTTGCCTCCCGCCCCACATATTCGGAGAAGGTTAGGGCAAGATGCGCGAGCTTGGGCATTGGAGCTTGAGTACGCGGAGATGGATAAGCAAAGGAGGAAGAAGGCGAGGTGAGAAGGTAAACTTATCCCTTATATATAGGCGACGAAAACTATGCGCCCCACCGGCTCGATAAAACTCGCTATCTCCCAAGCGCCACCATCAATGGCGCGATTGGGTTACCCACGTCAGATTGATGAGAATCCCGAATAAGGGGAACACGATCTCGCTCGACAAGACGTGTTAAGGAAACCGCTTCGCTAAACATGCCGAGGTGGTATAGTAAAACGATTCAAACAAAGGCTTGGTAGCGTGTGATGTCACGCCGCATAATACGCCGCCAGATTGACTGGTGTACATTTTATTCTCTACGGGAATGTGGAATTTATTTTGCAGAGCCGACACTATCCTCGGTGTTCATGATCTTCTCTCGGATTATTCAAAGGAGGAACCCGCTTTGCAATGCCGAACATTATGCGCTACCGACTTATCGCCATTGAAGCCTCGTTCGTGGCTACCGAGGAGTCCTGACTAGGGGTGTCCGACAGCCGATTCATCATCGCCCCACGGACTCTAAGACTACTTAAGATACAAGATTGAAGACTCCGCCCCGTGTCCGATGGGACTTTCTTGGCGTGGAAGGCAAGCTTGGCGATATGGATATGTAGATCTCTACCATTGTAACCGACTGTAACCCTAGCCTCCTCCGTGTCTATATAAACCGGAGGGCATTAGTTCGTGAGGACACAACATACATTACAACAATCATACCATAGGCTAGCTTTAGGTTTAGCCTCCTTGATCTCGTGGTAGATCCACTTGTACTACCTGCCGGTGTCAAACCGCGGATCTCGGTAGGGGTCCCTAATCAGTAGCCTAGGAGGATGGTAACAAGAGACAAGGGACACAATGTTTTTACCTGTGTTCGCCCTCTCGATGGAGGTAAAACCCCACGCCCCGCTTGATTAATATTGATGATATGGATAGTACAAGAGTAGATCTACCACGAGATCAAGGAGGCTAAACCCTAGAAGCTAGCCTATGGTATGATTGTTGAGGTATGTATGTCCCACGGACTAAAGCCCTCCGGCTTATATAGACACCAGAGAAGGCTAGGGTTACACAGAGTCGATTACAATGGTAGGAGATCTACATATCCAGATGCAAGCTTGCCTTCCACGCCAAGGAATAGTACCATCCGGACACGAGCCGAGTCTTCAATCTTGTATCTTCGTAGTCCGGTGTCCGCGGATATTGATAGTTCGGCTGTCCGGACACCCCTAGTCCAGACTCCTCAAGAGTCTCCTAACCAGTGCTTCAATGACGATAAGTCCAACAGATGAGTAGTCTTCGGCGCTGCAAGGCGGTTCTCCTTCAAATTTATGTACCGCCGAATGTTGTCCGCTTCATCTTGAATATCGTGTTCTCGGCTTCACGCCAAATAATGGCCCTTCCACGCTGCCGCATGAATGCAAAAAGCCAGGTGTCTTTTACATTTCACCCCGACAGCGAAGTCGTCCGCCTATAAAAGAGGCAAGAATCCAGATCCAAATCACACCATCTTCCTCCACAGATACTCCATCAAGCGCCCGACCTAGAAATCCATTCCACCATGGATCGTCAACGCGCTCTTTTCACGCTGCCCCAGCCCACCGCCGGGAATTGAGGAGATGCTCTGCCGCACAACGAGCTGGTTAAGCCCAAACAGGGGTTTCTTCCTCCGCTCATGGTCCCAAACCGAGCCGGACCGGTTACTTATCAAGGTGGGAGGCAAAGCGAGGACACCTAAGCCCCAACAAGGGGAGCGAGTGTGCTTGGCCCCCATCCGATAAGGGGCGGATTTCCAATACATCCGCTCCTCCGCTGGCCTCCTGGTTCTACGGACTCCAGCTCCACCACCTCACGCCCGCTCAGGCCGTGATATCGCTGGCTACGTAGCTCTTTGCGAGCTATTCCCGCATCGAGCCCCATTTCGCATTGTGGAAGAGGCTGTTTTGCCTCGCACTCGCTCTCACCAAGGGTCCATATATCAAGTGGGCAGCGCCAAATATGGCGATCGCCGGACCGGATACTCTATCCGACACTCCCAAGAAGGCGTCCAAGACCGCCCTGAGTGGTTTTATAGTAGACGCCTGCCGCTCGACTCCAGTCCGGATCGGCCTCCCGAGTTTTATGCTGCACCTTGAAGAAATGCCTCACTGGCGCTCATGAGCCCCGCTTGGAGGAAGACAAGAGCATCCATTACTTGATGGGCCGGATAAGATTAATGGCTCATTCCGCTTGACCATGATTGAGTCATGGCGACGCAGCATCAAGCTGGGGGTGCAGCCACTGCAATACAGAGGCCACCCCATGTGGGATTTCAACGGGAAGACGATGCTACTTAAGACGGCCAAGAAGGGCCGGATTCACCGAGGATCCGTGAAGATCCCGTCTGCTCAGTATAAGGGGGAGAAGGAGGACTTCTTCACCAACCCTTTGATGGGTTTTCCATGATCAACCCTAGAGGATGGGTGTTTAACACCTCAAGGGTTCTACCCTGCTTTCAAGTTTAAGCTTCTTACATTATGTCTTCGTGCAGGTCTACGGCGGACTGTGGAGGACATGGTGAGTCCTCGCTTCCACAACCCGAGGATCCGTAGGATCTCGGTCCGCCTCCGAAGAGGATCCGACATCGAGGTGGAGCTGATCGACGGGTGTATCACCACCAAGATAGACAATGCTTTGGTCGCCATTACGGCGACTACCCCGGCTAAGTTCGCTTCCCAGTGTGACCACGATCAAGTCCGACACCGCCATCTTATCCTTGCTTATTTCGACCTTCGCGAACGATGGTATTTTGCAGAAGCGCTTTTACGGCAGAAGTCGAGTCAGCGGCGGCCGACCTGGCTGAGGTCATCCAACTAGCAGAGGAAAAGGAGCGCCGTATGACGGAAACGTCGCCGCAGAGGTATAGCTCGGTTTGAATTTTTCGAGCAACGCTCCGAGGAAATGTCTAAGTGCTCATGATCTTTATAGAGAAAAGGCGCCACGGATCATGCGAGCGCAGGAATTGCCGATCCGACCAACACCACCAGTGCTCTAGCACCCGGACCGAGGGGAGGCAAGCGAAGACACTAACCGGATCCCGCTTCCAACGGAGGATACCGGCTGCATCGCCTCGCCACCAAGTCCGAGGTTGAGAGCGCTTATGAATCATAGGCGCCACGACAAGATTTCAAGAAGCGCGTTTTTCCCGAGGCATTGGATGCCTTTAACGCAGGGACGCTAGATCTCTGCGGCCGCTCAAAATGGTTTTACCAGAGCTACGGAGCAAAGATGTTAAAGACATACGGTAAGGGAATTTTAATGGTTGTATATACCAAGAGTTCTCGAGACTTAAATTAGTTATTCTAACCGATTTAAGGATCATTGTAAATTTCAGTGCACTTAACGAGAAGAACGCCCAATTGTCTCTGGAGCTGCAAGATTGCAAGGCCCAACTTGAGGTCAAGATTTGTCGCCGCAGGAGGAGACGGAAAGACCCTCCGGTAACACATTTTTACTAAGAAATATAGATACTGTGGCGGCGGCGCGCTGAGTCTAATAATGACATTGCAGTACCGCCGACAAGATCCAGACAGTAAACATCGTCGCGCCACCTAAAGGTCGGCGAGAGTGTGCTCAATAGGGTTCAAGCAGAAAGGAACAAGCTCCAAGATGCCAACGCCAAGCTTGGAGAAGAGCTGAAAGGCGACAAGCCGAGCTGTCCGCCCGGCCAAGGAGAATCAATGGCTTCACATGCATATATAGTAGTGCTTGAGCGAACTCTTTTGAAAAGAAGAGTTCGGCGAGGAAGTATTTTGACATGATATGTCTTGTAGGTATACTCACGGGTCGCCCCGCAGAGGAGATGCCCATATCAATGGGTGATCAACTTCCCGAACTGTTGCAGCTACTCGAATGAGTTCGCAGTAATGAGTGGCGCTGCTCAGCTTTATGGCCAGCTCTCACCCCGCCCGAGGGCCTCGGGAGCTTGCAGAGAAGCCGCAGGAGGCGGCAGCGCCTGCTTGTGGAAGATTTCGCTTGCCAAGGTGCTGTGGAGGCTTGGGCCATGGTGAAGACGCTGCATAAGAAGGCGGATCCCAACCACATGGTCAAGTTGGACCGGTGGGCTCCGATGGGAAGGAGATCCTCGTGAGTTTAGTGTACAGCCAAGTAGAGTTGGTCGCTAAATTTTCCCAACGGGATCAGAACTAGACAGCCTGTTAGACGGGATTGAGGAGGAATACAATCAATAGATTTGATAATGTATGTTATCCTTTAAAGTGACATATGAAATGCCTTCTAGCCGGATTGTAGATCGCTTGTCTTTGCCGACCTTTTCGCTTCGACCTCGGGACCCTAGAGTCCGAGGTGTCCAATACCTTCTCTGCTATGAAAAAACGGGTATGCATGGAGACCAAAGAGGGGTCATTAGTGCTTTATCGCATAAGTGCCCAACTAGTTATGTTATATTACATGGTTAGTAAGAAACATCTTCCAGGAGAATAGTTCCGCTATGGGTTCCTTTTCGGGAGGCATGCCCTAAAGTGTATGTCCTGACCGCAAAGAAAGCAGAAACATCCGGGGCAGATGGATAAAATATGTAAAAAGTCATCTTTAAATCACCGATCGAATATTCCCTTAAGAACGCTTAGCTTTCGCTTCACCCACCGAGGTACACATCCGCCGACCCGCAAGAATAATCGCAGAGGTGCTCCTTTACCTCCTAGCCGAACAATCGGGAATGTAGGGGTAAGCACAGGAGCCAGGCAACCCAGCTTGGCCAAAACTTAAGTCATATCGATGCATATAATGGCAAGTAAAAGGTACATGTGGAAGCTTGACACATGTGTTGGGCATAAGACCCGTATAATAAAGCTTCTGTAAAAGAAGCCCCCGGGAATAATGAGTGCGGATGGCACATCATGCATATGCAAAGAATGCAAGAATAGGCCCGAAAGGGCTTTTAAGTCAAAAGGGTAAAAAGAGAAACAAAAGACAGTTGAAGTATAAAAGTTTGATCGAAGGGACGAACTTTAGTCCGGGCGCTAGGCATAGAATCGCCGGAGGCGGCTGCGCTCCATGGGTTCGCTCGAGTCGGTTATCCGACGATTTCAGACGGATGTTCACCGATCAAGACTTGATCGAGCAATGAAGGGGCCTCCCATCCGGGCTTGAGCTTGTCCTTTTCTTGTCCGCAGCGAGAACTAGTTCGCCAACATTGTAAGTCTTGGCCCGCATTTCCGCTTTTGATATCTTCGGCTGCCGCCGATAGAATGCGGAACGAGCCTTCGCGACGCCACGCTCTTCCTCCAATGTGTCCAGCTGTCCCGCCGATCAAGCTCGCCTCTCTTCTCATACATGCGCACTCGAGGTGAGTCATGAATAAAGTCGCAGGCAAGACCGCTTCTCATACCAGATACCATAAAAATGGTGTGAATCTGGTCGACGGTTAGGCGTTGTCCGCAGCCCCGTGAGTACGGAGTCGAGCCTCGACCCATTGTGCGTCGGATTTAGTGAGTGACCTCACTAGTCCGGGTTTAATGCCGCCATTATTAGACCGCTTGCTCTTTCCACTTGACCGTTAGTTTGAGGGTGATAGATCGACGATAGTCGAGCTTGATGCCCATATTTTTGCACCATGACTTAACCTCATCGGCCGTGAAGTTCATGCCGTTGTCGGTGATGATGCTGGGGACTCAGAACGTGTACCACCCCGATATAAAGTCT